>JALGBA010000402.1:0-600000 GCA_023970755.1 Azemiops feae | reverse complement strand
AGTTGTTCGCAGATCTGTTTTTTGATTATCTTTTCTAGGATTTTCCCAGGTATTGATGGTAAACTGATTGATTTGTATTTTCCTCGGTCCGTTTTTTTCCCTTTCTTGAAAATGGGAACCACATCAGCCCTTTTCCAATCCTCAGGTACTTCCCTGGTGCACCAGGATTTGTGAAAGATGTGGTGTAATGGTTCTGAGATAACATCTGCTAGCTCCTTCAGAACTCTGGGATGTAGTCTCTCGGGTCCTGGTGATTTATACTCATCAAGGTCGGATAGCTGTTCTCTTACCATTTTCTTGCTTATTTTAATTTTTGTTTCTAGTTTGTCTTTTGCAGTGGTTTTTTTGGTATGTTGGGCTATAGTTTCTTTTTGTGTGAAGACTGATGCAAAGTATGAGTTAAGCAACTCTGCTTTATCCCTGTTGCCTGTTATTTGCTTGCCATCTTCTCTCTTTAGTGGACCTACAGTTTCCTTGACTTTTTTCTTGTTGTTAATGTGTTGGAAGAAACTTTTTTTTTATTATCCTTGATTTCTGGTGCAAGTCTTTGTTCATTCTGACTTTGCTTTCCTAACTTCATCTTTGCATGTTCTGGCTATTTGCTGATAATCGGCCTTAGTTATGTGCCCCTCTTTCCATTTTTTATATTTGTCCTTTTTGTCTTTCAGTTTGTCAGAGAGATCCAATACATACCATACAAACCAAACAATATTGATTGTATATTTATATGCAAATAAGGATGAATTATTTAATGAGACTTTGAGTCATATAAAATAAAACCAGGAATTAAAACATTTTGCAAATTCATTAAAATAATAAAAATAAATAAAACTAGAGAGGAAAGATGTTACAAAAATCCCTGGACTTTCTTGTTTTTCTTTGAAGATGTTTCACTTCTTATCCAAAAAGCTTCTTAAGCTTTGACTGTGATTCAAAAAAAAAAAAAAAAAAACCCAAGAAAGTCCAGTTGCCTCTTGAAAAAGCACCTTTGGGATAACCACTGGCATTTTAAAAAAGGTTATTTCTACCTCCCTGCCTGTTTCTTTTTCTCCCAAGAAGGGATGGGAAGACAAGAAAGGCAAACAGAACCACAAGTATCTGGGAAGAGAATGCCGTGTGATGGGATCTGTGTCACATCTATGAGGAAAAAGTTGTCATGTCTTGTATTACTGGACCTATCAAAGAGTTAATTCTTCAATTCTGCAGAACAGAAAAAGTTTTTGGGCAGGAAGCAAATGGAGTATGCAAAGAAATAGCATAATGATTAGGAGCAGAAATGACTATTTACTTTTAAAACTTCATTACTGCGTAACATCACATACAAATATTGGGCTAAAATTAAGTACACAACACATCAATTGGAGCTTCTGGTTGTAGTGTTACAGGTCTTCAGAAGGAGATTTCTAAGCACATCTACTTCTTGAGATCATATGCCATGAGAGGATGGTTGTGTTGTCAAAAATACCTGTGTCCTTCGTCTCATATGGCTGGCAAATTTTTCAGGTATACTTTTTTTAAAGGAAAGGTGAGCCATTGGCTTTTTAAAATGATGCAGTCATATGCACACAGTTCTCAATAATAAAGAACAATGGAAGAGGGTATTCTGGTATACTTCACGTGGTAAGAAAATGAACAATTTTGTTCATTGACTGCTGCATTAGGAAACCATTGGAAAGGCTAAAGATTTCCAAAGTCCCCAAAGATGTCAAAGATGTCTTGAAAGGCATCTGTAACAGTTCTGTCCTATGCAAGCTTTACATTTGCATTTGAGGAAAACAGAACAAAAGATAGTTATACAGTTGCAGCTTTAATTGGCTTGTCAAGAGTCTTTCAGTAAAAGCAAAGCAGAGATAAGAGCAGGCTATTAGAGAATAACAAAGGCTTAAAAATTTAAATGTCAGAATTTTGCTGCTATGTCAGCACTGAAATTGCCAGCTGGAAAGCCAAATCATCCAATAATGGCCAAAGAGCTGGAGTTAGAGAAAAGTTCAAAAGGTAGTCAAGCCAAAGTTTATTCACAGTGTAAGGTATGGGATGAAAGTACTGGGCAGAAAGCAGATTTGTTCCTAATAAGAAAAGGAAGTCGGAAAGATCTTCTACAGTCAGACATCTTATCCTGGCTTTCCCTGATTAGACTTGTGACACTGACCACTGCTCGGCCCCATTCATCTGGCTGTGTGATTCAAGACTTGGTCTTCTAATAATAATAATAATAATAATAATAATAATAATAATAATAATAATAATAATAATAATAATAATAATAATAATAATAATAATAATAATAATAATAATAATAATAATAATAATAATAATAATAATAATAATAATAATAATAATAATAATAATAAATAATAATAATAATAATAATAATAATTGGAAGGGACCTGGAGGTCATCAAGTCCAACCCCCTGCTCAGGCAGGACCTATACATTCGGACAAATGGCTGTCCAGTTTCTTTTTAAAAACTTCCAGTGTTGGAGCATTCACCGCTTCTGGAGGCAGGTTGTTCCACTGGTTAATTGTTCTAACTGTCAGGAAGTTTCTCCTTAGTTCTAGGTTGCATCTCTCCTTGATTAGTTTCCATCCGTTGCTTCTTGTCCTGCCTTCAGGCGCTTTGGAAAATAGCTTGACTCCCTCTTCTCTGTGGCAGCCCCTGAGATATTGGAACACTGCTATCATGTCCCCCCTTGTCCCTCTCTTCATTAAACTAGATATACCCAATTCCATCAACCTTTCCTTATATGTTTTAACCTCCAGTCCCCTAATCATCTTTGTTGCTCTTCTCTGTACTCTTTCTAGAGTCTCAACATCTTTTTTACATCATGGTGACCAAAACTGGATGCAGTATTCCAAGTGTGGCCTTACCAAGGCATTGTAGAGTGGTATTAATACTTCGTGTGATCTTGATTCTATCCCTCTGTTAATGCAGCCTAGCAGTGTGTTGGCTTTTTTGGCAGCTGCAGCACACTGCTGGCTCATATTTAAATGATTGTCCACTAGGACTCCGAGATCCCTCTCACAGATACTACTATTGAGCAAGGTACTCCCTATACTATACCTATACATTTGGTTTTTCTTGCCTAAATGTAGAACCTTACTTTTTTCACCATTGAATTTCATGTTAGATAGCGCCCAGTGTTCAAGTCTGTCCAGATCCTCCTGTATCCTAAGCCTGTCTTCTGGAGTGTTGGCTATTCCTGCCAGCTTGGTGTCGTCTGCAAATTTGATGAGTTCCCCATCTATCCCCTCATCCAAATCATTGATGAAGATGTTGAAGAGCACTGGGCCCAGAACAGAGTCCTGGGCACCCCACTACACACTTCCCTCCATGTAGATGTGGTTCCATTGAGGACCACATGCTGAGTACGGCCGGTCAGCCAACTACGGATCCATCTGGTGGTGATGCTGTCTAACCCGCATTTTTCTATCTTATCAAGTAGTAGGTTGTGATCTACTTTATCAAATGCCTTACTGAAGTCCAAGTAAATTATATCCACAGCATTCCTCTGGTCCACTAATTTTGTCACTTGGTCAAAGAATGCAATAAGGTTTGTCTGACATGATCTGTTTTTGACAAACCTGTGTTGGCTTTTGGTAATGACTTTGTTTGCCTGTAGGTGTTCGCTGATTCGTTGTTTGATTATCTTTTCCAGAATCTTCCCAGGAAGATTCTGTAGTAAAGGACCTGAAGCAAGGACAGTAGGACAGGGAAAAGAAATGGTGCTGCAAGAAGGTTCAATAAGAGGGGACTTTCAGTTATAGCAAGACAACTTTCAACTAGCAGCTTCAGGTAATAGAAATCAGTAGCAACATCCATGAGAAGACTTTGGAAGCTACTAGCATTCCTGAGGCTGAAGCAAAAGTACAATCAATTGCAGATAATGGCAGCAAGAATACTGGAATGGCAAAGGTGCTATAGTGACAAGGCAAGAATCTGACAGCAACAGAGCAGCTGGTTGCAAACCAGAGTCTCTACCTCTATCCCAGCCTCCATCTCATATGAACATGATAGGGATATTGTGAAGTTTTAGCTCAGGAGTGGCTGAGACCACAAGCAGGGGAAATACTTAACACAGGAACAAGACAAGAAAATCAATCCCAGTCTACTACTAACAGCTCCAATGATGCAGAGGGCACCTATAAAAACAAGATAAGGCATGAAATGAAGATGAAAATGAAATTAATTGACAATCAGAAAAGGAAAGCAAAACAGATTCCTAGTTTCAAGATAAAAGTAATAACAAAATAATATGTCACAACCCAATGGAACAATGGAAATCTGGCCACAGCTTGATGAGGTCTGCAAGTGGAGTGATATAGCGACTTACATTTGCCATTTTTTTCTTTTTCTTTTGTTTACTCCAGGGTTTTCCAAACTGTAAGGTGTACCGCCCTTGGGAAGGTGCAGAAAGGATCATTGCATTATTTTCATATTTGATCTTTGGATTTTTGTGTTCATATTTGATCTTTGGATTTTTAAAAATGGTGTGTACATTAAGATTATATTAAAGAGAAGTGGAATGGCAAAAATAGAATAATGATTCTATGTTTCTATTTCCATTGTCTATTCTAAGTATTTTTCCTTTGTTTTACTCCCAATATTTTGATAGGCTCCCATCTTTAAAAAAATGTTTTTTATATTTACATGGATCTCCATATTCATTTTCTCTAGACAACAGTAGATCCCTGTTGAGTCATAACACCACTTTGTTATTGTCTTTCACTTTAAGCATTTTCACCTTCTTCTTTTTTCATTTTCCTTTTATACAATGTGGCAACTATTATTAGTGTCTCATTCATGGTATTTTATCCATGATTATTTTAAAAATATTTTGGGCTATAGCTCAGCAATAAAGAAGCCTTTTTCTAATATCCCGGAGTTCATTATTTTATTTAATTGACTTTAAATGTCCATACCTGGGATTCCAATATTTAAAATTATTAAAGACACATATGGACGGGCAGCACTACAACAAGCCAGATATTGGGAGACTTTATCCAAACACAAGACCACCAGCTATGAACAACTAGCTTTTTTACATAACTGCATCTACAACAACATCCCACCAAAATCTTTACGCAAGAAGCCACCAATTAAGTCACCAGAAGGGTATGCAGCAGTTTGGCAATTTCAACGCCGCACCATGCGTGCCATGATTAATCACCACCACAGACGCATTTATGCCCAAACCACCAGAATCCAGCATCATCGTGAACAATGCCGATCCATCCTCACCCAAGAACATTTCAACATCCTTAACCTCTTAATATACCACACAACCAAAAAAGCACGAGATCACAAAACAGAGATACTTCAAAGAAAAACTGAAAGCTTAACCACCTCAAGCAAGAAAGAAGTTGTTGAGAAATTAGTACATAACCTTTCATTGAGGACCTTGACCAGTCAACAAACCTCACTACTACGACGTGATGCTGGCACTAACCTTACAGATGCCAAACACCTTGATTTTGCAGCAGCATTTGAACCGATCATACACCGCATCGATAGTAGTGAAAACGTCAAAAACACCATCAGACAACGAGTATCAGGACTACTCATCAGTCACAGAACACACCACACAGTACCAAAATCTGAGAGCAGAGCCTTGGAAGATTTAAGAAAAGATGAATCCATCATCATCCTCCCAGCCGATAAAGGTAGATCTACAGTGATTTTAAATAAACATGAATATGACCACAAAATCCTTGACCTACTTGGTGACACAACCGCATACCACATCACCAACAAAGATCCTATGACATCACTCACCAACAGACTCAACAACACTTTAAACAGACTAAAGAGACAGAACAAAATAAAGGAGGAAGACCACAGATCCATCCGACCCAGGGATACGGCCATGGCGCGCATATATGGACTCCCAAAAATCCACAAGGTAGGAGTCCCTTTAAGACCTATCGTGTCTTTCAGAGGTACACCCACTTATGGCCTAGCAAAGTGGTTAAGCCTAAAACTTAAACACCTGATCAGCGACTCTCTAACCATGGTTAAATCCCCAGAAGATTTTTTGATGAGATTACATCCATTAAAGGTTAAGGATGATGAGATCATGATCTCATTCGATGTGGTATCCCTTTTCACATCTATCCCCCAAGACCTAACCGCCTCTGTTTTTAGAAAACTTTTACAGAAAGGAGAATTTCAACAACCCAATTCTCTCAACACGGAGGACTACATACAACTACTGGGTTTCTGCCTTAAAACCTATTTTACTTATAAAGACACCATATATGAGCAAGTAAAAGGCACACCCATGGGGTCTCCTATCTCAAGCATCATAGCTGAAGTTGTATTACAGGATCTAGAACGTGTTGTGATGACTGACTATCAACCCAGCTTTTGGGTTAGATACGTCGATGACACTTTTGCGGTCATTAAGCGGTGTGACACTACCAGATTCTTACATAAACTAAATTCGTTCCATCCAGACATTCAATTTACAGCAGAAGAAGAGAGCAACAACTCCTTACCCTTCCTGGATGTGTTAGTCCATCGCCTCCCAGATGGAAATTTATCAACCTCCATATATCGTAAAACCACCCACACAGATAGAATCCTTCACTACTTAAGCAATCATCCCACATCACACAAAGTCAGCTGTATAAGAACATTATTCAAAAGAATCAAGACCCACTGCAGCACAGAAACAGCAAAATCTAAAGAGAAAGCCCACCTACTCCGCATATGTAAACAGAATGATTACCCACTAAGTTTCATTAGGCGTTGCTGCAAGGATAGGACACCACACTCAATCCACAATTCTCCAGCTACTACGACTTGGGCAACAATCCCGTATATCAATGGAGTCTCAGAAGCCACTGCCAGGATTCTTGCCCCATATAACATCAACATCGCACACAAACCCAACCAAACATTACGCTCCAAGCTGATGCGGCCCAAAGAACCATTACCAACCAGTGATTTATCCTCCATCATATACAAAATTGAATGCAATACATGCCAATGTAACTACATTGGAGAAACATCAAAAAGACTTAAAACAAGAATACATGAGCATATTTTAGCAATAAAAAGGCAGGAACAACGCTCCCAAGTCTGGACTCATATATCCGAACATGGCCACACTTTCAACTTTAAAGAGGCAAAAGTCATCGCTCAAGATTCCACCAAAGGCGGCCGTCTTTTAAAAGAAGCTTGGTTTTCAGACTGCCATTCCATCAACAGACACATTGACCTACTACCCCCTTACCAAACCCTAAAAAGTCACTTACAGCAACACAAAACACCTAAACACTTCAACTCAACCAACAACAACACAATAACACCACCTCAACCACATGCCAAACCCCTAACCAACATAACAGGCATCCTTTCTTCAACACAACCCTTTTCAGCTAATCCAAATAAAGAACACAACTCTAACACAACCATGACAACTTGCACAACCAACACAACACATCCTGACGCTTTCACACACAGAAGCAACAACACTACTGACCACAGCATCCATGACACAAACATCCAAAACATAAATCCAATCTCACAAGACACTCACACACAACAAAACATACACACACAAGACCTGAATAGAAGCAGAATATTAAGACCTAGACCAGAATTGACACCTGCAATAAAACAAGCTGTTACAACCCAATTCCAAAATTCTGCAAAACCACCCACAACAGACAAACACAGCAAACAACCACACACAAACATTCCAATTGATTATACACAACAAGACACACACACGCAGCAACCTTACTCTGGAAAAACTGCAAAATCCAAAAGAGTGACTCCTATAACAGTAACGATTCCACAACGTTCCAAAAAAAGGGGGGGGAATAAGGACAAGCAAACCACTTACATGCCCTACGAGGGCATCTACTTTCTCTCCCTGCAGATCCGGTCCCACAGCACCTGCACGTGAGAGGGCAAGACGAACATCAAAACTGCTCTCTATGGAAGGAATCCAGCCGGCACAAGACCTCACGCAACGCCCCAAAAAACCTCGCGCCGAACAGCTGATGAGAGCGATCCGACTTACGCGCCAAACAGCTGACAGATCCAGTCCCACAACACCTGCACGTGAGAGGGCAAGATGAACATCCAAGCTGCTCTCCACTGAAAGAATCCAGCCGGCACAAGACTTCGCGCGGCCCCCTGTTAACCTCGCGCCGAACAGCTGACAGGCACGATCCGGCTTGCGCGCCTAACAGCTGATAAGTGCGACTTTTAAATCTTGTCAGGAGACTTACTGCTATATACCTGCTATTGTCAATGTGATTTTTTCTAAACGAGCTTCCTAAGCACGCTATGTGCACATGCCACAATGTAACCGTTTTCCAACTGTTATGTGAATTTATGCACATGCTCCCTTGCCATTTAGCCCTTTGCTCTGATGATGTTAACAGGTTGTTAACGAAAGCTCAGCAATAAAGAAGCCTTTTTCTAATATCCCGGAGTTCATTATTTTATTTAATTGACTTTAAATGTCCATATCTGGGATTCCAATATTTAAAATTATTAAAGACATATATATATATATATATATATTTGCCTCCAAAAGAGGCATTTAGTCTCAGGGATGTCTTTTGCACTGTCTCACGGGAGCCTGTGTGGCCACCACCAGCTCACTTCTTCTGTGGCTGCTCACCGCCACTTGAGCATGTCGCCCCCGGCCTCCATTTCGCTGGCAGAGGCCTTTCCTGAAGGCCTCTACTGGCAAAACAGAAGCTGGGGGACAATGTGCGTGTCATCCTAGAGCTCCGTTCTGGGCTGCAGAGGCCTTTCCTGAAGGTCTCTGCTGGTGAAACGGAGGCCAGGGGCAATGGGCTCAAGCAGTGGTGAGTGGCTGCAGAAGAAGTGGGTCAGCGGCGGCCATGTGGGCTCCTCCTGGACTGGGCTGTCGGGCATGGGAGCCCTGGGTACAGTGTTCCTGAGGTAAGTGGGTGCAGGGAGTGTGGGGAAGCTCCACCCCCCACCCTACGAAGTCTTAACTAGGGCTTATTTTGGGAGAGGGCTTATATTAGATGCACACATAAAAATCAACTAGGGCTTATTTTTGGGATATGTCATTTTCAGGGAAACACGGTATATAAATGCTAATAGTATTAATGTGTGATACTTCTCCACTACGTTAGCACCAGTGCCCAATATTCAAAGCAAAGATTTGTACTATCTTAGATTTCAGATTTGCACAGCATCTGCGCTTAAGCTATTAACTATATACATTTAATGTATATGCTTTATTATAATGAAAGACCAAGAACAATAATTTAATGTAAAAACATGCATTATATTTCAAAGGATACTATCAACAACTTGTTCAAGACTGAATTTATGAATGTTTCTGATGAAATGAAATGAAATTATCCATTAAAAGTTATACATACAGGATTTGGAAAAAGACCATACATTTAATTTCAGTTTTCTATAAATACTCTTTTCATTCTTTGACCTTTAGATACGAAATGCAAAACCATAAAAAAAAAAGATTTTTCAGATCAAGCTTCTCCAACTTTCATGTGATAGTTCATGTGGCAGGAACTAAGAATGCTGCATGAAAGTTAAGAGTGCACTTCATGGACCAAATGGAAAAATGAAAACATTAGAATTATTGATATTCAATTCTGCCTGCCTTTGCATAAAATAATACATTTCCCAAATAATGTAATATTTAGCAGCCAAAAATATACAACAGTATCTATTATAAATCAAAGCATTGTGTATTCAGTATATTTTATAATATGAACACCTTTAGATACTTTACCTAATCATAAGAATATTGTGTTGAAAAATGAATCTAATCTTTACCAAATTATTCAATACAATTTTTTTTCTTTTCATATGGCAAATATGCCTGCAATTTTTCAACTTTAAAGAAATAAAGGAATTAGCTGTATCAATTCCTATTCCAAGACAGGAGTGAGACAAAAATCGGCATATGGGTTAGTAAATTTTATTGTTGTTTCAAGGTCACAATTAACCCAAGACATTGTCCAAATGCCACAAACTGGGCAAGAAATAATTGTAAATATTTTGAATTGCAGTATTATTTATTTACAGTACCAGTTAGCAATCCTCAGCCAAAATTTTTCATGTTATGTTTCTCCTTTTCATTGCCCACAGAGCTCACATGAGATTACTCCAACCAACTTTAGCATCAACTAATCAAAATATAGACATATGATTTTCTTCTGGTATTCAAAAAACATGAAAAAAAGATGGGAAAGTAAGAAGAATCTATTCTCTATTTGACTCTCAGTGACTTCACAAATACATCCATATCATTTTCTTAGCACAGCATAGAAGGGAATCATCATTACTATTGTTGTAATGTATTGGTCACAACTGTTTTGAATCACTTGCTTAATGCATTCAAGAACCAAATACTTAACAGTGGTGACGAAGGTGGGATGTTCTGCTTCATCATAAGAGTCTGAAGTCACTAGGGGGTGAGGCCAGCACAGAGCCTGGCAGGAACTACGTTCCCCCCCTCGGCCTGCCAAGCAAACCACCATGCCCTAAGGATCCGTCCTAGGGCCTATGCAGAAGCCAGCAGCACAAGGCAATGCGAGCAACAAGAAACGCAAGCAACTCACCATGGTGAAAGTGGGGAAACTCGAAGAGTTTGATGTCAACCACCCAGAGCGATAGGCGTCCTACATTTCCCATGTGGAAAACTACCTGTGCGCCAACCAGGTCGCCGAAGATAGACTGAAGGCCACGACCCTCCTCTGCGTGTGCGGCCCCGCCACCTTTGACATTGTGGAAAACCTGGTCGCCCCGACACCGCTCGAGTCTGTCACCTACACAGACTTGAAGAAAAGGCTCCGAGACCATTTTGAGCCAAAATTATCCATGATAGTGTGGAGGCACGCTTTTGAGCAGCGGGAGCAACAACCCGGCGAATCGGCCACAGAATTCATCGCCGCTCTTCGTCAAGCGTCCCAACTCTGCAATTTCACAGATTTGGAGGAGAGACTAGTCTGCGCTCTCCAGAATCGAGAGTTCCAACAAAAACTTTTCGCTAAGGAGACTCTCTCACTACAGGAGGCCTTGAAGGAGGTCATGGTGGACAAAGCCACCGGAGGGCCATTAAAGCACTGCGGTCCTCCAAAAGTGCATCAAGCACCGAAGCAGTCCACCACGAGGACGCCGAGCGAATGGAAGACACCGACTCAGACTACAAAGTCGACAAGCTACAGAGGCACCAAGAGAAGGGACCGAGGCCAGCTGACAAGGCAATTCCGTTCCTTAGGTGCATGGGTTGCAGAGGCCGCCATCAATGCATGGAATGTCATTTCTGTACAGCAACGTGCCAGGCATATGGCAAGTCAGGCCACATTGCCACCATCTGTTGAGGTTGCCATAGGAAGATTCAATCAGGAGAGGTACCAGGGCCCCGGGGCAACACCGAGTAGAGTTCTGCACGAGCCGAAGGAGCGTTCTCCGCACTGGTGCCCATCGCCCCCTTAAGCCAAAGCTTCGACTCCAAGTCAAGCTTCAGGGAGTTCCATGTAAGATGGAACTAGACACAGGCTCAGCCATGTCCATCATCTCTATAGGAACATTTAGGCACATATGCAGCTGCAGCAATAAATGGGCCAAACTTCGGCCATCTAATTTAATGCTCACTGACTTCCAAAATTCCCGGGTGGCAGTCAAGGGTGAAGCCATACTTCTAGTGAATTTCAAGGGGTTTGCAGGCCCACTTGATGTTGTTGTGGTAGAAGGCCAATGCATGAGCCTCGTAGGGCTCGATTGGTTCAACGCATTGGGCATTCAAATAACCAGAATTCACCGGACACAAACAGCGGATTTGTCTTCAGTCTGCCAAGAATTCTCAGATGTTTTCAGTTCATGCCTAGGGGAGTACAAGGGTCCTCCGATAGCCTTCAAGCTTGATCCTATGGTAACGCCAATACGGATCAAGCCTCGTCGAGTGCCTTTTGCTTTAAAACAAAAAATCGACGCAGAGCTGGACAAGCTGGTCAGTCAGGGGGTATTGCAGCCCGTAGACAGTGGGGAGTGAGAGACCCCCATAGTAATGCCACTAAAGGCCAACAGGGAAGTGCGAATATGCGCTGACTACAAGTGTACCATTAATCGGGCACTTCAGCAGCACGTGTACCCAGTGCCAGTTGTCAGCCATATTTTGGCATCATTGCAAGGTGGCTGCGTGTTCGCCAAATTAGATTTGGCACAGGCCTACCAACAGCTGCCAGTGGACGAGGCCACGGCAGCCACCCAAACCATCGTCACCCATTGGGGGGCCTTCAAGGTCAAGCGCCTACAGTTTGGGGTGAGTGTAGCCCCAGGGATTTTCCAGGGAGTAATGGAGCGAATGCTCAAGGGCATTCCAGTGGTCTGCCCATACTTCGATGATGTTCTCATCACCAGAGAAACCGCAGAGGTCCTGGCTGAATGGCTTAGAACCGTCCTTCAGCGGTTCCGCACAGCGGGACTCAGATTAAAGAAAGAAAAATGCAAGATTGGGGTTGAGTCTACGGAGTTCTTGGGGTTCTGCATCAATGCCGATGGCATCCATCCAGTGGACTCAAAGCTGAAAGCGATTCAGCAGGCCTCAAGCCCGAAATCCAAGGGAGAGCTTCAGGCCTTTTTGGGCCTTCTTAATTTTTACCATGCCTTCCTTCCAAACAAGGCCGCTGTGGCAGAGCCATTACACTGGCTCTTGGACAGACAAGCCCAGTGGAAGTGGACCAGCATCCATGAAAGGAGTTTCCAAGCAGTCAAATCACTGCTGTCCTCGAACTCTGTACTCACGCATTTTAACGAAAGGCTGCCAGTCTGCATCGCGTGTGATGCATCTCTGTATGGGGTTGGGGCTGTGTTGAGCCATTTGTCGGCTGATGGGAAACAGTCTCCCATCGCCTACTATTCTAGGACCCTGTCATCTGCAGAGCGCAACTATGCGCAAATTGATAAGGAGGCTTTGGCAATCGTGGCTGGAGTTAAAAAATTCCACGACTACTTGTACGGTCGCCAGTTCACGGTCTTTACAGACCACAAGCCACTCCTAGGATTGTTCACTATGAACAAACAGACACCCCAGATTCTGTCACCTCAAATGTTGAGGTGGTCTATTTTTCTGTCAGCCTATAACTACAGGCTGGTTCACAAACCGGGCAAAGAAATGGGCCATGCAGATGGCCTTAGCATGTTACCCCTACCACATGTAGAGCCAGCTCCAGCTCCAGCTGCATGCATCCTGGCTATCCAGGATCTGCCGGAGTCTCCCCTTCACGCTGGGGATGTAGCTGCTGAGATGGCAGCTGACAAAATACTGAGTCATGTATTGAATTGGGTGCACACAGGATGGCTAGACAAATGTCCAGGCCCAGAATTTCAGAGCTTTTTCATGTGAAAAGATGAGCTTTCAGCTCATAAAGGGTGCATCCTTTGGGGAAGTAGGGTCATAGTTCCCAGCTCGTTAAGATACAGAGTGCTTGAGTCTCTGCACGAGGGCCATCCGGGAATAGTCCGGATGAAGGCACTCGCGAGGAGCTACCTTTGGTGCCTGGGCTAGATAAGGCTATCGAGGCCCAAGTACATGGTTGCATCACATGTCAACAGTCCAGACCGGAGATGCCGCAAGCCCCTGTCCACCGATGGGAGGACACTCACACACCATGGTCAAGAATCCACATTGACTTTGCCAGGCCCTTTCAGGGACAGCTGCTTTTAATAGTGGTCGATAGCCATTCAAAATGATTAGAGGTTGCACCAGTTCCCAATATGACTACTGCCAGGACCATCCAGGAACTGCGCAGAATCTTTGCAACACACGGGCTTCCAGACATCTTAGTATCAGACCAGGGAGCTCAGTTTACTGCTTCAGAATTCCAGTCCTTCCTCAGGACAAACCTCATAAGGCATGCCACATCGGCTCCCTTTCACCCGGCCTCGAACGGCCAAGCGGAATGCATGGTCCACACAACCAAGGAGTCCCTAAAAAGGATTGTCACAGGAAACTGGCACCACAGATTGGCAGACTTTCTACTCTGCCAGCGTACAACTCCCTGCACAGCCACGGGCAGAAGCCCAGCCGAGCTACATTGGGGCCGACGCTTGATCACTAAGCTAGACAGGCTCCACCCCGACCGAGTTGCATCGGACTCTGCACAGCCAAAGGTGCCCAGAAGTCTGCAAGTAGGTGACCAGGTTTGGACCCGGAATTACGGGCAAGGGGCTTTGTGGGTGGCAGCAGTGGTTGTAAAGGTGTCAGGGCCACTTTCCTATGAGGTGGTCCTCAAAGATGGGCGAGTCATTCTCCAGCACATTGATCAGCTGCGTTGGCGGCTGGCAGATCAGTCACCGGCTCAGGACTCCCAAGAGGGCCACACACAGGGCCTGCACAACAGCGGTCCAACAGAAGGGTTTGCATGCTACGACAGGACCCTCCCTCAAGGAGATGGGGGAATGGCTGTAGTAGAGCCTTTTCCGGATGCACAGACTGCATCCGCTGAACAGAACAGGCAAACGGCGCTGAGAGACAGCCCTGCAGACTTTGCTGCACGAGTGGACTTTGGTTTGGGCCGACCGGGACTGGCCAGCCATAGGGACTCGAGTCAAACCGACTCCACTGAACCTCTGAGTCCTGGTCTACCCAGCCTGGCAGGCAAGCAGGTAGACCAGGGAACCCCGGCAACCCTTAGGCGTTCTGAATGGTCAAGAAGTCCACCTAAGTATCTGCAAGATTATGTCAAACAATCAAACTATCTATGGGGAAGGGGTGTAATGTATTGGTCACAACTGTTTTGAATCACTTGTTTAATGTCTAATCACTTGTTTCAATGTCTGATCTAGATTCTGTTGTTATGTAATGGCTGCTGTTACTTAAGCCAGACTTGCTATCTCCAGACTGGTAATTAGGTTTTGGGTGGGGAACTGTTACTTTAAACCTATTGGCTGCCGCCTGGAGGCTAACCATATAAATAGCTGCACAGCAGCTATTTGAGTTGCTTCTGTTCAGAGTTAAATAAACCTGTTGCTGTTTCAACACTCGTCTCGCTTAATGCCTTCAAGAACCGAATACTTAACAATTGTCTTCTTCTTTTTCCCTTTCAATTCTGAGTTTATTTATAGATATAAAGTTTCTTGGTCCTGGCACTACTCACATTAATGTTTTAAGACCAGTCAGGCTATGTGCTGCCTCCTAAGGGAAAAACAAGTATGCAGCATTCAAATAGGTATACCACATTTTTTAAAATATTTTTTGAAGAAAATAATACCAAAATTTGTCAAATACATGGAGATCGCAGCCCTATCACTTTGATAATTATAATGTGATAGTGTTGCTTCATGATTCTATCCATTAACTGCTATAGTCATACTTCTATTAGCAACCATATATTGTTCCTACCTCCATCTTTCTTTTTGGAAATAGACTTCAGCTTTTGGTAAATTTTTCTAAAACTACCAAACCTTCTCACCATCTCTGATAGCCCAATTCAGGAAAAACTATTATTTCCAGCACTGAACAGGCAATGTGTGACTTGCCTGCCATGTAAATGTTAAAAACAAACAATCATTATGAGACTTAGCAAATAAAGAAGAATTTATGCCTAGATTATCCACTGGGATGAATATTTTCAGTTTGTTCCATTAAAAAAAAAAAAAAATTGCGTAAATCTTGGCAAATTCAGATCAAAATACAAACCAGGAAAAAATCATAATCATCAATAATCCAAATGAGTTTAAAAAAAAAAAAAAAGACAGTTGTTATTACAGTCTTTTTAATAGAGGATTTAGTTCATACCTGAACACTATTTAACCTGTCTTTATTTCTCACTTTTATCTGAAATACTGGTCACATGATGTCTCACTTAATGACTGAGGGTGACTTGCTTAAAAACCACAGCAGAACTGACATTATAAATCTGGTGTGGTCACATGATGTTTTGTTTAACAGCCGTTACTTAACAATAGAGTTGCCAGTCCCAATTGTGGCAATTAAGGAATGACTATCTGTAATAATCTTAATTTTCATTAAATTCTTCAACACTCCTAGCATCATGGGCAGATACAAAAATAGAATTTATCTTGGGTTAATCTGGCCCTTCTGTTCCATACATCACCATGGTGAGTTTTTCTTTTCTATACAACATATAAAAAAACTTCCCAAATACTGAAATGACAAAAAAAGTATTCATCTAGTAGATGTGTTAAATATATATTATTGACTGATTTAGTTGTAAGTTTGGTCAGTATCGAAAGGAACAGATATTGATTCCTGCCATTCTCAATACACAGATTTATCTATCTAAATGAAGTTAAGCTGTACATCAGCAGTTTACTTTTAAGAGAAGAAAAGAGCCTTATACAATAGAAAAAAACTTAATGTGTGAGTCTTTGTCATATTTTGAAAATGATTTTTAGTAAATGATATAAATATATCTCCATAATAACATATTTTATTTTTATTCTCAAGAGAAACATTCTGCAATAGATAATCGCCCAGTTCAAATAGAGTCAAGGTTCATAATACCTAAAATGAGAGTTTTCATAAAGAATTCAAAGAAAAAGGAAATAAAACAATACTAACAACCATCCAGTAAACCAGGATTAACAATGCAGCTATGCCAATGTTTATTATATACAATTACACAGAAATTAGTGACTATCTTCACTATTTACTATTAATAATTATATATCAACTGTACTTTTAAGTCTATATGATGAGAGGAAAGACAGCACCTCTACAATAAGGTATCAAAACATTATGGGTTTTTCTTTGTTTTTAGATGAATCCACTTAAAAGTAAAACTTTAGACTGCATTAGACTCTTACAAAAATTTACAGCCTACATAGTATGGAAGCTTTTTTTCAATGCTCCTTACCAAGCAAAAAGCTTTCAATTAGAATATTATTTATTCTGATTTGCGATTACTTGCAGATAATTAAACTTTTGCAGCATGATGTATATTACATAAATCTAATGTCTCTTCCTCAATAAGATACGAAGCTAAGTTAATACTGAATGCAGTAAAGTCTCCCAAATGCAGTAAATACCCTGCAACTGTTGCTGAAAGTGCCTCCATAATCATATCAAACAACTAAATAATTCAGTTGTTCTGTGATCCCTGGAATGAGGTTCTTTTGTCCTGATCATCTCTGCACCTAGAAGAAAGTGGCTAACCAAAAATGTTTGTTTGGCTTTGTATTGTGAAGCAAGACATTTGTTTTAATTGTTCTCTCTGCTGATGTTCTCCATCAACGGTTCCCAAATTGTGAAAGTGAGGCTGATTTGAAGAACCAATGGGTTGCTATTTGCTGTCTGTGAAAATTGCTTAATTAACCAACAGTCTGCATTGTGATAGGACTCATTGTGCTAGTTCCATATAAGAACCATCATATTTGACAATCATTCTCTAGATCATTCTGGTCCTATGGAATTTCCAGGCTTCCCCCCCCCCCCATTTAAGGTGACAGAGAACAAAGAGAGTGTAATAGTGTTCTGCTGAATTTTGTTACAATATTTGAAAGGTTCAGACATTTCCCCTGAGTGATGTGAAGTCAAAGACAGTTATATAGGCCTTGTGCACTGCTTATTATAAAGAAGATCAATGAGAGGGGCACATTGGGGGAAGGGAAAACGTAGAATGGAATGCCAGAATTGAATTCCCCCAAAGTGGATAGAGACAGGATAAGGAAAATGGCATGAGTCAGAATAAAATGTAGTTGGCTATTTAGAAAAAAAACTAAAATTAATGGAAATGTATTGCTATTTTTTACTTACAATTAATGTGTCTCTCAATGTTTTTAAAATTCTCCCATCACATTTAACAGGATAATTCAAAGCAATTGAGCATAATAGCTTCATGCATACTGAAGCCAAAGGCTGTGGATTTCCAGTTTATTGGAGCCCTAATTATACAGTGTTTAAGACTTGTGTTCATCAGGACTTGGATACTGTTATGATTGTACCTGAATTTTAGTTTGTGTCTCATTCCCTTCTTTGCCATCTTTGTTGATTTTAATGTTAATATTTAACTTATCTCCTTATAAGTTGCTGGCCATTGTTAGCAAGCTTTACATATATTATTTGGATTGGAAATTACCAGAATAGATAGAGATAGAATCTGCATGGGGCAATGACAGGATGATTATACTCCAGTCTCTCCACATATATATTGTTCTATGATATATTATTGAAAAAGATAGCTACAAGAAAGTCTATCTACATTTTTGGACCTCAAATCAGCCTTTTCTTCATTTTTAATATTTAACAATTGACCCCCTATATCATAACCCCCTGTATCATAACATTCCTAAAAGAAAAAAATAGTTAAAATAAGCATAATATTAATTCTAAGACTAAAAGTACAAGACAAACTGAATAAATGCCAATAATATACCATTATAATTCCAGCTTGGCAAGGGTAAATACCCTCTCTCCACCTCTCTCCCACCCCTCTCTTTCCTGACAGGACATTGTTTTAATATTTTTTGTGTTAATATTTTTAAATGTAAATGTATAACTTATCTATATGTATCAGTCATCAAATGAATGGTCTCTGTGTGTTTGTATGAAGTTTCTTGAATACACACACACACACACACACACACATGAGAGAGAGAGAGAGAGAGAGAGAGAGAGAGAGAGAGAGAGAGAGAGAGAGAGAGAGATTATAATTTCATCATATTCCTCTGGTTTCTAATGAAGTTCACATTTTGAAGAAAATAGATTTCATCATATTCAATGAGGTCATAATTAATTCAAATAGTAAGAATTGTGGGACCTATATTTTAAATACAGCTATCCGATAGAATAATATTTGAGGTCAATAATAGATTTACACTGAAAAATCATGTCTTCAATAAGAGAACATTAGTGTTGCTGAGGTCATTAAATAAAGGTTCAGTAGATTGTTCCTTTCCAATAATATTAAATATAATGATCTTCCTAATTTCAATTATGCCTGTGCTATTCATATTTGTAGCTAATAACTCCCCTCCCCCCACTAGAAAATTGATTAAATATTTTGGCTCACAAGTATTCACCGAATATTGAATATTGCATAATAGCCAACATACAACTTCTCACATTTTCCATTTTTACAATAGAGCTTTGCTAATTGGTACTTTGTGACCTCTAAAAGTTTGTGACAATAAACCTTCTCAATACAATAATGCACTTATACAGAATGCACTTCCTGTTGAAATATTTCACAGCATTGATCAGTTATCTATAAATAGATAACTTTAACTTTTCTGAAGATAAGTTAAATCTTAGATTGAAAATTAACTCTATAGTTCTAAATTTCCCTTTGTATTTAAAAGGTAACACATACATTTTTTTTTACAAATTTTATTGATTTTCTAATATTACATTCACATATTTGAAAAGCAACGTGGCAGCTGGGTAGTAGTAATTCAATTACATACAAATATCATTAGTACAAATTTCAAATTGCTACCATAAACATTTCCTCTCTTTTTCCCTTCATATATACTGTCTATTTGTAAATTTAAAACAAGTTTTATTCCATCAATCACATAAAAATAAATTTCTTACATATATCAATATTTTTTAATTTATATATATTCTAGTTGTTTTAGCATATAATCTTTTAGACCAGTGGTGGCGAACCTATGGCATGAGTACCAGAGGCGGCACTCAGAGCCCTCTCTGTGGGCACCCATGCCGTGCCCCAGAGATGGTGAGGGACTGGCCCCCACCACCCTGGCCCCACCCACCCAGTCTGCCATGACCACCACGGCCACGCCCACCTGGCACCCGGTGATAAATAAGTGGGTTTTGGGTTGCAGTTTGGGCACTGGTTCTCTAAAAGGTTCGCCATCACTGTTTTAGACAATCAATGACCTAATAAATTTTTCCAGTTTTAATTTCCACTAACATTTAAATTTAACGTTTAGTATTTATCATTCCCAAGATTTTTAATATACCTCCAATTCCTCTATCACCATTCCTCACAAGATCTAATATTCAAAATACACATCTTATCTAGTTAACTTCTCACCCTCTATATCAACAAATTTATAATACAATATAATATCCTTCCTTTATGCTAGTTTTCGATTTTTTAAGTAGTAATCGTAATTTCTTTTTATTTTAGTGTTTAATGCTTCCTCTTTTCCTCTTTGTGTCTGCTATCTCATGCTTAAACTAATAGTTTTGGTTACTGACGTTCCATATAGGCCTGTTTATTACTTTCATCAATACGTTTTTAGCTTATCTACATCCTATTCACCTTTACATAACCTTTATACACAAATCAAAATTCAAATTTAGCTATTAGTATTTATACTGCTAAGTTTTAATGACCAAAAACTTTTCTTATGTTCAACATGCACATCTTATCTATTTAAGTATATTCTGTTTTAAATTTCGATAAGATGGTCAAAACTCCATTCTTCTTCAGTCTTATTCTAGCTTTTTTCCTTTGCCAAATCGTCTTCCATGTCCTTGTTTTTGGGTCATCAAGCCAATCTTCTTGTAATGTCATATATATTATTTGGTGTTGGCGAATCCGTCCGGTCACCATTCTTTTGAGAGGACTTGTAGATCTGGTGGGTCGTCTCTTTATTCTTCCATATTGACGTGGTTGTTCTGAGTTGTTTATCTTCTCATCCAGTTTTTTTCAGACAAAAAATTATTATTGTTATATATTTTTTAATAATTTCATTAAAACCCTTTTAGGTGTAGTTTTTTTTAAAATTTCTAGATTTGTCCAGACTGTAGTATTTTAAATTTAATTTCAGTCTATTTCTTTCCCCCTTAATATTAATTCATCGCTTCCGTCTATGAGGGAATGGGGATATAATCCCCTCCCTTCACTTTCGGAGGTTTTCTTTCTTTGAGGGTCTTTCCCAAGGATTCAGTTAATAGAGAGAAGAGAGAAGATCGATACTCTCAACAGTTTCGAGCACGCTGTTCACTGATGTTCTTATTTGTGCTCTTGGACTTTGGCTGCAGGTAGCTTGGGCTAGATGCTGACATGCTAGCATTTCTCCTGTTGAGTTAGAGGGCTTCCCCTGGATCAAACGAAATGACCACCATCATTTTGTGATCAACGGAATGCCCCTCCTTCATGGTCACCTCTTCACGGCAACTTCAGACCCATTTAGGACCCCCCCTGGCAGGACGAAACGCTGCGGGGAGTGGAGTTTCGCTATCCCACAGCTGTGCAAAACCGGAAGTTAGTATAATTAGTATAACTATGTACAATAATTTAATAATATAATTTTCTAAAAGTGAGCTTTGAGGGGAGGTTCTTGAATATTGAACTGATATCAATGTTTTATCACCCCAAAGCTGGAAAGGGTGACTTGAGGCCCACAGTCCTTTTTTCCACTATAGCCCCTACCCCCGCCTCCTCTGAACACTAGCAGAAAACTGATTAACAGGCTTCTGATTATTAAACACATGCAAATTGCAATGCAAACCCTAAAACAGGCCGAATGTGAAAGCCAAACAAACAGCTTCTGGCTCTGTCCATTTACATGCCACAACTCTGTAGACCCTGAATCATCCCTTTGCCTGATGTACCTCCCTGCATATTTTGTATGACCTTGGATTTCAAAGATTTTCCTCTCTGATCACAGGAGTCAGATACTATAACACTATGCAAGCAGCATCAATCAACAATATTTTAATCTTGATGTTATTATCACTATGTGTGGCATCTGTGAAAAATATTGCTTCAGTTAAAATAACAATTTTAAAAAATAAAAATAAAACCCTTGTTATTTCAATAAATTATTCTTGTTTTTTCAATGCTCTATAAAATTAATTTTGCAGGTGTTTGTGCATGTTTCAAATGTTCTCTGGGAAAATAGCATGATGTTTTTAAAACTTGGAACCGATTGTATAAAAGCAACAGCTTTCACAGAAAGAGATTTGAATCTCAGAAACAAATGATGGCATTTATAAGAGCTAACAGGAGCATCCCTGGATAGTTAAAAAAATGTTCTATAACAGAAGAGAGCAGATTTGTAAATAATTCTTATAGTGTCATCGCAAAAACAGTCAGTGGAATGAAATTATTCCCCATGCTTTATAAATGAAGAACATTTTCTCACTACAAATCATTTAACTTCATACTGAAATCAACCAATGCTATAAAAACTTTGTAAAGCCCAATGTGTTTGTTTAAGATAACTTTTAAGGCTGTTCTAGAGCATATCTGCTGTGCATTGATTTAATGGCATAGTCTATCGTGTAATGGTTAGTAATTAATAAGGGTAACTAACATTATAGTACATTTCAAAAAAGTGAAATAGAATCACATTTAGTCTTAATTAAAACTAGACTCGTTGAAAATAATGGTCCTTAACCTAGTCATAATTAGCATTAATTTCATGGTTTCCACATGCTTGAAAGATAATGCTTAGAATGCTCAAAATGTTACAATACAGACATTAACAAGGCATGGAATAAAAAATACCAGATGTATGGGCTGAATTCTGAAGGAACAGACATGCCAAAATATACTTTGAACATCTGATAAATGATGGAAAAGATTATAGAGCTGCAAAAATATATTTATTCACAGATTAAATATATTTACTGTGTAGCCAAAAGTCTTAAAATATGGAGGCGGTGGACCAGCTCATTTGCCTATTGAAATGTTTTTATTATAACCAGAATGTGATATTAATTTTTTATGTATGTATTTACAGTCAGGGTCATATATATTTAGATAATGATAAGGTTTTTGGCATTTGGCCTCTGTGTACCACCAGACTGAATTTGAAATGAAACACTCAAGATGCAAGTGAAATGAAGTCTTTCAGCTTTAACTCAGGGGGCTTGACAAAAGTATGGCATTAACCATTGAGGAATTACAGTAATTTTAAATACCCATCTTCATTTTTGTTGGCTTAAAAATAATGGGTCAAACTAACATAATTGTAAATATAAGGATTGTTTTTTTAATACTTGGATGAAAATCCTTTGCAGTCAATAATTACCTGATGTCTGGAACCAAGGGACATGACCAAATGCTGACTTTCCTCCTTTGATATGCTTTACCATGCCTTTATTGCAGTTGCCTTCAGTAGTTGTTTGTTTAGGGTCTTACTGCCTTCAATCTTGTCTTCTTTTGGATCTAGTCTTCTCTATTGGGTTGAGATTATGTGACTAACTTGCCTAACTTGCCTAATGAAGAATATCCCATGTTTTTGCCTTGAAAAACTCTTGGATTGCTTTTGTTGTATGTTTTGGGTCATTATCAATCTGCAATATAAAGCAGAGTCCTATCAGTTTTGCAGCATTTGGCTGAATCTGAGCAAAGAGTATAGCCCTAATCACTTCAAAATTCAGCCTGCTATTTTTATCAGCATTCAGGTCATTATTGGTAGCTGTAAAGGCCCATGCCATAACACTGGATCCATCATATTTGACAAATGATGTGGTATGCTTCAGATCATAAGCTGTTCCTTTCCTTCTCCATACTTTTCTCTTCCCATCATTCTGATACAAATTAATCTTGATTCCATCAGTCCAAAGAATCTTTTCTTAGAACTGGATGGGCTTTTTTATGTGATAAAATCTGGGCATTCTGTTCTACAGCATTACCAGTGGTTTGCACCTTGTTGTGAAGCCTCTGTATTTACATTCATGAAGCCGTTTTTTGAGTATAGACTTTGACAATGCCGTGACTACCTCAGCAAGAGTGTTCTTGACTTGGCTAGATGTTGTGAATGGATTTTTCTTCACCAATGACAGAATTTTGCAGTCATTGACATTAATGGTCTTCTGTGGTCTTCCTGACATTTTGCTAAGCCTGCCAGTTAATATCTTCTTTTTCAGAATGTTCCAAACTATTGTTTTGGCAACTCTCAATATTTTGATATCTCTCAGATGGATTTGTTTTGTTTTTCAGCCTAAGAATTTCCCATTTGCATTTGCATAAACTCCTCTTTGGAGCTCAGTGTTCCAATGAACAGCTACCAAATGCAAATGTGAAACTCCAGCCTTTTATCTGCTTGATTTGTCATGGATTAACGAAGGAACAGGACATACCTGGCCATGAAACTGCTTGTCCCATCATTTATGAGTCACCAAAAATGGGGGTAGGTGTATTGAAATGGTTGTAATTTCTCAATGATTATCGACAATCTTTTGTCAAATCCCTTAAATTAAAACTGAAAGCCTTCATTTTGCTCATATCTTGGGTATTTCATTTCAAATTCAGTGTGATAGTGTATAGAGACAAAATGCCACAAAACGTATCTTTGACCCAATATATACAAACCTGACTTCATGTGTTTTTGTGCCTTTAAGTCAGTCTTTGACTATTGATTACTGCTTGGACTATTCCCTGCTTTTTTCTTGGCAAGTTTCCCCCCCCCCCCCAGAAATGGTTTGCCATTGCCTGCTTCTTAGGACTAGGAGAAACTGACTGGCCCAAGATCACCCAGCTATTTAGTGTCTAAGAAAAAACTAGAACATGGTGTATTGTCTTGTAGTCTGATGCTTTAAACATTACACACCAAAACTGACTCACAAATCAAATATGGAAAAACTAAATATTTCAAACTTCAAAAAACAAGGTTATATGTTGTTATCTTAGCTGTTTCATTTATAGGCAGAAAATATGAAATGCTGGACTGTAAGAAATAAAAAATGCAATTAAAATTGTAAAGTGAAAGATCAAAAACTTTTGATATCTTAATGATATCACTTTGATGTTTGAATTTCCTAATATGAAAAAAGCCCAAAACAAGCAATGCCTAAATAATGGAAATGGGTGGAGAGTTATTGAAGTCATACTAGACTTTATATTTTCAGATTCAAAAAACAAAAGAAAACAAAACCAGGGTGATATTGAAATAAAGAGATACTTGCTGCTTGGGAGAAAAACTATAACAAATCAAAGCATTACACTGTCGACAAAGATACATATCATTAAGAATATGGTTTTTTAAATTCTAAAACATGCTACAAGATGGATCATCTTATGGCATCTGAATGAAGAAAAATTGATATTTTTACAATGTAGTGCTATGAAAAATTGTTGAGAATACCTTGGACTGCAAAGAAATAAAATCATTCAATATTAGATGTAATAAAAGCAGGCTGCTCACTGGAAGGACCAATAATAAAAGGAAAGCTTAAATATTTTGAACACAGTGTGAAGGCAAGAATCATCAGAGTTGATCCTGATGACAAAAGCTCACAAGAACTCAAAGAAACAGTTTCTAGCAGTTATCGCTAGTGACTCTGTGTCCATTGGGTCAGAAAGTCAGAAAGTGATTGAATGACTGAACAATAAAAACTGCAGCAGTTGAAAGAATCATAAAATCATAAAACTGGATAAAACTTCAAGGGCATTAAAGTCCCTGATAATACATCTAAACTGTGATATTGTTTGCTTTATAAGGAATGCTACCTTTTGTAAAGGATATCTTGATATGGTAGGATTCTTAGATAAATGTCAGGCTAAAAAAATAAACTTTTCTAAGTTTTATTTCATAATGGTCATATTTAGGAACTATTTATTTATCTATACCTATATCTATATATCTGTATAGAAATTCATGCGTAATATGTTGACAATGAAAGCTTGAAAGTTATACAATGTGCCACTTTATAAGTAGGAAATTGTTCAAACAAGAAATAAGGAACACAGGTATTTCTATCTACCTTGTGAGATTGACCAGATAAAAAACACAGCCAAATAAACCAATTCTACTTTATTGTAAGGTTGCATTAATCAAATCTTGCATGTATGAAAGTATATCTCTCCCTCTGTTCCCTTTATAGCCCAAGAAACTAAGGAGGATCTGCTCTGTTCACATTCTTGCTGCAGCTCTTTTATCTGACTATTTCCTTGGCTGAGTCTCTTTGTCCTGTCTCCCAAGGTCATTTCCACGTACTATTACAATGTTTAAGCAATAGCAAACTTTCTATTTATAACCTTAACTTACAGAAATCATTGGTGCCTTCAATGAAATGTGAACTCTGTATATTGTCCCACATTTCCAAAAAGTGTGTATGGAAGGGTTATATTTGAGAGAGTCTCCAAGATACAATTACCCTCTGGCACCACTTATACTTTGGAATGATTTCCTAGGGGAGATCAAGTTAGCCTCCTCTTGTTAGTCTATGAAAAATTTGAAAACAAAGTTATCCTAAAGGCAAGGGCCATCTTTATTTCTTGTTTTACTTGTTTTTCCTAGATGTTTTATAGTGCTACTGTTTATATATCTGTATATCTATTATCTATATCTATATTGATCTATCCAAATTAATGAGGTATGGTTTTTTATCTAAAATTTATCTAAAATCTAATGAAATTTTCTTATCTGACAATGTATAATGTACAATTAAAAATCACAGATGAAAACTGCATAAACAAATACAAATGATCTTTCATCTCATATATGAGTTCAAAATCTAAGATCTGATTTGCAAAAGGATCACCAGTTTTAAGAGTCTCATCAACTGTATATGAGATTCATGATGGAAAACAGTAATATCCAGTATCTGAACAAGCTGCTGGTTGTAATGTATTTTATTAATTATCAATTGATATCATTGTAGTCACCTGGTGGTATATTTATTTATTATAATTCAAGCAATAATATATCTTTTGAAATATGTTCCAATGAGTTTAATAGGAATACCAGATAGGGGGGTATAGGATTGAAGTATGAAGCAATTTTTCATATATCTGTGAATAAATCTCACAGAATCCTACTTTGTTCGACATAAAAATACATATCTAAACTTTTAAATCATTTTCCATTATTATAACAATTATGCAAGGGATTCTGAATTTTAGAAATACATTTGTGGCAATATGTAAAAAAGTACTTCCTATTGTTTTTAAACTGTCTGGTTTTCAGTCCAAAATTCCTAGAAGTAATGTCAGTTTAATTTTCAGACATTAATATTAAGTTTATAAACCAGCGTCTTACAATATATATTGCTAAGTTGTAGACTTATATAGATACTTCTTTGTGTTGTTTTTGTTTGTTTTTTTGAAGGGATGGTGTTGGTTACATTTAGTTCAGTTTAGATATAGTGTCTTTTGAATTTTTTCTTCACTATTTCATATAGAGCAGGGTTTTTATATTACTATTTTTTAAAAAATAAAATCCAAGGGAAAAAAGCTCTGAAGTTTTCACTTTTTAAAAATTATTTTATTTATATAATTTGCCATGTAGCATTATCTTTCATTTTAGCTTCATCTAAAATCTGGCCTTTTTAAAATGCCATACAAAATGATTAGGATAACTTCAACAGTATTAAATAGGTAAAAGTAATGGTGTTGTTGAAAATAACATGCTTTGCTTGTAGCATAAGAAAAAGCTGAATGACTTTATTACCTTCAATAGTAGTCACAACTATGGAACCTTGAGCAATCAAATTATGCTTTTATATGTTGACTACCTAGAAGGAAATAGAATAGATTGCATGTAAGGAGCTGTCACAAAATAGATAAGCTTCTGTTAAAATTAACACACAGGTATGGATATTGATAAGAAATAATAACTTTTGTGTCTTCTTGTTACAGAGAGATTCATGCAACCACTAAAACATATTAATTTAATGCTTAATGTGAGTCATGAATTGTTGATTTAACTCTACTATTGATATATTCTTTGCCCTTCAGTTATACACTCTCAAGGAACAAAAAAACCAAAGAAAATTATTATACCAATGGATTTGGAGATCTCATTGCAACAAAATGAATATGATTTAATCATGGTTCCATCTAGGATGGAGAATATGTATGCATTTTCACATATATAGTCTCCACCAAGTTGTCTGAATCAATTAATTGCAGGAAACATTTCCAGTGGGTGACCTGCCAGAATGGCTGTTTTATTTGATGGACTGATGTGACATAGCAAACTATATGTCCTGCATTTTGCTAATGTAAAACACAGTGTTTGTAATGTAACACAGATCTTGTATGTATCATGAGGTAACATTGGACAGAAAGGTGTTTTGGAGAACCAGATGAAAGGAGCTGGGATGAAATTTTGGTCTTTTTGTCACTAATCACAAAATACAAGATGGTAAACAGGTTTGATCGGTCTTTTGTGATGAAGTAATTGCAATTCAGCTGAGTTTTTTTTTCTCAAAATAAGTTTCAGTCTAGCAGTAACCAAAGTTGCAATTTTACTCTAGCTTATCCTCTTTTAACTTCACTATAATTCCTGTTTCACTGTTATTAGCTGACCAGAATCATTAATTTGAGATGGATATAAATTAAAAGCAAATATCAAAACAAACAAACAAACAAATATCTTCTTTAGGTACCCTCATGTTAACTAGAGGTGCTGAGATGTTACAAAGTTTATTCTTTGTTCTCCTTGATTGGCTGAGAAAAGGACATCAATGGCAAGTTCCATGACACTATAGTACATACATCATTGTCAGAAACTACTGCTGTGCTGAACTGACAATAATGAAAATGAAGAAGTAAAGCCAAGAATTTCTAGGGATGATAATCTTAGGAATGGTGTAATTCCAGCAATATTGAAGCCAAAAATTTCACTGGCTGAAGCATATTGAGCAAGCCCTCAGGATCCCTGCCTGCATCCTCTTCAAAACCTCTCAGATTCTAAGGTCCAGCCACCCATTTTCATGCAGAGACAGGATATAAAGGTACAACATCAGAAGAATGAGCTCTGCTGTTTAGACATACTATCCAAGAAGAAGACTATAGAAGTAGACTCCTATGAGTTATACAGTATACCTTAGCTATCATCTAGGTGGTGACTCAGTGTGGTTTATTTATTGGCCTCACTCAGCTCTGTCCTTGTTGTACAGTGCTTTGAACTCTGGATACAATGACACCATGTCCATCATCTTTTCTATTGGGTTCCTTGCTTATCGGTTTCCTATCTTGACCTGTGCCTAGTTAAAAGGGACTCTTTGATTCTAAACATTCTGCTTCAGTTTGTATAACCCTGGATTGTGGCAGGCATCCAGCTTGCTATCTGGCTAGCAGGAAGCTAAGTGTACTGCTGCCACAGATTTTCCCATTGTTAGTAGCATATGGAAAAACATAAGATGAAGTATTACCACCCAGCTGTCCGAATCAATTAATGACAGTAAACACTTCCAGTACATAAACTCCCAGAATGGCCATGGTGCTTTATGGAGTGGCACTAATTAACATGGGAGGAAAAAAGCATAGGAAAGAGATAAAGCCATTGCTATGAACCCATTAGAACAACGCTCTGTATGTTTCCAAAAGTTTGGCTTAGGATCTCCCTACCTAAACTGAATATGTATTAGCATGCACAGAAGACACTTCTGCTGTTGTGAATTCAGGAAGCAATCTTCAAAGATTATTTAGACTGCTTTTTGATAGGCCTACCTATCCTATCTGCAAAATTCTGGGAAACCATTAGATGGCAGTTGAAAGAACTTTTTGTAAAGGATCTACTTTTTTTCTAATCCACATATTATTGACCTAGCAATAAAATAGCTAAAATACAGTTTCACTTTAAGTCAGATAACAGGTTCTTAAAGCCAAACTCAATACACGTTTTTGCTGTTTTCTCCTGAACAATGATAGTTAAATATATTATTCAAAATTCTCTAAGGACAGATGATGCCAAGGTCATCTGGTTAACTATGAGTGAATTGAAAATGTTCTCATCCAAATACAACACTATATTTACTGTACCATATTGAGATTTGAGTGCTTTTATTGCCATCCATCTTTCTGAAGGTGATTGTTATTTACTTTTAGATTCTACCGTCTGACAAATTGAAGCATGCTAAAACCAAGTGTAATAAATTTCAACCAGAAATCAAGGGCAAATAAGACAAATATATTACCATGTGTTGGGAATCCTAACTCTAACCCTTGCCATAATCTTATACAGAGCATCAGACAAATGTTTGTATGATCAGAAACCCAAAAATTCAAGAAACACTTTGTAAAAATTCCTTTAAAAACAAGATTTATGGTCTTCTTGATCTCCTGCAGGAGATGATAAAAAGCTTTATGCTCCTAGATTGAAGGACTTCCATTATGACTACCTGCTGCTCTGTATTATCTTAATGAAACCCTAGCCCTCTGCTCAAGGCATTCAAGTTTTACATATGTAAAAATAATAGTTTTATGTATGGTATTTCTTTTAATAACTTACTTCTTTCCTAAAAAAAAAACCCAGTATCAGCAAATGTACTTATCGCTGAATGTTAGAGCTGTGCTCAGATGACTCTTTGCATTCTGACAAAAATAAAAGCATTGATTATATTCACAAGCATTAAGGTAGAGGAATGTTGTTTGTTTTCAGACATAGAATGTTGAACAAAATTATAATGCTTTGTTTTGAATGTAATTAAAACAATATAATGGATGAGTGTATACTAGAATTTGTACAGATTTAAAATTATATATTAAGTTTGTTTGTTTGTAGAGAAATGGAGTAAATTATTTCTCTTAATTCTTCCAGAGGAATGATATATCTCCAACAATTCTCAAGAACAAAATTCCCTTTTAACAGGGTGTGTAGCATCACTGCTGAAAAGTACAGTGGAAAGTGTTATCTCATATTGGCTTCCTTAGTAAAGTAATTGAAATGTTGGATTGAGAAACTTTACAGACTAAGTAGACATGAATTTTAAATGAAATATTGGACTTTTATACACACATCTCTTGTACTGCACAACTTTAAATAAATAAATAAAAGAACATGATGCATGAGAATATCTCTGCAATTATTTTATACTTTGAATAATTTATCAAGCAAATTATTTTTCATTAAAATGCCTGGGAAATTGGTAGAAAAAATATAGAATAATTTATCTTTCTGCATTCATTCCCTTATCACTGTAAGCCAAAAAGATTAAAAACAAAATATATTGTGGCTAAGCATGATGTGCATAATCTGTAGCCAGCCCTAGGACAATATAAGGATCATGATCTAAATTCATGTGGCACTGAATCTAGTTTATTTTTTTTCATTCTGAAATTTATACATGTCCTCAATCTAACTGTACTTTATTAGATATTAATATTGTCTTTTCAAAGTGCTGTTTGGAAGGGCAGAAAAAGAAAATGATGGGGATGGCTGAAAAAAGAAAAGAAAACAATGTGAGAATGGAGATTTCCTTCCTTCCTTCCTTCCTTCCTTCCTTCCTTCCTTCCTTCCTTCCTTCCTTCCTTCCTTCCTTCCTTCCTTCCTTCCTTCCTTCCTTCCTTCCTTCCTTCCTTCTTTTCTTTTTGTCCATTGCTTTTTTAACCTTCAAACCTTTACAAACAGGTTGAGCTTTAATTGCTATGTTGTAACCACCATCTTGCAGAACTTGATGTACATAGCCTCACTAATACTGTCATGCTAGATGGGGCAAAGACATGCTGCTATGGAGCAGTCAAATAAGAGATAATCAGACAAGATTCTCCTCCAGCTCAAAAAGGACCTCTCTAATTCCTATGGATATAAAGGAGATGGTGGGAAAATAATATTTTCAGACTTTTACAGCATCTTCTGTAAAAGTTTACAAAAAAAATAGAATTACTCATCAAGTTGTGTTACCTGTCTGGTCTACGTAGGAAGACTAACAGATACCTCTGTTCTGCTTTAATATTTCTCTATATTTATTTATTTATTTATTTGTTGTCTGCCAACTGATAATCCATTCTATATTTAATTAAAATTAACAGTTGCTTTTGGAGAGGTGGGCAGCTATATAAATTTTATAAATAAATAAAATAAAATAAATATTTTGGGTCTATTATTAAGATAAAAGCATTGATCATAATAGATATTTTAAAGTGAAATGCACACAAAACACCAAGTAATTTATGGATACTATGAATACCTTCCTTCCTTCCTTCCTTCCTTCCTTCCTTCCTTCCTTCCTTCCTTCCTTCCTTCCTTCCTTCCTTCCTTCCTTCCTTCCTTCCTTCCTCATGGATCTTGTGAAATCAACTGTATGCCTTATCTTCTATGGAGTTGTAAGCTTTTAGAAAAATATGAAAATTGGACAAATTGTAACTTGCGATTTCTGTTTCATAGGTTATTAGTGGCTTATGAAAGAACAGTTCTTTTTCTTGAAAATGTATATATTGTATGGCACAGATTTTGTTTATTTAATTATGCACCAAATAATGCTTTAAATTAAACATCTTAATATTTTCATGATAATTTCAACATAGTTCAGAAAAGTTGTTCATAGCTAATTAAAATAAGAACAAGTGACATTTTTCATGGGAGTACAATATTCACCATATGCTTAATAAATTACTTTGAGGTGAACTAATGTAATTTAATAGAATGGTGCATGAACATGGAGGTTATATATTCTAACAGTTTGTAATATTTTGATACTGTATGTTGAACTAGTAATAAGCAATTCTGTATTATCACCGGTCATATGAACAAAGGTAAAGTTGTAAAAATAAAATGTATTGAACTAATTAGCAAGGTATTATCAAGACTAATCTACTTTGATCAATATACTGATTAATGTGTGTAATTAGTATGAAAGAATCAATTACCATCAAATATTTTGATCAATGACCCAGTAACAATCTCAGATGCAGAATTTAATCAGATTGATTTATTTCTGGTACTAAACCCCAGAACTAGACATTAGAAAAATCCTGGGTTTTATTTCTTTATTTTTGGGATTAGTTTAGATTTTTTTCACTTCTTTGGTTCTCACGGTGTGAAGATTTCCTCAGATCTCCTCTTCTGCCCCTTCAAAGTTTCAAAATATTATTTTCATTACACAAGTTGAGAGAAGAACCATAGATTGAGTTAGTACTTATGAGAGAATAAGTCCATGCTATTGCCAACTTGTTTAAGTAGCTTCATTTAATTCATAAAAATACAGATGGACCACACCCACACAATTGCCCCAATCTGTCCCAAGCAAACCTTACTCACAGAGCACAGGTCCTCATATCTCTACCTGCATTTTAAGGTAAGCCCACACCTGGGACAGCCTGATAAAGGCTCTGGTACTTTTCCATTCATGTCTATCCCAAGATTATGAATGCAGTCAATATAAGTCAAATTGATGAACGTTGTTCAGATTTAGTTCATTTTCCTGTGCAGCCACCTGTCCAGTCTATGAACTCTTTTTCCATCCCTCAGTTTGGGTTCAAAGGCAACTAGACTACCATCTCCTGCAACCACTTATCTTTTTCTGTAGGTGAACAGGTAAAGATCCTGAGTAGTTTGTTTTTTATTTAACATATATTAGAACCTTTAAAAGAAAGAACTTTGTTGCAAGAAGTCATCTCTTGTGTTCTTCAATGTTGTCTTTTTTCTTTTTTATGTTATATAAGTTATCTTATTATTTATTCCTTTAATGTATTAGAGTTATGTACCATCTGATTCTTGTATGACTCTAGGCAGCATACAACCTAACAAAAAATAGAAATGCAATGCAAATAAGAACAGGACTAAAAAAAGAAGCAAAAAAGGAAAAACAAGATGGCAAATCTGGTTGACAGCTCTGGAGCACTAAAACTGCAAGACTTTTAAGGAAGAAATGGCAGAATGAAGACAGTGTAGACTTGCTCTTCAATAATTTCTCTCCAATCAAAGAGAGGACTTGAGATTGCCCATAATTGCTATAGACAGCTGCTTGTCATGAGAAGGAGGCAAGATAATGATCTCCAGCCAGTTTAGAGCTCTGGAAAATGAGGGAATAGACATCTTGTTCAAACTACAATTGGCTCCTTTGAAAGAACATTACATTTTCATATTTCCTCCTCTAATTACTTTTGTTTATTGCTTGTTTACTGCTTTTCAGAATTGGGAACCTTTGGATCAACAATTTTGATAGCACTGAGTGAATTTCTTTCATCCTTAGCAAAATAATTTTTAACCGCAAGTTTCATTTTTTTTTTACCTGTTTATAGCACACATATTTCCAGGAACCTTCTCATGGGGAAAACACCCTACAAAGGTGGGAGAGAACATCCCAACTAAGCAGTTTGTTGGGAAGGTCTTTACCTTCCTATTTCTCTATGACAGACCTGTTGGATAGTAAGGAGAATCCAGCAGAAACAGGCTTTTGTGTTTCACTATATGTCTTCCAGTAAATGGAATACAGAAGCTTCATTTAGTGCCATATAGTGAAGGAACTATGGTGCTGGAGAAGACTCCTGCGAGTCCCCTGGACTGCAAGGCGATCAAACCGGTCAGTCCTAGAGGAGATCAACCCTGACTGCTCTTTACAAGGCCAGATCCTGAAGTTGAAACTCAAGTACTTTGGCCACCTAATGAGAAGGAAGGACTCACTGGAGAAGAGCCTAATGCTGGGAAAGATTGAGGGCAATAGAAGAAGGGGATGACAGAGAATGAGGTGGCTGGATGGAGTCACTGAAGCAGTAGGCGTGAGCTTAAATGGACTCCAGAAGATGGTAGAGGACAGGAAGGCCTGGAGGAACGTTGTCCGTAGGGTCGCGATGGGTCAGACACGGCTTCAAAACTAACAACAAAGTGAAGGAACAAAACTTTGTATAACACTTTCTCACATTTTCTTGTTAAGAATAAGATTACAATTTGAAGCAACATAGCTGTAATCTGAAAATATTTACCAATGGGATAAAAGCCAGTAATAGCGGTGGTGCCTTAGAAAAGTTCACATAGTGAAAGTGCCAACTATTTTTAGTAGAAAAACAGAAAAAAATATTAATAGCTATAGAATTTTAACTTGCACATGCATCCAAAACCTAGATCAGTATCTGATATAACATTTGGATGATGTAATATATGGATTATAGATTCTAGCAATAAATTCCTATCTTAAATCTTCCCAAAACCAATTAAGGCAACTTTTCTTTAAGAATATCCCTTAACTTTGGCCAAACTATATTATTTAAATCTGTTTCATAATTCAGTCATAAAAAAAAAAAAAAAGTAGTGAACTCCTTCCATAGGTCCTATTCCTTACTATCTTGTTTTTAAAAGACATATATATGTCTTTGATGACTGCAAAACTACGAATCCCGGGCATATCTGTTCAATGACACAGTCCTCGATCTCCGGGAGAAATATAAACCAGCTATTTATTGTTAAAAAAGTTTAAAACAATAAAAACAACTATTTACAATATTAAAACAACTTAGCTTTCGCTGGCCCCCTGCCAGCGTCCTCAGAGTGAAGTTTTGGGGTGGAGATTACTTTTATAAACCTTGCTAGCCTAATTGCTTACTCATCGACCGTGTGATAGGGCCATCCATCCTGGCTGACCGTAATTGCCTTAATTGTCCCACCTCCTCTTGTGCACACCCTTGCGTAAAGGGAAACTAGAAGAAATAGGGCCAGCAGGGTTTTCTCCCGCATAAAATTGGAAGTGTCTTGGCGACGTTTCGACGAAGTCTCATTCGTCATCTTCAGGCTGGTGTCTCTTCGGCCTTGTGCTTCTAGGAGCAATGTGTGATCGCAGCTGTTTCTTCCTTTTAACTGCCAGTGGGGGTATGAACTGATTGGGTGGGAGCTTGGCTGTGTTCTGATTGGGTGGAGGTGTGTTCTGATTGGTTAGGGGCTTGGCTGTGCTCTGATTGGATGGGGGGTTGGCTGTGCTCTGATTGGATGGGGGTGTGTTCTGTTTGGGTGGGGGCTTTGTTGTGCTCGGATTAGTCTGAGTTGCAGCGGGATTTGAGATGGAGAGCTGCATTGCTGTTGTTTGGCTTCGCGTTCGTGGTCGTGCCATATCATCAAGGTGGGTGTCAGTTTGCTTCATGTATGGATTGGAGGGGTTTGAAATGGCTAATGATGCAGCTGTGGTCTGGTTTCTGGTTTGTGGTCGTGCCTCATCATCGGTGTGGGTTTGGGTTTGCTTTTTGCGTGGATGTGTGGTGGTGACATCCTGTGTGGTTTTTGTGAGTGTGGGTCTGGTGTCATTCTTTGTGTTAGGGACTCGTTTGTCAATAAGGGTGGGTTTCCAAACGGCTGGTAGGCGGGAGGTATCATCTCGTTTATTCATGCTGTGTGGGCGTTTTTCTATCTCGATGGGTTCTCTGATTATTCTGTTGTTAAAGTGTTCAGTTTTGGCGATAGTTCTGATATTTTTAAAGTCAATTTTATGTCCTGTGGCTTTAAGGTGTTGGACCAGGGAAGAAGTTGGTTCCTCTTTTCTGACTGAGTTCTTGTGTTCTTCAATGCGTGCACTTATTCTTCTGTTGGTTTGTCCGATGTATGTGGTGGGGCAGGCGGTGCATGGGATTTCATATACTCCTTGATTTTCTAACTCAATTTTGTCTTTGGGGTTTCTTAGGATGGTGGATATTTTTCGGTTTGTGCAGAATGCTGTCTTGATGTTGTGTTTGTGGAGGATCTTGCTGATTCTGTCTGTGGTGCCTTTTATGTATGGGAGGAGGGCTTTGCCGTTTTCTTGTTCTCTGTCTTGGATTTTAGTGGGGGTTTCTTTTTGGATTAGGTTGGTAATCTTATTTCTTTGGAATCCGTTGGATGTTAGTACGTTAGTGAGAGTGTGTAGTTCGGTTTTTAGGTGTTGTTCGTCAGCTAAGCGTTTTGTTCTCGAGATGAGTGTCTTGGCTACGGAGTTGATCTGTGCTGGGTGGTGGTGTGAGAGTGCGTGCAGATAGCGGTTTGTGTGTGTTTTCTTCTGGTAGATGGTGTGTCCTAGGGAGCCATTGGATTTCTTGTAGACTAAGACATCCAGGAAGGGAAGTTGGTTGTTAGCTTCTGTTTCCATGGTGAACTGTATTTTGGGGTGTAGGCTGTTGAGGTGTGTGAGGAAGTTGTCTAGTTTTTCTTTCCCATGTGGCCAGATTATGAAGGTGTCGTCTACGTATCTGAGCCAGAGTTTGGGTTTGTGATCAGATTTTTTTAGAGCTTGGGTTTCAAAGTGTTCCATGTAGAGGTTTGCAATGACAGGTGAGAGGGGTGACCCCATGGGTGCTCCTTCTATTTGTTTGTATTTTTGTCCATTGTAGATGAAGTATGTGTTGGATAGGCAATGGTTGGTCAGATCTAGGATGTGCTTGGGGGGGTATATTTGTTTTGGATAGCTGTCAAGGCTTCTTTGATTGGCACTTGGGTGAAGAGGGAAATGACGTCAAAGCTCACGAGTAGGTCGCTGGGCTGTAAGTTTTGTTTCTTTATGATCTCTATGAATTGGAATGAGTTTTTTACGTGTGAGGTGATGGATTCTGCATAGGGCTGTAGTTGTTTGGCGAGAAATTTGGCTAGGTTTTGTAGAGGTGAGCCTATGGAGCTGACTATGGGTCTAAGTGGGGTTCCATTTTTGTGTATCTTGGGGAGACCATAGAGCTTAGGGCATCTGGATGACTTTTCTCTGGGAATGATTCTTTGCTGGATCTCTTCGCTGATGGGGTTGGCTTTTATTTTGGATCTAGTGGTTTTTTCCAGATAGGTGGTGGGATCTGTGTTTAGGGGTTTGTATGTGGAGTCTTGGAGTAGGTTGGTTAATTTGGTTTGGTAGTCAGATGTGTTCATAACCACCGTGGCGTTGCCCTTGTCTGCTGGTAGGATTATTATGCTGGTGTCTTCTTTCAGGTTAAGTAGTGCTGTCTGTTCCTCTTTGTGTAAGTTGCTTTTGGGTGGCTTGCTGGTGCAGAGGATGTTGGAGATTTCGAGTCTGATTCTGTTAGCGTCGTCGGGGTTGATTTTGGTCAGGCTGGTTTCAACTCCGCATATAATGGTTTCCATGGGGATGTGTTTGGGAGCGACTGCAAAGTTGAATCCTTTGGAAAGGACATTGGTTTCGGCTTTGGTGAGGATCCTACCTGAGATGTTATGCACTGTTTGTTTCATGTGTGGCTGTGAGGGAGGAGGGGTTTGTTTCTGGCATTCTTGTAGTCTTCGGAATTTGTTGGTGTGTGTGTCTGTCTTGAGGGTGGTCTGTGTTTCGGCTCTCCAGACGGCGAGTTGTTTGGATTTGTCCCAAAGTGCAGGGTGGATCTTGTTGCTGAGTTTGAGGTGAAGTGTGAGGAGATCTTTGTTGATTCGGTCTAGGAGGAATCTTTTTGTGTGAAGTTCATTTCTGATTAGGGCCAATTCTGTTCTTTGCAGGATGCGTTTGGTGGCTGCAGAGTTGGAGTGGAATTTCAATTGGAAGCACGTGGGGATTAAATTTTAATCTCGGCAGTTGCGTAAGAATGCGAGGTCACATAAAATGGAAGCTCTTTGGACTTCGAGTTTTTCATAGGTCCTGGTCAGATGGTAGATTTCCTCCCCGTAGAGGTACAATATTTGTTTTCTGAGGTTTTCACGGGTGTTTGTATGTAGGTCTTTGGTAATTTGGGTTTTCTCCCACGTATATATATATATATATGTGTGTGTGTATATGTGTGTGTGTGTGTGTGTGTATATGTGTGTGTATATATATATATATATATATATATATATATATTATTCAAATTTCTTTTTTGTTGACAAAGAGTTAAAGAATGAGCTCATTCAGGCTCATTCGGGTTCGAATCCCATAGAGGGTGTGGCTTGCTGATGAGGGCACAATGAGCCCGAAATAGCTATTCAAGTCTCCCATTTAATTCTTTAACTCTTTGTCAACAAAAAAGAAAAATTTGAATTTGTAATGTATCGCAGTAGTGACTTGAGCCTGTTTAATGCCCCTAGTTTGGGGGGCTGCAAGGCAAAAGTGATTATAAAGTATAACTGCAGTATAGCAGTTAAAATACCAAGGTGCATCAACCAGACCGGTTTGTCCGGAAAAAACTTCCTATATTATATGTGTGTGTGTGTGTAGAAAATATAAGCAACAAAGTATTTGTTTGCTTGTCTATGGAACAAATAGGCCATGGGATACAGATTTAAGGCCACCACAATATAAAAATAGGCCATGGGATACAGATTTAAGGCCACCACAATATAAGTGTTTCTCCCCAATTATAATTGGTAGTCAACAGCCAACCAATGAAAGTGTGAATAAGCAAGCAAATGATGGAACAGGGGCAGGAAAATATTCAAGGAGTATGGTGGGAAGTATGGAGATGGAACTGAAAGATTGCATGAATTAAGTAAAGGTAAAAAAAAAAAGATATGTGAAGGGTAAACAGTGACTGGAAGTAAGGGAGTAGGCTAAGTACAATAGTACCTTAGTACTTAACTGCTTTGAAACTCATCAAATTTGGTATGCAATACATTTTGACCTGAAAATTTTATCCCTTATTTTTTGTTTGATATTCAATGTACAAGCTAGAACTTGTCAGTTTTAGCTACCTTGTGACTGACTACATTATTCCTTATGGGGGGGGAAAATTGTTTAGTACTCATTGTTTTTGGTACTCATCGCACTCTTGGAACCAATTAAGGATGAGTACCAAGGTACTACTGTAATTAAATGAAGTTCAGCAGAAAACTGATGATGGACAGAGCCAACACTCAAAAATGGGGACACTCAAACATATTTTTGAATAGCAGTAAGGAAAAAGGAATATATAAAATAATGGCAGTAAATTTCTTAGAAAACAATAGGTAACAAGGAATATTATGTTGCAAAACATTGTTGAAGAAGAAAACATGCCCTTCAATTGAATATAAAATATTAATCTCAAGATTTTAATTTATATGAAAATCATTCATTCATAAATGCTGATGATTTCCATTTTCAAAGATTTTTATTTTTTGAAAAGCATCATTAGAAAATAAGCAATATGATGGAATTTGCCATCAAATGAATACATATGTTTTATGAACACATGCTTGGAAATTATCAGAGATATAGTATATTCTATATTTTTATGAGTAGACAGGCAGCTAGGAATTTCCTAGTTAGTCTGTCCAAACCTAATTATTTTCCATTATAAATTTAACCATCTGCGTGCACAGTTGGATTTAATACCCCCATCTTCAATCATTAGAGAGAATACATTTTATAGTCAGAAACAATAAGATATTTTAAAAGCAAAAAGCCATCTCAGCTATTTCTCTTATTACTGCTTCTCTGAATAATAGACTTTCAAAAGTAGCTATTAAATATATTATTCTTTTATTTCAAATGAAATACTTATTTTTTTCCTTACATTTGCAAAAAACATGCTTTAGTATTCATAAATATTGTGTCCCCTATAGGTTTTTTCATTCAAAGAAGATGATCAGAAGAGGTGGCGAGACTTGGCCTATAGAATTACCACGAATCAGGCACGACTGAATGGATAACATCATCATCATTATAGGTTTCTTCACTAATTCAACAGATTCTCTCTACTGAACACAATAGAAAGGCATAAAAGATGACAGCAATACTTGTTTAAAATATACTTTGCATTTATTTTTCATATATTTTGACTAAGCCATGCATCATAAAAATAGGAGTAAGTATGCGCTCTGAATAAACACATTATTATCCAAATACTAGCAAAAGAAGTGAGATCGAAAGCTTAAAATGCAAGCTGTGTAACATTCTGCAGTATTCTTACTAACTACAGTATATCCAGGCTGAAAATATATTATTTAAACTTAAATAAATGGATTCCTTTTGACATTGACATACATTTTAGCCCTTATGATAGAGGTCTTATTTCCATGGTTACTAAATATAATTGGAAAAAAATCTAACATATTACACTGTATATGTTTATTCAGTTGCCCTATCAGAATGATATTTACTTTTGATACTATTTTTGTACTGCTGAAGTATTGTCTTAACATTTAGCTTAGTGACTAATGTGTATATTAGCATAAACTTGTGCTTAACATTTATTCTATAGGCCTCCAGACAAAACTCTAAGTTTTCTTATAAGGTCAGAAGTATAGAATATGTAAATACAAAAACTCAGAAGTTTCTTAAAACTTTGCACAACCCCAGGAAGATTTTAAGAATGCATTTCAAGTTTCTGATGAATGGTTCCAAAGTAATCAGTATAAATATAAGCATTTGCTTATAATAACAATCTAATAACTCATGTAATGATGGAAGGGAGCCTACTTGAGAGGGATGAGTTCATAATTAATCTGATCAGTTTTGCATTTCTTATGTGAAAAACTTTTCATTTCTGCAGAATAACATCAAAGTAAAACATGATGAAGATTAGAGACTATTATTTGATCATTCTTCTCCTAGACTTTAGGTTACATTTGGTTGGGATAAGCATGATGGAATTGTAAGTAATCATTACAACATGTTAGAAGTAAGTACAGGAAATGAGGAATATGTAAGGCTGCAGATTAGTCAGGCAGTGCATCCCACCTAGTCATTTTTTCCAGTGATGTGTTCCTGAGTGAGCTGGTTGCAAAACCCTTAGAAAGGTTATGCCTTTGCACCCATTAAAAAGACTTTTCCGTAAATATATTTGGTTCATTTGATTGTTACTCCTTTGATACATCTGAGGTAGAGGGACAAATAATAGTGGATGAACAATTCAGAAATAGATAAGCTGTAATGGATGCCACAGAAACTGGCTTGCATGACAAAGAAAAGCCAGCTTCAGGAACTTCAGAGTGGGGTGCAGAGGAGTGTCTGGAAGATGTGGGAAACTCTGAACCAAGAAGGGATGGGCAAGAGGAGAAGGAGAGGTCATGAACCTCAAAAGGGCTGAAGGAGTGACAGGATGAGCAGTTGGCTGACAAAGAGAGAGAAGAAATGTGGCTGTATCCAGGAGGCTGAGAAGACCAGCCAGAAGCAAAGGGTGGAGAAGGTATGTAGCTGCAGATGGTCAGTGGGAATGAGGAGGACTGCCTCCTCTGCTGAATCCCAGGGCACACAGGGCTGAGAGGATGGAGGCACAATGGACATCAGCAATGCTACTCACAAGGAGGCAGCCTCAGCCCTCGTAATGAATTGCACAAGCCAGTGGCTATTTAGCCTAGCACATGGAGCAAAGCGATGCTGGGAACAACTCATCCATTTTCTGTTATGCATTTATTCAATCATTGTGACTCTTGCCTTCAAACTTAAACCTTAATTCTGTTACTAGACTTTGGACTTTGCTTCTTGGACATTGGACTTGGATTTTGGTTTTGTGATTTGTGCTTGGACTGTGGACTTGCCTTTTGACTTTGAACCTGGTGGATGACTTTACGGACTTGCTCTGTGTTTCCAGACTTGGGAATTGGACTCATTGGGTTTTGCACTGGTTTCTTTGTGGGTGAATCCTGAGGAATACTACTGGGGCTGGTGAAGCCTCAATAAAGATTTCAAACTTTTCTAGTGTGTGCATGTGTGAGTGGGACAGGACATAAGCAATGTAAATGCTGCCGCATAAATTAATCATGTTAAAAGTGTTTTTAATTTTTTGAAAAAGTATGAAAGTATTGTATACCTGGACATGTATGAGTAGTGCATACAGTAGTTATACTAAAGTAGTTGTACTTTATCATGGAGCTTCTAGTATAAAGGTTTAACTTATAATAAAATCTCTGTATCCCTAATTTGAAAGTATAAAAAGAAAGCTGTATGCCACTCACTGATTTCTAGATTTATCACATATATTGCATATAATTATTGCAACACATGTAATTAAAGGTTTAAAGGTTTCCCCTGCCCAGTTCCCCTGACCAATTCAAGGGGGCAGTGCTTATCTCTAATTCTCAGTCTAGGGAGCCTGTGTTGTCTGAAAGACACTTCCATCATCATGTGGCAAGCATGAAAAGGTGTAACATTCCTGCTGAAGCAGTAACTATCTACTGGTATTTGCATGCTTTCGAATTGCTAGGTTGGCAGGAGCTGGGATGAATAATGGGAGCTTACCCTGTTACGTGGTGCTTGGGTCTTGAACCCAGGTTGTCGGCTTTCCAGCTAACAAACCCAGCATCTTAACCACTGAGCAATTGTACCACCCTGGGCCTGTAATATTGAGATTAAATTAGCTGATTCTGTTTTTCTCTTATGTGTCATGTCCTCTGTATTGTCAGCAAAACAACCCCTCCAAACCCTCCATAACTATCACATAGAATTAGACTGAATGTCTGCAACATAGATATGTGTAATCAAGTAATCAAACTTTCTAGCATTCCATAAATCTCTTGACCTGACTAAAGGAGCTTCTACCTTCAATTCTCCATAATCCTAAATATAAGGTAGTCAAATGTATACTCTATTAATTTAGCAGTCTTCAAGGAGAAAGGGGCGGGGGCAGTTTCTGGCCTTAGCATATGTATACTTGGAATACAAAAAGTATCAGGATTTTAATTGAGCATATTATGACTGGCAGGTATATTGAAAGGTTTTTTTTTAAAAAAATAATAATCTGTTCTTATTTTACTGTCTCCTCATCACCATTTTACACAGAACAATTTCCCCCAAAAAAATAGCAAAATAAACAAAACAAGGAAATGCTCTGAATGTTAAAGAGACAGAGGATTTTCCTTTCCAGCAATAGGAGCATAACTGTGACCTGTACCACTCAACACCCCATCTATTCTTTTTAGAATATTATTGGAAGGCTGTTAAGATACAAAGAACAACTGCTGCCGATGATACCTGCAAAACTTAAAAGATGTTAATGAAGTTGTTTGCCCTTTCCAAATATGGCTCTGAATATCTATATCTACTTATGAAACTCCACCTGTGTACTTTTTTGAATATTGCTTGTCATAATAGATTTTTTTTTTCAGTGCCAGTACAGAGGCTATGGAAACAATTCTATTTCTTTTTATACTAGTTTACAATAATGTAAGGAGGGGAATCATAACTGGGATACATTATCACAAAAGTTAGCTTTCCTAGAAACTACAGAAAGTGAAAACCACAAAGAACTTGGTTGGAACAATTGCCTTTTGAAAAAAAGCTTACAATATTTTGGAATTCAAAAGATATACACAGAGAGAGACATACTCAATCTAAACATCTGGCTGGCTAAGCAGCCAATCATAATATAGTATTTAAAAAGTCATTTGAGAGAAAAAAAAGCCTATTTGATTAGTTGAAAACTTAATGCAGACTTTTTCATATGACTCTCAGTTCACTTACAACATTCAGAATGAACAGGGTGATGACTTTAAAACAGGAGTTTAAACACAATCTGAATGCAATCTGAAACTCCTGGAAGCCATGTGTGCAGCATCCAGGGAATTATGAGTAACTGTAATAAAACTGTGACATAAAGAGAAAGTGTTAAATTCATAATTGGAGTGTAATCATATTAACAAAATGATCAGTACAGATAATTTATAGCTGTACATGGTTTGAAAATGATTTGACAGAAGTATTTGGGTTTTTTGCATGAGTGCAAGTATAATACCTCTCTGTTATTCAGCTAGATTCTGAAATAAGTGGACTGTTTCAATGAGAGGTGTCACTCTTATGTGAAGTCTCTAGCCTAATTATTTTCAAACCATGCACAGCTATACTGTAATTGATATTAAATAAAATATAGATTGGTCCTTGCCCCACCTGCTACCTGTTCAATGCAAGTCCTAGAAACATTGATATGTAATATGATGTGATATGATATAATAATATATAATGCAATATCACATTTTTTTTCAAATTCAGAATATTAGTTATTGCTACAAAGTGAAGAAATAAGCTACTAATCCATCTTGCTTGTGGGTTTTAGAACCAGCTGTGTGGGAAATTTGATTATACATTTGCTCTGTTTTAGCAGAGATATGTTGCTGTTGTTGTTGCTGCGGTAATTATTGCTAGTTATTGTGTGAAATCCTGGTATTTAATGTCAGAAGAGTTTACAGTATGATAAAAATGATGGGATTTTCCAAATTCTACTGTATTATACATCATAATCTTAGCATTTTACATACATCTACTGTTTATCTATGAAGAGTAAGTACAATAAATGTGTTTTGTATTCAGCTTCCTTGTATGGTTATAGTACATTTTTTTCCAGAATCCAAACTAGACTTTCCTATAAAATGAATCTTTGTAGCAGTCAGCATACAGTGATACTTATTACCAGGATCAGTACTAAGCCTCATTAACAAAAAAAAGTTTGTCCACTGAATTGGAGTGTGCTTCTGCTGATGTAGCACTTTGTGGTAGGGACCATTAAGCAAGTGAGAAAAATCTTTCCTGTTGGTATAAGTAGAGAGGCTCATGTCCTATTTATTCTGAAGTTAAAACTTGTACTAATACTGTCCTTGAATCATACTACTTAGTAGGTGATGTTTAAACTAAATTAGAAAACAGATTCCTTCAAAACTACATTACTCTAGCAGCAATAAAGGGGGAGACATAGTTTAGTTCCAGTTTGTTTTTAAAAAATCAGTCTCAGGTCTTCAGTCTGGCCCTCCTACAGGACTGAGATCATTTATCGTTTGTAAAGTCTCTCTGTGTGTAAGACAGACAATATCAGTGTGATATACCTGAACAATAAAATTTATATTATCTATTCTCTAATATTGATAGTTTAGCATGTTATTAGTGAATCAAAAAGCCTCCTAGGCTTACTAGATAAGGTACATGAATAAATAAAGAACATTATCATGGCCAATCTGTTGTGAATGTTCTTGTCATTGCAAATTTTATTTATTTACTCAGGCACATTATCTAGCTGTCAACATCCAGCTCGAGAATCCAAATAAAATTTCAGGTTCATCCAGTTTCCGAAAATCTTACTGTTTATTGAATACACTGGGTTCCAACACCAATTCATAGACTTAAACAATAATTTTCCCAGCCAAACTCCCAACATCTTACGTAATTAATATCAACAAGTTCACTTTGTTATGGGAATCATCTGTTTCAAATCCACCTCTGTTCTGGTGTCCTTGACAAGCTTCAGGCTCCCACGGTTTTCAGGTGAATCAAAGAGGTTTTGGTTTTTTTTCCATTTAACCCACTTGAAAGCAACATATCTCCCCCCCTTTAATCTAAAGGCAAGATGAAACATAAAGGTTTGAAGCTGCCAAAATTTCATCCTTGACATGAGCCCTGTATTTACCAACCCATGTTGAAGTATCATGAATATTTAAAGACAAAGTTTAACATTCTAATATCTTCATCAGTAGAATATTAGAAAGGGTGTGTAATGGAATATATGAATGACCTTAGGGAAAGAAATGCTTCCTAGGAAGTCATTGTACAAGAGAGGCATGGGTTGGTAAATACAACAGAATCTTGTAAGAATCTTGCACAAATCACCTAACTCCACTTTTAACTGTTTGAACCATTGTGTGAGTCCTTCCTAAGTTTCTTTCTCTAACCATTAAGTGACTGAGAGTTCCTGCCTCATTTGTATGATAGTTTTCTAGGCAGCATCTCTTTCCCCATAGCCATTCATACATTCCATTACAGGGGTGTATTTATTTCATTTTCTCCATGTTGTTGTCCATTTGTCTTGTCATTTCTGATTTTGTTCTCTTTCCCTTCTCCTATATGGCATACTAAGGAGGCTGACTCAAGAAAAACAGCAGCGTTTTGTGTTCAACTCCGTTTTCCCTGAATAGCAGGGGCATATCATTGCTATCAATAACTTTCAATGAATTCCTTCTATATCTTCTCACCCTATAAACGTTGTCTAGAGACATAGCTTTGCAGACCTAATTAAAATGAAATATGTTCAAAAACAAATTCAAAGAAAGCTTAAATCCTATTTACAATTTTGGGAAAATATGTGAACTCTTAGATGCATTCATGTTTTGAAATGATTCTTTCCGTGCAGTCACTGAAAATTCAAAACATGAAATATATTATGGTTTTTCTATTTCTGTCCAACTGTCAAACCTTTATAAAACTGAGGTATTAGAGGGTTGCAAAAGCATTAGTGCTACTTCATAAACACATTCATGTTATTGAACCACAGAATACCAGTAGAAAAATCACACCAAGCTTGGAATATAGGAAGGAATGTTCTATAGTACAGTATCTCCACTTGGATGATATTCAGGGAACAATTTTACCAAATCCTTTTTACTTGGGGTAGATCAGTCTTTCTGTCATGGCGGCCATTCTACTAAGCTAAGCATTACAAGCTGACAGCCTGACATCTGTAATGGGGGGAGGGAGCAGTGGGGGTTGGGATGCAGGGAGGAAACCAGAAGGAATAAAAAAGAAGCCATCCCATCTCATGAGAAACACCAGACATCTCAAGGTCACACTAAAAGAATGCAGAGCTGGCAAGTGTGCAAAGAGAGGGACTGTTTCCCAAACAATTTGTTAACACCTAATTGGACACTAACTGATAACCAGAGGATTGGCTGGGAACAAGGGAAAGTATCTTTTGCATTCAAAAATCTCAGATCCAGCTTTGCCTCTTCTATAAATACTTTAACGTTAGTAAAGTTATATTTTTGGCTAATCATGGGCCAGGAATCTTTTTTTTTCTAATTGACCAAGTTGAGACTGTTGACATTTTCCCTATCTGGACATTCTGGATTTCAAAATTTTTGGTAATTGCCATGTTGGCTAGGAAATTTTTAAAGTTGAAATCTACATATCTGGAGGACATCTAGGTCTAGAAAGGGTGATATTGTATACACCAATTTTACTCACGTACCACAATGTGAAAAATGTTGATGGAAAAAATCCACCCAAAGCACTTAAAAGGAGACATTGATACATTAGTGTGACCCAAAGAAGGCCTAACATTGAAAATGTTTACTTACCAGCATGTTTCAATGAGGTTTAAGTAAGATAAATTGAGAGAGAGATGGAGAAAGATTGATTTTACAAGATTGTCAGCAACTATTTTAAATAAAGAGAGGAAGTAGTGGAATGATTGTATTTTTCTGTGATAGAGAATGTGTCAAATATGTTTTGACAGAAGCTAAGGTTCATGCTAACTACAATATGAATCAGTGTTAATGAAATAAAATGACAGAACAGCAATTGTCAAATTGGACAAGTGGCTGATTTCACAATCTCTGTAAGTTATTTTATAGTTTAATGCTATTATGTTTTTCCTCTCTATCCAAAAGTATGAAATTTAAAAGAGAAATTTAAAAAAGAAATAAATGGTTAGGATAAATATACATTATTTGGAAATGGGTGATTTATATGTGCCATTAGGGTAATATTTTCAAGACTGGTTAAGAATTATGCTTTATATTTATTTATTTATGTATCTCTCTCTCTCTCTCTCTCTCTCTCTCTCTCTCTCTCTGTGTGTGTGTGTACACACACACACATATATACATAGACACACATACACACACGCACACACACACATATATATATATACATGTATGCGCGCGCACACACACACAAACACACACACACATTAAAAACCATCACCAAATACTTAAAACTCATAGTTTTCAGTCCCATTCATCAAAAGAATGAATGCAGTGCTCCGCAACACTCCTGTGTCCCCATATCTATTGGTAAAACTATGTCTTCAGGGCCTTGTGAAAAGCCAGCAGAAGGATGATGTTCCACAGGCCAGGTGCCATAACAGAAAAGGCTCTTTTCTGGGTTCCACCAGACAACACTCCCTGACTGACGAGACCCAAACTATGTCACTCCTCTGAACCTGATAGGATGGGTAGATGTAATTGAAGATAATAGTCTCTCAGGTAACCTGGTCCCATGCCATTTTTCTGTCTTCTGATTGTCTGTTATAGTAAAAAGTGATTCAGTCAAATTCAATTAAAATTAGCATGTCAGTTTCACATTGTTTTTGTAAACAGTATTTGTAAAACTTTTGTTTATATTTTTATCAAATAAATACATTGTTTTATGCTTCCAATCTCTTATAAGTTCATCTTTCCTGTCCTCCTCCTTCAATAACTGCATACTGTATATGTATCCCATTCTGAGAATTTACATTTTTCCAAGGACATTTTCCTAATACTTAGGTTTGTTTGTTGGATTTAACTTGAATACATGCCTTTTTGAGTTTGCTAGTACAATATATAATATGCAAATATATCTTTTTTATTATTTTGTCTTTCAAGCTAATATTTAGGGGGGAAACAGGTGATGTCTCACTCAGATAGTCATATTTCATGCTGATAAATGGAAGCATTTATCGCTGCTTGTAATTATGTATTTTGCAAATTAGTGATTTGTAGCAGGTGTTTGTGAAACTTTTATCCATATTTTATTTGGCTTATTTTATTTTACATTTATTTTGAGTCACAGCACTGGTAGATTTTTGGCAGCAATAAAATCAAGAAAAACAGGACTATTTTACTGTAAGTGATTTAAGAATTTCAGTTTAATATTTATTATTAAATCCAGAGAAGAAAGAATGTAATTGCTTTTCATCAGGAAAATTATTATCCAGGTCATCCCACCACTCATTGATTAGAAAGGCAATGTATCTTTCAATTGCCTAATATTGTTGCATTTGTGAAGAAGATTTAATATCCCCAAGATACATATATATATGATGTTCTGCAACATCAATTACAACAATTGCAACAATTACAGGAGAAATCCTACCTATCATCCAACCTAGTTGGGCAGCATAATGATTCACAAGCACATCTATGAAATTGCAAGCTAATGATTAAATCCTTTCCCTGTTTACTACTAACATGTCATTAATGAGTCTATTTTAGATCTTCTCTGCACTAAGGTTAAACTACATTATGTTTATTAAGTGACTTTTCTCTAGTCAATATTTTTAATCCTAAAGGATTAAATGGAAATGGAATTGATAAGAGGTACAGGATTTACAGGCCACCCTAAGTAATAATTAAAAATCATTAATAGTATTTAAAATCTAGCAAAAAATATAATTCTTCCTTACATGCTTGCTGAATTCATGAGGATGCTCACTCTACCTTCAACTTAACAAAGGTAGGAATTTTCATGGCTGATTTTTTTACAGATTGCTGGAAAAATAAAAAGTGACATCAAGAAAGAAGGAAGGATTTTAAAAAGTTGTCAAAATTTAAAACCAAGATCACCTAACAGGATGCATGTATAAATTGTTGTTGATATATAACAGGGAGATGGGACAAATAATACAAAATGTAGATAAACTAGATGCAAAATTTCAAAAAATTAATCACTAAAAGATGTTATGGGGGGAAAATCAATAAAATTTATTCCAAGGTATAATTTAAAGAAGAAATAGTACCGATAGTTTATACAACTGGTACATAACTATCAATATTTACCAAGGTAGCCAAATCATATAATAGTAAATCCTGTAAATTTCATAACAATGAAGGACCAATTTATTGTTTGCAGAGGTTAAGTGGAAAGAAATACATTAAAATATTCTCACAATTCTAAAAGCAAAATCTGAACTGAAACAACTGATATTTTATTTACTGTAATCTGAAATCACAAATAAAAAAACTATGATTTACAAAATGTTGACAATTGGCACAGCATGTGAAAAAAGGAACTTTGCTGACAATATCAGACTGGCAGATGAAAATGGGTGAATATGCAGCAATGGTAAAATTGTCAATATATATCTGTATCAGAAGTCTAATCAAATTTAAGCAAGAAGGCTCCCACATTGCACAATAGGGCAAACATAGACATTTGGAATAAGTTGCTAGCACAAAAGTAATGAGACCAATCAAGTAATAGACAAAATAATTTAAATGGATACTAGAGATAATATTTAATATTCAAAATAAAGTATAAACATTTAGATTGTGGTCTGCAGTTGATGAGACAATTAATCAGAAAAATGTACCAGAAAGTTGTTCTATAGTGTTTTTATTTAACTTAGCTGTTATTTATGCTTAGCTTCTATTTTTTACAATCGCTCTTTTTTTTTTCCATTAATGCTTATGCATTATCTACCTTCTAAATAACAGGTTAGCTTTTTTTTATTTGCATATTTTCCTCTATAGTAATATTAGAGATAGATCATGACTTTAATATGAATTATAACTCGATTATTATAAATATAGGATTTGTCTTTTTTAATTATCTTTAATCAGCTTTATATATGAGGACTTAGCACTTAGACTTATATACTGCCTCTCTAAGTGGTTTACAGTCAGCATATTGCCTTCAACAATCTGGGTCTTCATTTTACCAACCTTGAAAGGCTAGAAGGCTGAATCTACCATGAGTTGGTCAGGATCAAACTGCTGGCTGTCAACAGTACAATGCAATACTACATTCTAGCCACTGTTCCAACATGGCTCTTGTCAACATTTACCTTTGTAAATCATAGTGCCAGGTAGAAATAAATAAACTTACTGAAATAAAGTAATTTTTGCAAGTGTTAGGTAAAAATGTGAAGAAAATAGGTTAGTAAATTAAAGTAGACCAGGTCAGATTCTCACACCATCTCTTCATAAATTTATTTCACAAATCGTACAAAATATTGTTATTTCAAGCTAGCCTTTGATATATGCTGCAGCAGAATATGGCTTTATTTTATGTATAACATAGAAAAATTAGCTAAGTGCAGATATCACTGTTAGATATAGTTTTCCCCCTTAAATTAGAATTCTTGGGACTTTGGAGAAAATTTTGCCTTCTATATTGCACACCTATTTTGCTTTAGGAAACTTTGTAGTTTAGTAGTTTACAAGTTTTCCATTGATTATTTATAATGAAAGAATCACTGAACTGGAAACTTCAAGGCCATTTAATCAATACAACTTCGGAAAGAAGAAATAATTCATCTGTTGAAAGCCATCACTGAATTCTAAACATAGACACTGTGTTAAAGCAGATGTTGCTCTTGGTACAAGAAATTGGCTTCCCCAAGATCCCTCACAAGTTACAAGTTTAAACAAATTTAAACAAAGTGTAAACCTAGTGCAAATGTTAACAGATCAATTTACTTTCTTCTGAGAAATCCAATAAAAACAATTGCAATTTGATTGTGTAGAACAGGAACAGTTTACTATCAATAAGAAGCAATAACAGTACACCAGACTAGACAACATTCTTTAGGCATAAGAACTTCAAGCAACACTATGACTGTGCTATTCAGTTCTAATATCGTGAATTCCTCTTTTGTACTGCAAGAAGACTTGTAGTAAGCAATCTAACAATGCACCCTACACACACACACACACCATATTAAAAAAAATAAATTCTTTCCCCTTGGCTACTGTATATATCACTTTTCTTGTTCTCTTTTTTGTTCTCCTGTGTTGATGTATTTTTCTATTCTAGCTTTTTTTTTTGTTCCAATCCTTTTCTGTCTTTCCTGTTGCTCCTTGTCATTGTTTTTCAAGTCCCAAACCTCTCTAGGACATCCGCTGGGCATTTTGTCTGCTGGTGTAAACAGAATAGAGTCTTGGCAGAAAGAAGGAAAATCCATTATCAAGGTAAAGAACAGCTAAACATGTCTTAAGCCCATATGGAGATAGATATGTATAAAAATACCTAAGACAGCACTGCCATAATTCCCATAAACATAATAGAAGAAAAAGGGGAAGCATATTCAGATTTGCAAGATTCTGTGACTATAGCTATTCTAAAAATAGTTTTAAATCTAAATGGTGACTGTATCTTGACCTGGTTTATCTTGTAGGTCTGACAACTGGTGATACTGCCAGCATAACTCTCCTCTTGAGATGATGCCAATAGATTTCCTTGTTTTCATCTCTGTTTGATACAAAAACTGCCAGATTATTAAAACAGATTATTGTGGTATACTTTCCACCCCTTTTGGCCTTTGATAGAATGTAGCGGAGGAAAGAAGCACAATGTCACAATATTGCTTTTATCAGCAGTCTACTTTGTGCCTTTTGCCCATCCCACCATCATTGCATGTCATTGCCTCCTAAGAAGAGCACTGAGCAGAAAGAGAAGAAAGAGAATCCACCTTTCTTCTGTATTTTGATTACTCGTGAGTCATCTCTGTTTCAGAGATAGAGAAAATGATCTAATGTTATTCTTCAATCATTAGGCTGCCTTTGTTACAATAGGAATCCAGTGAAAAACTTCTCACAAAAAGGATTAAACATGCATGAATTTATCATAATGCAATCTCTGCCTTTCTTATTTGTGTTGTCATTAGATCTAAATAAATAAGTTATATAGTTTTATTATAGTGTCTCCCTTTGTCTGCCCTCATGGCTGCTAATGACTGCATCTCTTCATTTTTTCCCCATAAACCATAGCCAGGCAAATCTAACTTATGTCTCATGCATATCAAACCCACCAATTTATATATTTCATTCTGTATTTAGAAAAAAAGTCCTTTTTAGACCTTAGAAAAGAGCCCATTCCAGTTCAGAGTCTGACTCTGCTATGTCTACATACTTCTCTGATCCCTACCATCCCCAGAAGTTTCCATTCTCCTCCCATGTTTTATAATGTCCTTTTCAACCACATTTTAATTTAATTTTTTTATTCATCCTGGCTCCTACCAGTCTGCATCTACCTTTTTACTGTAAATTTACTGTAAATTACCCAGTTTTTTCCCTTTCTTATTTGCCATGTACAAATATTTTTCCTAGTATCAGCCGCAGTGAAGTTGAACTCTGCAATTTCCAAGGGTAGGGGTGCAAGGATACACTTTCTGTAATTATGAGATTGCTGAATGATGTGGGAGTTTCTATCCAGTGGTCCTTAATTTCCTCTATTTCAGTTGAAGCCTTAAGAAGAATAGACATCATTTACAATGCTCCCATTGAACTTTTTAAAATAGTAATTTAGGCACTGTGATTGAGGGATTAAGTAACAGAAAACAATAAGAATAATGTTTGAAATTTGCACCAATAAAGGAAACCATATAATGTCTAACTTTAGAAAGTAAATGTGGAAGAACTATGGGAATGAAATACAGAAGTGGGAATATTATTTTTCAGAGAAATAATAATTTTGGAAATTGGAAGACAGATAAGTGTACAATATTTAATCCATGTTAAAACACAACCAGACAAACTCCATTTAATTTAGATGGGTTACAGCTCCTTTTAAAATAAATTAATCAGAGTACCACTACTGAGAATTTAAATAAATTAGAGAAAGGCATAGGAATCATGGTTTGTAAATCATGGGATGAATTTTTTAAGATGATTAGCAGAATTACTTCAATTTTAGATGTGGTGTATTTAAAATAAATATGCTAAACTATTTTATTTTGCCTTTGAGAAGATAAAATACATCAACAGATGAGATAAAAAATCTAATGTACCAGTCACTATAAAAAGCAATATATAGCATTTTGCTTCCTGCTTTCTGTGTCCCTTGTTTCATGTAATCTACTCAGCTGAATTCTACTTTAGTATTGAGAATGAGAAGACAATCCCCACTGTACTTGAAAATAGGAAGCTAAAAGAAGGACTCACAGAAATATGCTCTTCAATATTTCATTGCAGAATGTATAGTTCTCAGCTACTGCTTGTTGCTCATTTTCCTGTTTGATTCAGTTCATACTGCAGTCATACACCAGTATAGATAAACTACTCATTTATAAGAGACCACAAATACAGTTGGGTAATTAATAAAAGCAATATTGGTGTAACACTAGAAGCAAGAAAAGCTATGTTTAGATCCGATCCTTCCATGAAACTTTTTGAACCAGCTTTTATTTCATGGCTTAATTCCCTTAAAGGGAGAAGAAGGATGATTATCTTACTTATTTCCCATATTATTAAAAGTAAGTTTGTCTTATACCATTTCTAATTTTTTTTTCCTAAGTCCTCATTTTTGTTCAGTTTTTATTAAAGTTTTTAATATGTAACCCAATATGTGCATTTTAAGCATATATTGGCTTACATATATGGATAGGTCTTTTTTCAAACATTCTGTCCCAATGTAATTGAAAATTCCTTGGTTATTGCCACTGGCTACTGCTTTCCACCCAAGTATCAAGATTTTCCGGTTATATTTCACTAGCTGCTTAACAATCCTCTAGTCTAGTTCCAAAATGTATTACTTCATTCAATATATTGTAAACTCATTTTATGCACACTGTGGTGACCCATACCACAATATGAGCTATTATTATATACTGTTATACAAAATATCTATAGCTGTCATTAAAGTGTTCCTTTTCCATTATAATCTGTGTAAATTATGTTTCTACTGCAAGCCATAATTTATTCCCTGTAAGTCATCGTATCAGCAGACAGTGATAAATTTAAGCAATACATTTTCAAACAATTTATGACAATCAGTGATTTTCATTAAAATTGCCTTACATTTGAATATGTATTATTCTACAACAGATTTCTGGAGAATATATTTATATTAAAGTATGAACACAGAGCCAGCAGAGTGTACTTTGATTTGATTACCATTTACTAACAGGGAATGGCTATCAAGTTGGTAGGTACGTAGGCTTGATTTGACAGTGTTTAAAGAAAAGCTGCTTATTATTCCCCAAACTAATCTTCTTTTCCTCGTGTTCAGCTACATAATAGAGTTCATGAGTACCAACTACTAGCTAACATTGTAAAGACTGAATCAATGTCATAATCCTATTACATGCTGAAAAGAAGACCACTATTCAAACATTCAGCTGAAAAATATTTTTAACTGAAATATACCGAACTATAAAATCTTACAAAAATATTTGTTTAATGTTTTATCACTATAGTACCATCTTATCCAAGGCCTTTAGTTCTTCCTTATCAAATCCTAGTCAACTGATTATTTCTTAACTACTAGTTCCTTTACTGTTGATAGTCAATCTTAAAAGGCAGATAATATCCCCCATTCAATATCTTCTAAAATTGTTTGCTGTACCAGTCCCTTTAATCTTAGTCCTTTTTTTCTAACTGTGTTCCTTGGTCTGTTATCAGCAGAATTTGAAAATTATTTGCATTTTCAGTTATCAAAGTAGTGTCATCAACATAGTGTAGGTTATTGATGTTTCTTCATTTTTAAAACCACACTAATTTTCTTCCAATCCTGCCTTTCTCAATATATCTTCAGCATATAGGTTGAATAAATGAGGAGAGAGAGTATACCTTTTTTTACTGTTTTGCTGACCTAAGGGAATTCTGTTTTCTCACGTGCCATCTTGCTGTGACTCTCTGTTTGGTGTATATATTTCATATCAGGACATTGAGATTTCCATTTTTCTGAGGATATACTATAACTTAACATAGCCAACACAATTTAAAGCCTTTGTATAATCAATAAATTGTACACTGAATTTCTTTTTGGTACTCTCTGGCTTTCTTAATTATCCAGCAAGCTTCAGCAATGTCTCTTGAACTCTGACCTTTTCTAAAACCAGTTGAAACATCTGACAATTCTATTCCCATCTAGGATTACACTGGATGATCCTAATCAATCATTTGCTAGCAAGTAAAATCAAGTATATTGTACAATAGTTTGCACTCTGTTAAGTCTCTTTTCTTTGGTGCTGGTATGTTTCACTTCTGTGCTACTCTCCAGATTATCTGTAATATACTTGTTGTTGTTGTTAGTTGCGAAGTCATGTCCGACCCATCGCGACCCCATGGACAACGTTCCTCCAGGCCTTCCTGTCCGAATATACTAGTAATATACTAGTTAGAACCTTTACCCATTCTTATTTTGCTGCTTACCTTTTTCTGTAGCTATTTCATCAAAACATGTTGCATAACTTAATAGTTATTTCTGTAGCAACATATATGCTACCCAATCCTAAAATGTTAAAGGAAAATTAATAAAATATGTATTAAAAAACCAGCAAAGATGTGACTAAGGAGCAACTGTAGAACAAAACATGAACTGCACATGTGCAAGTTCCAAGTCAACCTAAAAAAGAAAAAAGCTAACTAGTTTCCAAAATACAATCTTGAGCAAACTAATTGGCTTGTTTCAAGCAGAATATCGGGAATCTCTTCAAAATCCTGAACTTCATTGATAGAGAACGAAGGGAAATAGAGAATTTTTTAAAATGACAAATGTAAAAAGAGATGGCCAAAGATCAAGAAAAAGAAAACAAAATAGATAACAAAACAAATGGTGCAAATTGCCAAGAAGAGAAGCCAAAGACAATTAATACCAAGATCTCAGTAAGCAACTTATAGAAGAATTTCAGGGAGAAGAGACAAGAAACAATATTAAAATGGCATCCAAGATTCCAAAAGTCTCTGAAGACTGAAAGATGGAAGAAATATACCAAACTATATATTATTTCATACATATACCTATAACATATACAGTACACATGCACACAGACACATGACACACACATACATAGACAAATACATACAGGGAGAGAGAGGGAGGGAGGGAGGGAGGGAGGGAGAGACAGAGAGACAGAGAGAATAATGTCAACATCAAAGATACATTTGAAGATATTCCTTATTTACAAGAACCTCTAGTACTATAAGATGAAGTTAGATCAGCAGTAATTTGTTCCATAAAATGTATATATGGCAGCGCCAGCAAAAGACCTATTAATGACCTGGGAATATAGAGCAGATCATAGAAACCTTAGATTTGAAGGCACTAATTAAACCAATAAATCTAATCTTTTGCACTGTCTGACCAAACAAAAGTAATTTTCAATAAATTCTTCCCCCCCCCCAACATTTAACTGGAATTTGCCTTAATATAAATTAGATCCATTCATTCTATGCTTTCAATATGTTTGTAACCACAGTATATCACTGATGACTTGTGGTCAGTTTATAATCAATTATTACTATATGGATTGTCAGAATTTTTACAAGTACCACTATTTAGATATTTTACATCCTATAATCCATGATCATGTTTTTTTCTTTCTAAATGACGAAATTTCCATTTGTTTCTGTTAATTTTCCTTCCTTTAATTTCAGCCCATTTGTTTATCTTACCATTGTTATATCATTTATGTCTTCTAGACTTATAGCTATCAGACCAGTGGTGGGATTCAGCCGGTTCGCACCACTTCGGCAGAACCGGTAGCTAATTTTTTGTTGCCCAGGCCCAGAATGGACTTCTGGAAGCGGCATCCACACAGAGAACCAGCTGTTCACATATTTGAATCCCACCACTGTATCAGACCCAATTTTGTGTAATCTGCAACTTTGACAAGTATGTTTTCTACCTCTTCATAAATGTCTTTAGTAAATATGCTGCAGAGTATAAGGCTCAGTTGTACAGTATGTAGTACCCACTTTATATTTCAGTACAATTTGAGAAGGAGATGCTGTTGATGGGCACTCTACAAACACAATTTTAATCTGATTTGCATATTATACAGATTGTATTGACCAAATTAAATTATCTTGCTAATAATATTGTCAAGGGAACTTTGCCAAATACTTCCTAACATTAAGATATATTATTCTATGGTCCTCCCTCAATCTGTTAAAGATATTACCATCAAACATTGAAATAACATTTTCATTTTCAAGGTGTCTACATTTTAAAATATATCTGATGAGACCTATTTTGTTGTTTTTAGCATTCTTTGCCAACTTTTGATAATATTTAATGTTAGTTTTCCTAAAACCAATACTATATATCCGGTTAGCCATGTGTGTCCTTCACTTTTTTATTTTCTATATGTTTTCTTTTTTGTTTCAATATTTTTGTTACACTTTATGTGGAGGTACCATAGCTCTTGTTCTGTTCTTCTCCTTTATTTCTTATGATTACTATTTTTTTTAAGTATCTTAGATCTATGACACCATAGTGAAATTCAATTTCATAATGAGATGTGAGGAAATTACTGTAAGTGTACATATATTTCATATTCAGAATAGGACTGATATCCGTAAGAATACTACTTATTCCCCATGCTTTTGTACTCTCTACCAACTGCAATTTACAGACTGTAGTCAGTACATTTATATAATAGAGATTTATACACCAGCTGAAGCTGGAAAAAAGCTTCCTCTTGAAATGTATGTGCCATAGAGGCCTGCTGTTAATGTTGGGTATAGATATACATCTAGACTGAAAACCTGATACTTCATGCTGACAGGAGTCTTATCCAGAACAGGCATATGACCCAAGAGTTCAACGCCTAGAATTAAAATCTACTGTGTTTCATTTTGTCTGGATTCAGCTCATCTTAATATGAATATTAAACAGAAATTGTATAATTATTCTAGGGATAAGTGTTTAACATTTTTGCCATCTGTCACAATAAAAAATTGCAATTTATTATAAACTCTTGGATACATGTATGTTTGGAGACCATATCCAATGCTTTTAGGTGTCTCACAAACTTCTAGGATTCTTTGATTTATATGATCAGAGGGGATACAAACTTTATTCATTAGGATAGATAGATAGATAGATAGATAGATAGATAGATAGATAGATAGATAGATAGATAGATAGATAGATAGATAGATAGATAGATAGATAGATAGATAGATAGATAGATAGATAGATAGATAGATAGATAGATAGATAGATAGATAACCTTTATTGTTATTTTTTATTTTTTACTGTGGGCACAATGGCACACATTAAAAATGAAATTTAGTTGCTTGCTCTCAAAGTGTACACATACATAACACACATTTAAACATACTATATACAACAAAATATAAGATAAATGGCATATAAATGTTACAAGGGTATGTGTTTCTAAATATTTAATAAATAACAATTAAATAATAATTTACATAAGCACCTCCAGTTTAATTCTACTAGTTGTTCCCTATAGTAGATTGCACTACAGAGAAACATTTGAAATATAATCTGGTATCATATAAATGCTATCCTATTTTGCTCCTTATTATTTACTCATCCTTCCCAGACTATTGGGAGAAATATAAAACATTTTGTTGCTTAAGTTTTCATTCTAAAATCCATTCAAATTATTTTTGCTCATCTTTAGAAATTTGAAATGTACGCCCTGGTCTATACTTTGAGATTTGCAGAAGAAATCCTGTCTATATATTCTATATTTTATTCAGAGGAGAACACAGAGTTTCTTTCATTCTATCATCCAAAGAAATTCATTTGGCTTCATCGCTGACCATAAAATTAATGAACCTGAGAGAGAGAATGACAGAGAGAAAACAAAAAGGGATTAATACACACACACACACACACATACGTCGTGACACGTCACGTGATATCGTGAGTTTGACACCCATGAATGCCATCTTTACCTCCAGTTTATTCAATGAAATCAATTTAAATCATTGAAACAAGGTGGTTGTAATGCATTGTTGTTCAATAACCATTGATATTCCATGTATTATTTATAAATAATTTTAGGTCTTCAAATGTTTAGAATTAGAACATATATTATATAATATATGCATTTCAATTTATAATTCCATATATTGTAATGAAATCATTATAAATGCTTAAAATACAATGATTTCTTGATAACAGGGTTAAGTGAAATTCTGAAATTGCTATTATTATATACTTTACCATTCTGGTGATCTAGAAGTGTCAGACCACAATTCCCAGTCAGAACTGCCATTTTAGGCATCAGACTGGAGAAGGTTGTCATCAGAAATTGCCAATTACAATAGGCAGTTTTACTGATAATTATTTACATTTCTGTCACCTTCACTGAACAGATATAAAGTTCTTCTGGATATATATATATATATATATCAATATATATTCAGACTTGATAATTGATAATAGATATCAATATGTTTTTGTTCATGTTTGTGGATAGAGTTCAAGAAGTAATCTATTTGTTTAGTAAATTCTCATCACAAAAGTGACTCTCCAGAAAATATGGATCCAATTGGCTAGAAATGACATCACTTATAACTGTTGATTGGCTGTGGATCAACTCATAAATGAAGTAGATAATTCTAAAGTTGTTAAGAGTAGAGCGAAATAATTTGTCTTCAGTGGACACACACATAAAGCAAGAAGGCAAGTCTATTAAAGAATCCAATCAACAGTATTTTTCATATCTAATGCACAATTTCCAGGGCAGCCAGGTAGCATAATAATAGTAATAATAATGGTGATATAGGGAAAAATATGACTTTGTGAAAGGATAACATCTGATAGAACTTGTCCTCACAACTAGGCTCAAAAAATGTATTAATGAGACAAGCTAATAGTATTATTCAAAGAAGCATTTGAAAACTTCTCTATTGATCTACTAGCCTTTGTTTAATTTGCTTATTTAAGTTGCCTTGTGTATTGGAAGTCATGGGACAGCATGAGCTTACATTAGCTTTATGTGACAAAGAGATTGAGGAGGTTGTTAGCATATGCAGTTTAAGATTCCAACCTTGGAATATATGAAGGCAACAAAATCATATCATTTTAATTGGTAACTGTTTTGACAACACAAAAAGTTGCAAAACACATCTTTTTAAAATGTCATCCTGTACTCTCATAACTGTTGAAGCTTTGATATGTTGTTATGTGTCATATAAAGTCATGGCATAATTAACTAAACTAAATTCTAGTCATTTTGAATTAACTCTGAACAGAGAGAGAGAAAGAGAGATTTAATTGTGAGATATATATCTATAGGTATCTCCACTAAAAAGTCAAGACCTTTTCAAGTAACGCTCAACTCTTAATAATGTACAAGAATAACCAAATTGCCTTCTTCTCAGTTTCATCTATAGCTATTTCCTAGACATTTCCACACTTAACTACCAATCATGTATGATTCCGTTTATTGTCCTTAAAAATCAGCCAAGATCTACCTACTGCAAAGTACTGTTCCTACCAATAAATAATTTTAATTTTAACATATACATATAAATCCTTATAATTTCACTTTTTAGTTCAAATACATTGTATTAACCATTTTTCAAAATATGTAAGAAGTAATCAAAGGCATGCCAAAAGAATGATCTATTCTACTTTTATTTGTGCTTTCTTTATTGACCCTCTTCAGTAATTCAAAAATTGTTAAGCATGGAAGTGACTGACACACAATCCAGTCATACCCTTTGTGCTTGCAATCACATTATGTTTATCAGCAAATCTGAAGTGGAAATATAACCGAATATATATAGCCGGAAGCAGTTACAAAGTTGTCTGTATTCAGGAACCCTGATAAGGCAAGGTCTCTGATCTCGCAGCACTTTGTAATTAACACAGTTAATTTCCAGTCAAGCTTGGAAGATCAGTACTGAAGATGGTAAAAGATTTTTGCTGACCCTTACACTTACAAATTTTATACACCTGTCTTTAGTATATGTCTTCCAAAATTCTCACTGCATAGCATTTTCAAGTGTAAAGGTTAAAATCTTTATTGCTGCTAGCTTTTCTTTTGCAATTATGTTAACATCCAACTGTTGTTTATGGGGGGGGGGGACGGCAAAGAAAAAGCTATTGGTTTATATAAGCATCCGGCCAATGTAGCTTTTACATTTGCATTAAAAATAGATTAGGGAAAGGAGCTGATGATAAGCCTTATGTGTGATTCTTTTCAAATAGCATTTAATACCCAACAGACTATTCCTGAAAGAAAATTTTTGGGTCTCCATGTTTCCAAATATTCAAAAATAATGTCTGTTAATGAAAATTAAAATGTAGTATAAACAGAGAGATGTAAATGAATGATATAGATAAAAAGTATCACAGCAGTTCAAGATGTTTGCAACTCACTGATATTTTCAGAAAGAAATTTAGTTAGCGAATGCAATCAAGTCCAAAATTGAAAAAAATCATCAAATGATTAAAAACGCTGATTGTGCAAAGCAGCAGTAGAAACAGTAGAACATATATTCAGTTTCATGTAAAGTTATTAAAAACAGCAATATAATATTGTAATTAAAATGATGTACTAGAACATAAAAATTATCATGTGCCAATAACGAAAAATTGGTAGGAAAAGAGAATTGAGAATTGAAAAAGTAGTTAACCATTATAATATATATACATATACATAGAAACACACACACACACACTATATATGATATGATACACATACACAAACACATACACATATACATATACATACACATACACATATACATAAGCACTGTATAAATCTGTATGAGTCTTTGCCATAACACACCAGATTTCATTGTGGTTGAAAAGAAAAAGAAAAAATGGCTAGTACATATTAAGTATGTAAAAGTAAAAAGTTGAAGCTGTAATGTTACTATCTTATTCTACTGTGCTAAAAAGATTTGGAAGTCAAAGCTTTTTTTTTTTTTTCCTTTACTCTAAACTTCCTTCTCTTCCCTTTTCCTTCCCCCCTTTTCCTACTACTTTCATTTTGTTTTGTATTTTATATGATAAGTTTAACAAAATTATTAACAATTATTAAAAAGAAAATCTTAGTATTGATAAAATTTTCATCTATCAATTACAAAACATCACACTGCATGAAAACTACACCAATACATTATGCCATCCTGGATTCTTGGGAAGAACTCAGTATGCATGAAGGCCAATAAAAATAAAAAAACTGACAGCTGTGATTTCATTCTGTCATGTATCTAATAACAGTAAATTAAATTTATATGCCACCTGACTCTCAATGATTGGGTATGGATTCAAAGAAAAATACATTTGGATCTTAGGCCAAATGTCACACATTTCTATTTATGATCAGCAATCCAACTAAATTTTTAATTCATTGTCCATTATTTGTTGAATAATCTGCTCTTGCTTTTACACAGTAGCTACACAGAAGTTGATGAGTTACCTGACACTTCACATTTGAAAGAAGCACAATGAGATAAACTCATCTGAGCTGCCTCGACAATCCAGCAGTATAATGCCAATATATTTAAAATGTTTATAGAAGACAATATAATGAAACATGATTTATTGTTTCAATTCCCCTGGATTTAAATGGGCAAGTCCTTTTGGCATAGAATTTTAGGATATTTGCTTTTTAAAAATGCAAATGAAAGACTATTATATTTATCCCTAAAGAAGTCTCTTTTCAGCTTTCAAAAAATGATATGATTAAATAGTTTGCTGGTTTCCCAAGTAAAAATGTTAATATAAATTTGTTTTGCATTGTTTTTGTAGTAAAATGTATTACATTGTTGGGAACCTACATAATACATTATATTACTTTGATAGAGTTCTATTTGTATTTATTAAAGATTGTTAACATTCTAACGTTTATTTTTTTATATTTTTTATATTTTTTTATAATTTTTTTATGTATACAATTCATAAATGCTTGGTGAACAGCATGCTGTCTTGATCCAATTGTTTAACTTAACAATACATATTAAATTCCTAGTCTCTATCCCATTTTTCCAGCTATTGGTAAAATACATCCCATATTTGAAAGTATTCTGTGTCTTCTTTTTTTTTAATTTTCAAAGTAAGTCTGTCCATTTCTGCAGAGTCCATTATCTTCTTCATTATTTCTTCTTCAGCTGGTGTTTCTTAATTTTTCCAATACTGAGCAAATACAATTCTCGCTGCTGTTAATACATGTAACATTAAATATACATTTTCTTTCTTATCTTTTTCTGCAATTATGCCTAAAAGAAATAGTTCCAGGTTAAAGTCTACATGTTTTTTTAACATTTTTTCTTTTTTTATGTATATTTTATTAATTTTGTATAATAACAATCTTAATATTTAATAAGCAACACATTGTCTGGGTTTATGTGTTTAACATTGATAGTAATACAATTTTCATTCCTAGCCTTTATTCCATTTTTCTAACCATTTATAAAAAAATTCCCACGTTTGAGTCTTGCTTCCCCTTCATTTTCAATGTGAGCCTATCCAGTCCAAAATTTTCTTAATTATGTCTTCTTTAGATGGTATTTCTTTGTTTTTCCAGTATTGAGCAAATATAATTCTCGCTGCTGTTAATAATTTAGAATTAAGTATACACATTTCTTATCATAATTTTCTGATATTATGCCTAAAAGAAATAATTCCGGTTTATAGTCTACATGTGTACCTATCATCTTTTCTAGCCACCTATGTATTTTTGACCAATAGTTCTTTGCTTTAGGGTATGTCCACCAAAGATGATAATACGTGCCTGGATTTTGTCTGCATTTCCAACAATTGCTAGACACATTTTAAAACATTTTTGCTAATCTTGCAGGTGGTAAGTAGAACATTTTATATAAATTTTCTTTATAAGTAGCTGCCCTCGTTATTTTGTAATTTCTTTCCCATAGGTTTTGCCATTTTTCTAACTCTACATTGTGCCCAAAGTTTTTTGCCCAAGTTATCATTGTTTCTTTAACTTGTTCATCTTCCATCTTTAAATTAACAGAAAGCTGTACAGTTTCTTAATCAGTTTGTCATCTGATGACAATAGTATCTGGTCTAACGTTGTCTGGTCTTTGTAAAAACCATATATTTTTGCATCTTTCTCATACCTCATTTGTATTTGCAGGTGTGGCCACCATGATAGCTCAATGTCCTGTTCTTCCAATTCTTGTTTAGTTTGTAGTGTCCCATCAGTATTCAAAATATCTTTATAAGTCACAAGTTTCTCATAATTGAGTAAGTTTGAGTGTACAAACGTCTCCATTGTCGAGATCCATCCTGGTATTTTCATGTAAGTTCTTGTTTTTCCTTTCCCCATGTCAAAAGCAGTGCATTTCTTACATAGTGGTTTTGAAAGCATTGCATTTTGTTCTTCCCATACCATAGGAAAGCATGCCATCCAAGTTGTAGGTCATGCCCTTCTAGGTATAATAGTCTTTTATTTCTAAGCATTATCCATTCTTTTAACCATGTTAGTGCAGCTGCTTGATAGTACAAGACCCAGTGTAGTAGGCCAAAGCCTCCATTTTCTTTTGCTTCTTGTAACATTTTCAATCTGATTCTAGCTTTTTTTCCCTTGACAGATAAATTTCAATATCACTGTATTTAATTCACTGAAATTTTTTTTGTCAATTTTTATCGGTATTGTTTGCAATAAAAAGAGTAGTTTTGGTAAAATGTTCATTTTCATAGTCACTATTCTTCCCAGGATTGATAGTTGTAGATTTTTTCATTTTTCAAAATCTAGTTTTATTTGTTTTAATAATTTTACATAATTGTCTTCTTTTATTGTTGCACATCTTGCTGTTAGATATATCCCCAAGTATTTAACTTTCTTAACTACTTGCAGATCTGTTTTTATTGATAGTTGGGTTTTTTGTTTATCTGTGAGATTTTTAACTATAACTTTAGTCTTTTCTCTATTAATTTTCAGTCCTGCTACTTCTCCAAATTCTTCAATCTTTGCTAATAATTTAGAACTTGTCTCTAACGGATCCTCCAATATAAATACCAGGTCATCTGCAAATGCTTGTAGTTTGTACTTTTCATCTTTTATCTCCATTCCTTTGATTTCTGGATCCTGTCTAACATTCCTGTTCAACACTTAAGTTAAGATAAATAATAGTGGAGATAATGGACATCCTTGTCTTGTGCCTTTTTTAATATTGAAGCTCTCCATGAAATCTCCATTCACAATTATTTTAGCCATTTGTCTATGATAAATTGTTTGGATTATATTCATAAACTTTTCTCCAAAATCCATATGGTTTAGTTGTTGAATCATAAATTGCTAATTAATGTTATCAAAGGCTTTCTGTGCATCTAAAAAAAAAATCAAAGCCACTTGTTTCCCTGGGTGCATTTCGTAATATTCCAATGTGTCTAAAATTATTCTTAAATTGTTCTTTATTTGTCTCTTTGGTAAAAATCCAATTTGGTCTGAGTGTATAAATTCAATCAAGAATCTTTTTAGTCTTTCTGCTATTATTGAAGCAAAGATTTGACAGTCCACATTTAGTCCACTTTCTAAAGTTTAAATAACTTAGTTGAAAAGGCTGATCAGTTTCTAAGTTTCCTTTATTATGCTTCTGCAAGTTTGCCATATTTATAACATACGGGCACTCTTAGAAGAGAGACTGTAGATGTTTATATATGCCATGCTGCATGATATATTGTATGTAAGAGAACCATTGTTGCTTAAATTTAGTTAGACTTCTATTATAAATAAACATTGTTAATTTATAGCTGCATGTTTGCCAAGTGTAAGTTCCCAATTATTTGTTCTCTGATATCCTATTTACTTTGTTTGGTGTTCCATATCTTTGACTCTTTGCAGAAGAGTGGTTGTATTCTAGCAAGCCTATATGATAACAGCTTCTTATCATTTTCAACTTTTGACTTCAATAAATGTGTATTTGCCAAAATATATGTGATAAAATTCTTAAGCCAGTAACATTTTTTTTCCTAAGCCTTCACTTCCTGGTCTCTTAGACTGGAGTGATTAAAATCAGTCAAATCTGAGCTCTCCAATTTTGTTGAACAAGTTGTGGCTGCAAACTGGAGACCAACATGTTTGAAGACTGTCAATTTAGCAAAGAAAAAAGCTCGGCATGTTGAATTTTTGCTTGTTATTTATTACAATGCTACAAAAGAATTATTTTACCAAAATACATTTAGACAATGAGTATTCCTTACTTAGCAATTAATCTCAGCAATTAATTAACAATATACTTCTTTATGTATTTAATAATTGCCCTATGAATTCCTACATTCTTTGCAAAATTTGGACAGCTTGTTCTCTCAGTTTTAAATCTGTCAGGGCATATATTTCAAAGAAGTTGCTTTAAAATGTGGAAAAAAAATGTTCTTAGAGTGTATTTTAAAAAATGGACCATATGGCTATAGGTTTCTGACAGAGGCAGGGAAGGGAGAAAGAGACAAAATGTGTGCCATGACATTGCAATGTAAACCACATGAACTGTAGCTGTAGCCGACATAGAGATGCAAATATGACAGGCTAGAGTTTATCTCATGACAATATTTCATCATTTTTTTTCTCCTCACAGATTGTACCAGATGCCTAGAGCAAGATAATATCTAAACAAACACTCTATAAAAATGTAGATTTACTGTGTGAAAAAGAAACTATGCTTTCAAACAAGTGCAGGAATCATCCTTCAATTAGAACTACTTCACTTACCACATATCAAAGCGGTTTTCTTCTTTTATAATACTCTTTATGATACGTACATTAATTTACCGTAAAATATTCCATCTTTCCTCAGTGTCTTACATTCTTCTTGTACCTTATTACTTCTGCTTGTTATTGTTAAAGGTTCAGAAGGAATTGTCTAAATCCTTTATCTGATTACAAGTATCTTCCACTGCATTAATGGATTTGATATATTGCTATAATTGTTGATGCTCATTTTCTTTATTGGCTTCTCTGTGTGATAACAGAACTATTTTTATGCTCGCAGCTTGAGATAGTTATATAGAGTAATACCTGACAATAAGTGAACCACTTTGCAATGAAGCTGCTTTGCATCTTCCAAAGACAAGCAATAATGCTTTCAGTAGGATAATTTATGACTTTTATTTCAGTGTCATGGATATTATAGCTAAGATTTTTTATCAATAGGCTTTATACGGATGGGAATCAAGACACCATAGTAGGTTCAGATAAATTGTTTGTCATCCCCTTTTCAGCATGAGAAACCAGTGGATTTGTGATTGAACCAAAAAACAGGCATGAACAAAATGATGAAAAAACACCATGTTTTAAAATGTTTGAAAAATCATAAAACAAGTATAGAAACATATATCTCATCCATTAAAACAGCAAGACATTTTCAAACGAACAATAAGATTTAACATAAAAAAAAACAATATGGAAAGAAGCAGATGAAGCAGTCATTATATTTAGATCTGAGATGTGTTCTTGTGAAATGAAATAGGAAAATCTCTATTACAAGTAGCAAAATAATGTCAAGAAAGATATTTGCATCGACAGTTGATGAAAAAGAAGGGACATTATTTTTTATATTATTTTAGTTTTTTACATATACCAAGGAATTATTTTGTAAAGCATTAACCCTGAGAATCCTGGGCTGAATTCTCAATTGAGTAATATCTCCCAAATTATTATTCTTTTGTCTTGATGTCTTAGAAATCCAGATATAGAATTTACATACCAAATGATCCAGAGTAATACACATATGAAAACACAATAGGATCTTTAGCAATTATTACGAGCTGTTACTTTCTATCAACAAAATTTTACAGAATGAATTCAAGCAAAGATTGTTTACCATTTAAAAATTATTTATTCATTTAATATATATTTATCAATTTATTTGCTGCCCATCTCACAGTTCAGGAAAAATACCAGAATATGCCATTTTTGCTGTAAAAATGATATGAAAAAGAATTCTGCAAATATCCAACTGAGAGTAAATTTGGGTTTCTACAAACTGTATCTATGGAAAGATAAACATGAACCAGAAAAAAGTGTGTCTAATTTTTGTCCTTTGCTTTTTAAATATAATTTGATTAGATTTTCTTTAAATCGGAAAGATAAAGACTAACAAAAGCTACTACTTAAGATAGGAAAGAGGAAAAAGGTAAAGAATGAAGAGAAACTAAAGCCAAAAATGCTGAAAGTAAAGAAGAAGAAATATAAACAAATTACTTTTGACTTTATGTTTACAGCAGATAAATTAATCTCTTTCTCTAAGGTTACAACATAACTCTCTTTTTCTCTCTTACCTATTTTTTCTAATCATCAAACTCGCATATCATAACTTTATTTATTTGAAGCTGAGGGAGCTGTCTGAGGTGACAAAATTGACAGCTTTTATTAGAGGAAAGACACTGATCCATTTTAATGCTGATTGGAAACCCCTTTTGTACTTTCTGCATGTAACAGCTTTTTATCCTTTCAAAAACATAATGTTACCTGGATATTTAAAAAGAAGAAGAAAAAGACTCTATTCTTAAAACCATCCATACTGCTGTAAGTTCTCCAGAGTTTAGAAAATAAATACAACTTCTGTCTGCTTCGGGATAGTATCCACAGAATTTTCTATTTTTTTAAACCAAAATGTAAAATCTAGTACAGATAATCCTCAACTTAAAATCACAATTGAGCCCAAAATTTCTGTTGCTGTGAATTTTGTTCCATTTTACAACTTTTCTTGCCACAGTTGTTAAGTGAATCACTGCAGTTATTAAGTTAGTAACTTAAATTGTTAATTGAATCTGGCTTTCCCATTGACAGAAGTTTTCCCTTGCTTGTCAGAAGGTAGCAAAAGGTGATCATATGACCTTGGACACTACAACCGTCATAAATATGAGTCAGTTGTCAAGCATCTGAATTTTGATCACGTGACTATGGGGACACTGCAACAGTTGTTTGTAACTGGTCACAAGTCACTTTTTTCAGTGCCAGTGCCAGTGTTTGAACAGACACTAAACAAACTGTTGTAAGTTGTGGACTACATGTATTCTGTCCCAAAGAATAACCTAACTTCCCCAAGCTGCAAAACCCTACCTGTCAATAACCCACTGATTGTTCTGTAGCATCTTACTTGGATGAACACTGTGAAGTAAAGGTAGGATTTGTATCACCCTAGTGTACAGATAATAAATTGGTTGTGAAAAGGAATTTATACTGTTTTTCATGAGAATATACAAAGAACAGCTGTGTGAATATCTTTTTCTTCTTTTGTATTTAAATTTATATCAGGAGATATCAAATCTGTAAAACAATATCAATTATTTGCTCAGAAATAAATAGGGACCCCAAATCAGCACAAGATTGATTCTGAATAAATTATATAGATTCCTAATTTTCATATTTTTATGCAGCTTATGTAATACATTTGCAGGAACTTTGAGTTTGCTCTACAGTAGGTGAGGGATGATTCTCAGACTATTGTTAATATGATTTTGAGATGAGACCAAAGTTTAAAGAAGTTAATGTACTATTGAATTATATATCAAAAATAAAAAATTCATTATGGAAAAACTTGAGATTTATGGAACCTGAAACATACCCAAAAATATGGTTTTGCTTTGTTTGAAAGAAAGTACTACTTTAGACATGAATTAAAGTAAATTGGTTCTTTATCAATGAACTGGAAATAAATTGCTCTTTTCAGTTATTATAATATTATAATATTTGTAGATTTAAAAAAAAATGAAGTGTTTATATTGATTTTGTTTTCCATTTGTAGTATTGTTTTGAGAGGGAGAGAGACTTTTTTCTTCCTTTTTTTAGATAAAAGACCTTTCCTTCCTTCCTTCCTTCCTTCCTTCCTTCCTTCCTTCCTTCCTTCCTTCCTTCCTTCCTTCCTTCCTTCCTTCCTTCCTTCCTTCCTTCCTTCCTTCCTTCCTTCCTTCCTTCCTTCCTTCCTTCCTTCCTTCCTTCCCTTTTGATTTATATAAGTGAATCTAAATCTGGCTTTATGTCCACGTTTGGGCTTGCTTCATGGCAATAAGATAGGGAAAGGTTCACCATTCTTATTTTGTTTATGGGTTGTCATCCAGTGGCTGATTTTTCAGTGGCTTCTCTGGGTAAAATATATCCTTTAGAGTTACCACTTAGCAGCTATGACCAATTGGAACAATATTTTGCCAAGAAAGTTACTCAAGTTTGCTAAAAGTTGGATTTTATTTGGCCAATGTCTTATATGGATTGGCCATCATCTTGTTGTCCTATTTAGTTCTTTTAGCCCAGTGATGGCGAACCTTTTAGAGACTGAGTGCCCAAACTGCAACCCAAAACCCACTTATGCATCGTCGAGTGCCGGGTGGGTGTGGCCTATTGGCTGGGTGTGGCCCATTGGCTGGGCGTGATTGCGGTGGTAATGGCAGACTGGGTGGGACTAAAAAGTTCAATCAATCAATTCCAACTTTGCAAGATCTTTTTTTTTCCCGCGAGAAGTTGAAATTGACTGATTGAATCTTTTTTTTTTTTTGCACACAGCGGCGGAGGCCTAAAGCGAAAAGGTTTTATAAAACCCAGCTGAAGGCCTAGGACTGGGGCAACAGCGCGCGTGCCCACAGAGAGGGCTCTGAGTGCCGCCTCTGGCACCCGTGCCATAGGTTCGCCACCACTGTTTTAGCCCATAACCTGTGATGTAGAAGAGCGTTTGCCAAACTTCAACTATGGAATGTGAAGACCTTGCTACAGGTCTTATATATTATATTATAATATCAGTGCTAACAAAATGCATGTTTTCTCACAGGCAAGTTGGTACTTTCTGCCAGTGTTACAATATATTAAAGTGGAAAATATTTTATCAAGTTCAGACTCAAGGAATCATCCATGGTAGATGGTTTGCTTGATGCCGTAGAAAAAACACCATGTAGGCATTTCAACTTTCAAATCAGTACAACAGTTCTGACTTACAACAGTTCAGCTTAGTGACCGTTCAAAGTTACAATGGCACTGAAAAAAATGACAGGTCTATTTTTTACACTTATGATCGTTGCAACATCCCCATGTCCAGTGATCAAAATTCAGATGCTTGGCAATGAGGAAGCCAGTATATGAAGGTTGCAGTGACTTGTGTCTATTTTTTACACTTATGACCATTGCAACATCCCCATGTCTCGTGATCAAAATTCAGATGCTTGGCAACTGGTTTGTATATGAAGTGTCCTGGGGTCATGTGATCAACTTTTGCAACCTTCTAACAAGCAAAGTCAATGAGGAAGCCAGACTCACTTAACAACTGTGTTACTAACTTAACAGTTGCAACAGTGGCAAGAAAAGTTGTAAAATGGAGCAAAACTCACTTAGCATGTTTCACTTAGCAACATAGATTTTGGGCTCAATTGTGATCATAAGTCGAGGACTATCTGTATGTGATATTGCATAGTACACATCTTCTTTTTCACTAAGTTTGATTAAGTAGATTATAAAAACCCCTTCCTATTAAATGGACAGTGGCAACTTCAAAAGCAACTGCTGAAGACCCTACTTCAAAGTTGGACTCAACTAAAAGGAAACTTTCCCCTATTATTACCTGCACTTCGGATTTCTCTTGCATTTTTTTCTCATCCTGTGAAGTGGGAGAGTGAAGATATACACTGTCTCTTGCCCAGATACCAGATTCCTAAAACACTAGAGATAACTTTAAAATATTGTGCAGTTTATTTCTTGCAATGAGCTTATGATTAAATCCTTTGCCAGCTCCCACTCCCAAATCAGACAAGAGGTAGAAAGAAAAAAAAATGTTTTCATGTTGGCGTAATGGCTATTAAAAATATACATAAAATATGCTCACCTATCAATGTGGAGTCCCTGGTGCTCTCTGAGTTTAATTGTTTGATTGCAGACTAGGTAACATCTTCATTGGTAGAAGGCAATGGAATTTGCTTTCCATTTATATACAATAGCTTGTCCTATCACTGTTGGTGGGAGTGTTGTTGTCTCCTTGGTAGTTCTTTATTAGGCTGTTGATTATTGCTTGAATATATATGAAAATTCTGGGCAGGGGGTCATTCAGAACAAGAATTTATGTATAAACTATATTTATCATGGCAAAGTAGAGAAAAGGGCTTTGTGGGATAAAGGGGTTGTTTTAAGCTGCCCAGAGTATTTGACTTTGGAGCAGGTTAGAAGTATTATAAGAATAAAATAAAGATCATTTTCATTAAAAATAAATAAACAGCTATCATCTGTCTTGTCAGTTTATGTCATTCCTTGCAACATAATAGCTGTTAATGCATGGAATAATAGAGTGCAGCACACAAGTTAATTATTCTTTCTTTGAGCTAGATAAAGCAATAAAAATCATTCAAAAGGCACAAAGGAATATTCTTTTGTCTTTTCTTAAAATGTAATGAGGCAAAGCATCTTTCTTTTCAAAGTTCTTCATTATAAATATTACACCTTGCTTATACTACAAACTATTTAAAGAATAGTAGGAAGCACAAACATTTAGCTAGGATGAACTAAAGTTCTTTTCCCTTGAATATTTTCTTGGCTTTATTAAGTTTCAATGTTAGAAGCAGTAGCCTCTTTTATCTACCCTGAAAATTGTTAAGGAAACACTAAATACACGTAGTGGAAATTTCTAAAATATTGCTAACTTACTTAAAGTTCTTCTAAACTCAGTGAGAATTACTTGAAAAGAGGAGGGTTAGTCAATCAGAATAGAGCTGGAAGGGACTTTGGAGGTCTTCTAGTCCAACCCCCTGATCAAGCAGGAGACCCTATACCATTTCAGACAAGTGACTGTCCAGTCTCTTCTTAAAAACCTCGAGTGATGAAGCACCCACAATGTCTGAAGGCAAGCTGTTCAAACTGGTTAATTGTCCTCACTATTAGGAAGTTTCTATTTAATTCCAGGTTGCTTCTCTCCTTGATGAGTTTCCATCCATTGTTTCTAGTCCAGCCCTCTGGTACTTTGGAAAATAAGTTGACCCCCTCCTCTTTGTACCAACCTCTCAAATATTGGAATACTGCTATCATGTCCCCCCTAATCCTTCTTTTCTCTAGACTAGTCAAACCCAAATCCTGCAACCGTTCTAGGTTTTAGTCTCTAGGCCTATAATCATCCTAGTTGCTTTTCTTTGAACTTTTTCCAAAGTCTTAACATCTTTTTTGTAATGTGGTGACCAAAACTGGATATAGTTTTCCAGGTGTAGCCTTACTAAGGGTTTATAAAGCGGTATTATACTTCACGTGATTTGATTCTATGCCTCTGTTTATACAACCAAGGATTGTTTTAGCTTTTTTGGCTGCTGTCACACACTGCTGGCTCATGTTTAAATGATCGTCCACTAGGACTCCAAGGTCCCTCTCAAAGTTACTTCTTTTTGAGCCAGTTTTTGCTTAATCTGTATTTGTACCTTTGGTTTTTCCTGCCTAAGTGTAAAACCTTCCTTTTCTCCACATTAAATTTCATTTTTTTGGATAAGGCCCATTGTTCAAGTCTGTCAAGATCTTTTTGGATCCTGAGCTTGTCTTCTAGGGTATTGGCTATTCCTGCCTGCTTAGTGTCATCTGCAAATTTGATCAGTTCCCCTTCTATTCCCTCATCTAAGTCATTTATGAAGATATTGAAGCCCTTAAATTTTCATCTACATCATTTTCAAACTATAGGTCTGGGAAAGCCTGGGAAGCCAAGGGAAATCATCAAAACAATTAAAAAACGAAAGTTAGAATATTTCGGACATGTGATGCCACACCCAGAAAAATACGGCATACTCCATTTAATCCTCCAGTGAAAGATTGAAGGCAAACGAGGTCCAGGCAGAAGAAGAACATCATGGCTTCAAAATCTAAGGGACTGGTTTGAACAAAACTCAGCAGCACTTTTTCGTGCGGCTGCTGATAAAAACAGGATCGCCAATATGATCGCCAACGTCTGATAACAGATATGGCACAAGAAGAAGAAGAAGGTCATAATACCCTGACATTTGCAAGCAAATTTGAGGAGATCTTAAATTTTATTTAGGTATGAACACAGTAGGATCATCAAAAAAAAACCTTTCTTCTGCTCTGTCTAAACAACCATTTGTCCAATGGTTCTCTTTCTCTCTTTCTCTCTACATGTACATTTAGAGGCATATACACAAATGTATACATAGACTGTTTTTACTTATTTACTGATTTAATTTTAATTTTATTTAATTTTAAAATAAACCAAAGCTTAACAGAAAAAAGAAACTAAAATATTAATATTCTGTATAATCTTAATGAACAAGTAATTGACTTCTTTAACATATTATTAAATCTAGAGCATTTGGAAAGATAGGCTAGTCATCTATCTAGTCATGTTTAAAGATATTTTTATAAATTTTAAAAGCACTCAAATCCCCATTTTAACATGAGAAGTGATTAATTCTTTCCATGTACAGAGGAATATTCTTTTTGCCAGTTTTGTACATTTACCCTTCTTAATCAGTATTGTATGGGCCTTATCCAACAAAACATGTTCATAATTTATTTTACATGATGATACTAGACCAAATCATATGAACAAAAGAGTCCTCAGAAATATTGTAAAGCTAACCCCAAAATGATGACATTTTATTTGAATAATCCCATAAACATGGAACAAGACTTTCTGATTAATTAATTTCATCATTGGGTTGTGAAATCCATCCTAAAGTGCTAATCTAGGTCAGCCTCTCTACCATGCGTGCTCAATTTGCATGTGTCAGCATTTTCTAATTGTATGAATTAAAATGGCAACCTGATTAATATTTACTGGGATTGTAAATAAAATCAGGGCAGGAAACATTATTCAAAGGGTTGTATACTGAGGAACTATAAAAAGGCAATTATAGATTGGGTGCTTCAGGGACTCTAAAGTTCATAATAGTTGGAGAATATTTTTTTAGTTTTAGCAGACTTCCAATTCTCCATCATGTATGGAGCAAGCAGGGGCAGACATATGACACTGTTGATATTTCTGTAATGGCTTGAAAGCCTAACGTATCGAGCATAGTAGCTTATGCATTCAAGCAGGATTTCTGCCAAATCTCCCTTCTTTGTCTGGGTTCTGGCTTTACAGATGCATACAGATGGTCTGTACACTCAAAGCTGGATCATTTTCAGAAGCTGAGGGAGCAAACTGAAGAGGTAAACTCGAAGTGAGCTCTGACAAAGCATGTCCTGCTTTGTCCACCCATAGGCCAGCTAGCTCTAACAGATGTGGAATGGTAAATGAGAATGTCTATTCAAAAATATATAAAATATAATCTCAGAAATTATGCAAAATTATGCAAAACTAAACAAGTTCATCCTTCTTATTAAAATATTATTTTAAATCTGTGTTATTTCCAATGAAAATTTCCTTAGATTAAATTGTAGGGTAATATTGTTTCTTTATTTGATAGATAGATTAAAATTATTTATCAAAAGTAATTTATTCCTTTTCCAACTCTAACTCCAATGAAATTATTCATAGGGTCACAGAAATTAACTTCTGATGTTATAGTGTTAGGGAACTACAGTTTAAAAATGTCTGTTATTTATAATTGAGGTGACATCCTTCAGAGCTTCTATTACATGAATTATTGAATCAAAATTACAAGCTGCATTTGTTCGTGCCTTCAGTCAGTTTTGTTTTGTTTTTAATCTCTTGGTGACTGCCTGGATAAGTAATTTGGAAGGCTTTTCAGAAATGTTTTGCCATTGTCTCCTTCCTAGAATTAGAATGACTGGCCCAGGTCACCCAGCTAAGGTGAGACTAGAAGTCATAGTCTCCAAGTTTCTAGCCTAATGCCTAACCACTACACCAAACTTGCTGTTAAAAATTACAGAAAGCAGTTATTATAGATGTAGAAAATGAGTGGGACTTGTGATGTTAAAACATGGCTGATCTCAGTATAACCTTTCTTGTCTCCTCCGTTTCCTCACAGACATTGCTGCGACCAAATATCAAGTAGGAAAATATTAGTTCTATGTATCTTTCATATAGATTTTTAAACAGTTTTGCATATTAATTAGAAGTAAGAACTAAAGTACTCCTTGTCCATAAAAGACTATGTCAAACTGCATCTGATACGGCACCCAACATAATTGCTTTTTCTGTAATAGACTAATATGGCTCTCTTTATAATAGATAAGCAGATGTCACTTTATCTAAGAGAAAACAAAATACTTTCCAACATTCAAAGTACTTCATTTACAATTACTTCAATTATTATTTGCCAGCAGTGTGCTGCAGCTGCCAAAAAAGCCAACACAGTGCTGGGTTGCATTAACAGAGGGATAGAATCAAGATCACAAGAAGTGTTAATACCACTTTACAATGCTTTGATAAGGCCACACTTGGAATACTGCATCCAGTTTTGGTCACCGCGATGTAAAAAATATGTTGAGACTCTAGAAAGAGTACAGAGAAGAGCAACAAAGATGATTAGGGGACTGGAGGCTAAAGCATATAAGGAACAGCTGCTGGAATTGGGTATGTCTAGTTTAATGAAGAGAAGGATGAGGGGTGACATGATAGCAGTGTTCCAATATCTCAGGGGCTGCCACAAAGAAGAGAGAGTCAAGCTATTTTTCAAAGCGCCTGAAGGCAGGACAAGAAGCAACGGATGGAAACTGATCAAGGAGAGAAGCAACCTTGAACTAAGGAGAAACTTCCTGACAGTTAGAACAATTAACCAGTGGAACAACCTGCCTCCAGAAGCGGTGAATGCTCCAACACTGGAAGTTTTTAAGAAGAGACTGGACAGCATTTGTCCGAAATGGTATGGGTTTTCCGCCTGAGCAGGGGGTTGGACTAGATGACCTCCAAGGTCCCTTCCAACTTTATTATTATTATTATTATTATTATTATTATTATTATTATTATTATTATTATTATTATTATTATTATTATTATTATTATTATTATTATTATTATTATTATTATTAATTGTAAGTACATCTTTGTTATATAATTTTAATATTCATTCTTTACAAATTTAGACATTGCCCAACTCACAGATACAAACAATAAAGCCATATAAATAAATATGATGAAAATCAGAATTTAACCAGAATGAACAAATAAAATTAGAATTAAAAAGTCATTAAAATGTTTAAAAAGGTGGAGGAAATGCCTTTAAGCCACATACAATCCCAGGGTTGTGTGCTACATCTTACATAAACATTGCAAAATGTGACATTATTAATTCTTTCCTTTTTTAATCCTACCCAGTTCAAATCTATATCTACTAGAAAATTCATTAGAATATCATTTAATTTTATAAAAGTTGTAAATAAATTATTTTTGAGGGGGAAAAATCAATTTTACCTTTACTCTGACTGTACGGATGCTGTACCAAGTCTGAATCATTTTATTTTATCAGATTTTCAAGCAACTCCTTGCCATGTTAATTCTTTCAACTACTTTTCAGAGATGAATATCTAGAAACAATTTTTTTTAAAAAAAATAATGTATCTGGTGATGGGCAATGTATTGTGGTATATCCATTGTCTTTGGGTTGCAAAAAGGCTGCTATAATCACACTTTTGTTTCCTTTTAAATGTACAAAATCTGATTCAAACAGAAATTAATGCAATTAAATGAAAAATTTAGTTGATTATAAAGTTGGATCTATCTGAATTACATTTTTTTCTGCTATTAGTAATGCTTTGTAAAGCAATAAATATCTTTCATCTCAGAATAAATCTAAAAAACAAATACAAGTACAGTAATTCACCTTGCACCTTGCACCTATGCATCTGTTGCATAGACAGATAGAGCTTTAATATGAAAAGAGAAGATCTGAACATTGATTTGCAGCAGTTTCTCATGTTCATATTTTACCATTACAAAAATCATGCAAATTCAATAAGAAAAACCTCCAGATTTCAATATTGTGAATTATGTTGCTATATTAACATTAAGAGATAGAACTCTGTCAAATCTATCTATGGGAAAAAATATTGATTGAATCTGTTGAACTTCTCCCTATATAATTACTACACAGTGTGGAAATTTTGAGAAAACAAATTTTGAGGAAACACTACGTCTTGTACTGTATCTTGTACTGATATATAGAGAGATCCAAATCTATCAAGAACGTATATACAGGGTAGTAGCTGCTCTTTGAGTTTGCTAAAATGCATCTTTCTTTAACCCAGGATTGATCTGAAACACAAATACAAACTATGAAAGAAAAGACCCTGACTTCTAAATCAATAATAAAAGCTTAAGAGCCTGAGCATTTTATATCTTCTGTGGCATTATGTGTTTGATATTGGTCTTATTTTCCAATTTCTTGAGTGTTTGAAGCATAAGAATTCAGTTGAATTTCTACTATCACTTGAAACCAAAAGGAAGTCTATGACAGAATACAATATAAGAATTGTATAAAGAATCAAATAAAATTGATGCTTATACTGTATTCTGAAATGTCTTTATGCAAGTTAATATAACCATCAGTTATAACTGCCGTAACTGATATGTTATCACAGTTTTCCTCAAAAGCTCTCCTTTATTTACATACACATACCTGACAGCCATGGAACTATTTTATCTATGGAAGTATGTATCCATGGCAGGAAGAGAAAATAGAAAGAGAAATTTCATTGATTGTCATAGTCTATTTTCTCAAGAGATTTTGGAGAGCTATAAGATTTTGCATATATCACCAGAAATGTATTGAAGTGTACTGATTTAACATGATGTGCTCTTTTTGTTTTTAAATTGAGGCCAAACTAATCTTGATCATTCTACCGGCAAGATTATTTCAAATTAGTACCAGTTATTTTAAATTTGTAAGTTAGGCATGTTAGTTGCATTCTCTGGAATTATGTTGCATGAAAGAAGTAGTCTTCAGGTTTTGTTCTTTTCATCATATGACCAAGAAATTTATCAATTATTCTCAGCTATGCTATATTCATCAGATTGTTGTCACTGACAAATCTTTTCAATCCAGAAGCACTTTCCCATTAGCTTTGTAGGTGCTTCTGACACAAATACAGATAGCATTAAAATCTATTCATAATAATAGCTTGATTTGATCACAGTTAAATTATTTCCTGAGCAAACCTTAATCTGTCTTTGTATGAGGTAGAGACATGTGAATTAAAAATATTTATAAGAACTTAATTACAACGAGTCCATTCAATGTTTGGTGTTTAACATCTTTGTTGTCTGATTATGTATCTATGGACATATCTATGAAGATTCTCAGTCATCCAGGTCATAGTTATCCCAAAAATGCTTTTTTCACGAGGCAACTGGACTTTCTTGTGTTTTTTTCTTTGAAGATGTTTTGCTTTTCCTCCAAGAAGCTTCTTCAGCTCTGACTGGATGGTGGGGAATGAAAGGATTTATATTCCTTGCAGACAGCTGTTCATTCACATTCTTTTAGTGAGTCATTAGTGCTACCTGGAGGCTTATCTGTGTCTTCAGGGTCACCTGAGTAGTGCAAATGAGTGTGGAACCTTCTTGGAATTGTTGAAAGGACTGTGTTGTGGACTGGAGATAGATGATATTGTATCCCTCCTTCTCTGTTGAGAGAGGGCTGTTCAGTTTTGAAATAGATGGCCTCTTTGACCCCTCTTTCAAACCAGCAGTCCTCTCTGTCCAAAATGTGAAGTTTGCTGTCTTCAAAAGAGTGGCCTATGTCTTTGAAATGCAGATGAACTGCTGAAACTGGTCTTGATGGGTTTGTTCTCCTATGTTGTGCCTTACATTTATGAAGTTGTTGTTTCGTTTCCCCAATGTACAGATCTGTACATGATTCACTGCATTGTACTGCATATACCATGTTGCTCAGTTTGTGTCTGGGTGTTTTATTCTTGGGGTGGGCAAGCTTCTGCCTTAGTGTATTCTTGGGTTTAAAGTTGCACGTATGTTGTGTTGGCTGAAGATGCTCCTGAGCTTTTCCAATATTCCTGGAACGTATGGAATGACTATGTTACTTTGTTTATTGTTTTCTTCTTGCTCTGTTATGTAGCAGTTGCTGCTGGGTCTTTTTTGAGATTTGATTAAGGCCCACTTGGGATAGCCACAAGCTATCAGGCTTCCTTGATGTGTTTTTTTTTCTCCCATCTTTGCTGGTAGGCAGGCCTTCAGCTATGTGGTGTAGGGTTCTGATAACTCCCATTTTGTGCTCCAGTGGGTGGTGTGAATCAAAATGTAAATATTGATCTGTGGGAGTGGATTTTATGTATTGCTCCAAGGGCTCCTATTACTATTGGTACAACCATTGGTTTCTTCCTTCATAGTTGCTCAACTTCAATTTGCATTTTTCTAGCTGTTTCTCTTCACCTGATATTGCAATATCAATGAACCAAACTTTTTTCTTTTCCATAATAGTGATGTCAGGTGTGTTGTGGGCCAGATGTCTGTCTGTTTGGATCCAAAAGTCTCACAGGATCTTGACTTGCTTATTTTCAAGAACTTTGTCAATTGGGAACAATTATTGTTCCCAATAATTTTTGCTGCATTTGAACGTTTTCAACGTATAATTTTGACAACTCGATCATGACATTGTAGACAATTAGTCTGTGAGATTTTGCTGCAGCCACTGATAAGGTGATCCACTGTTTCATGTTTGTCATTGTATAAGTGTCATTTGCTGTTGTTGCTGACATGTTGAATTTTTGCTTTTATGGAATTGGTCTGCAAGGCTTGTTCTTGGGCAGCCAAAATGAAGCCTTCAGTTTCTTTCTTCATCACCCCTGATCTCAACCAGCTCCTTGTTAGCTTTGTATCTACCTTTCTTTCAATGTCCTTCAGGTATTGACTGTGCATAGACTTTTTTTTTCCAGTTATAAACTCAATGTTCAATTGTTTCCTTTCACTATTCTGCTTTCAATCTTGTTGTTTTCATTATTATTATCCACTTACAACAATGTGAAGTTATAGCTTCCCATTATTTAGCTGTTGTTGGCCTTTATATACCTTGATTTCTTTCAAAGCACCTAGGATATTGTGATGTATTTTTGTAGTATATGTGCAGATCTGAGCAGTGTGGTCTTTTGCAATTGACTGATGGAAATTTTGTTACTATGCAGATTTTCTATGCACCATCCAAGATTTTTTTCTATGGTACCCAGTGCCATAATCTTTCAAATTCAATTTTAAGATCTTGATTCTTTGTGATCTTTTCAAATATTCTTTGTCTTCTATTCTATTTTCTATCTATTCTACTATCCCTGGTATTGCCACATCAATGTCCACATTTTCTTCTTTTCAGCCACAGTTATATCTGGTGTGTTATGAGCCAAGACTTTATCAGACTTCATTCAGAAATTTTTATTTTAAGCTAGTCATTTCAACTATTTTTTTCAATTGTTATTATTATGGTTTGTTGCAGTCAGCCAGATGTTTAAGCAGGACTTGCCACCTTTACTCACCTATCAAGTAACTTTCAAAGACTTGGGATAGACAGATGTTGTTGTCTGATGGTGTTAAAATATCACTGCAGGATATAAATTGTTCCCAATAAAGCTGTCTTTTGCAATTGACTGATGGTGAGTTTGTCAATGTCGTTAGTGTTCAAATGGTGCTCCAGATGTTTGGGGTTGCTGTTATTGTTATATTTTTATCCCACCTTTTATTTATCTCTATATAGTAGATCTATATTTATCTATCTGCCTATTTATCTACCTATCTCAAGGTGGCAAATATGCTTATATGTCTGCCTCCTATTTTTCTCCACAACAACAATCCTTGTAAATTGGACTGTGAGAGAATGCCTGGCCCAAGTCATCCAGCTGGCTTTCGTGCCAAGTGAGGCCTAGAGGTCTCTTGACTGTAGGCCAGTAACTTAACCATTACAGGCTCTCTGTATCTATGGAGAAAGACTACTTCTAAATACAATCATAGCATTATATTTTTAATATCTGATCATCAAAAATGTATTTTCAGAAACAACAGAGAAATGCTTGAATATAAAGCTTAGTTCATAATTCATAACATGTATTATAAATAGACTAATTTTAGGGCCAATTTGGTTTCCAATTTAGGACTCCCAAATTATACAGTGAATATGTTCTATTAACACTAGATCATGCACACAATCATAATTAAAATTCCATTTTGGCTATGTTTGCTGACAATTTAGAAAGTTGCAATTCCAATGTATCTGCTAAGTTTTAGCAAAGTCTTTAAAGCTACTTTATATAACATTTTTCATCTTTATTTACCCTTGCTAATTACAAGATATAACTAGAATGAAACAAAGGTGTACATTCATTATTTCTTTCTTCAGAATGGAAAGAATAACTTTAAGTTACTAGGAGACCAGATACTTGATATGCTGTGGGATGAGAGACTATGTTTTAAAAAATGTAATTGTTGCTTGTCAACAATGCTAAATTTTTGAGAAGACAGAACATGAAAAAGTATGTAACTGTGCAAGTTGTTTAAGTAATGGATCTGGAAGTGTCTCCATTCAGCAGCAAATAGGATCTTGGCATTACATCATTTAATTTGACTAATTTACATAACATTGAAGTTGCTATTTTTTGGGAAAAAATAGTTAAAATTAGTTATTTTTTTAAAGAGACTACATGCTTATAACTGATTGATAATTTATATAGTATACTATATAACTGTCAATCAGAAAATTAGAATTGATTATATAATAAATATGAGGATTAAGAAGAAAGTCTTGAAGGAATTTCTTGATACATTAGAGGGGAAAATACACAAAGAAAAATACTTTCCCCAAATCTATCTGCAAAGGTTTTTGACTCTGGGACTTTCTGTATGCAAATATCTGCTTTGTTCCTATTTGCATACAGGAAGACCCAGAATGAAAAGCTGGTCTCCTTAAGCAGATTTGGAGAATGTATTTTTCTGAAACCAATAGTCTGGTTCATAGGAGACAACTTTCTTGATAGTTAAACATTCTAAAATCCTCTTCTATTTAGGTTCTATGAGCCATTCCCTAAAAAGGTATGTTTTTCTTTCCAAAAAGTTAATTGCTTCTAGACAGTTAATTGCTTTTTACTGTATCTTCTTTTCCAATCTCCACAAAATACTTTCCCTCTTTTACAGACTATGTTGATTACTATATTGGAGCCTAGTAATTACTTAGTTCAGTTATCAGTCTGTCAACAAGCACAGTATGTTCATTTCAGAGGGTTTTTTTTTAAAAAGCATTCTACTACATAATTTTGTTTGTTTTGAGAATTTGACCATGTGACTTTTTTTGTTAAAAAGAGATTCAAGCACAGATGAGTTTTATTGTCATGGTACTACTAAACGAGACAGTGTCAAATGGTATTTAGTGTAATACTTAAAACAGTTCTATAGTTGTGCTGTTAATACATGTGGAATTCAACCACAAAAATTAGGGTGGAATTAGAGGTAGCATTCAGTACAATGCTAATGTTGAAAATGGCAATCCTGTCAACCCAGACTGACTTACATGTAATGTTCCTATGACTTGCAACAAAAACAAAAATAGATAAATGAGAAATATGAGAATTTTGTGAAATGAGTTAAGCCACTGTCTTCCTATAGTTCAGGGGAAAATATTCTTTCTTTCTGTTATGTGTAATTTGACTTATTTGTTTATTATGTACCATCAAGTTGGTGTTCACTGTTAGTGATCCATAGTGACCGATGTGACACATAGTGGCACATAATGATATTTAGTATCTTTCTCCAGTATGATCTGCTTCCAATCTGGCTTTCAGGATATTATTGCAATAGAGCAACCCACTTTGCTGCTGATGCGTATAATACGTATAGAGTATACGTGTATGTACAATATGTTGTATTAAGAACAGTAATTGACTGTTGATTGTTACAAACAATAAGCATGGTTCATGAGTAAACTGTCATGAGGAAAGTTTCTGAGTGAGAAAGTGGGCCAATAAATTTGATAAATATTTAAAATAAGAAGTTGTGTGAAGATGGCAATTTAAATAGTGAATATCCAGTACAAAAGTTCCATAAAACAAATGCACTAGTAATAGTAATAACACTATTTGCTGTCACTAGGAACATTGATCAGATATACCCATATACATGCTTATGTGTGAAAAATGGGGTTGGAATCCGTGTTGGTGTTGCTTTGTTCCACTCTGTTGCTTTTGGGGTTGTAAGTTCTTTAGTTGCGGTCAGGGTTTGTCTGTCAAAATTTTCAGTAAGTTGTATTTGTTGATCTTTAAAGTCCTCTGTCTTGGTATTAATTTCTTCCGCCTCTGTTGGTTTTTGGATTATAGCTTCTTTCGTTGAAGTCAGAGTTTCATTTTGTAGGTTTAAGCTGGCGCCTTTGTCTTTCAGTCTGGATTTAATTATCTCAGTAGCTTCAAGGATTTTTTCAAGTATGAGTTTATAGTTAAGTTGTTGCTGGTCTTCCTCCATTTCTAACACAGTTATAGATAGTCCTTTAGTGAAGGCTATTTCTTAGATGAAAGTCAGTAAATGTTCACCTCCACAATTCCTAAAAACCAATTTTACTGTCCAGCTGTTCTCCCAGCTTTTTATCTCTTTTAGATAGTACCAAGGACAAATCTGGGCTGTAAGCAGGTCTCTTTAACAAAAGTATTTACTTGCTATACCAAGCTTCACCACAAGATGTCCCTGACAGAATTTAAAATCTTTTTCAAGACCTAGGCTAGGTTTTTATCCAGGTAAAGTTCTTTTTCATAGATGAGGTGACAGGTCCCCGTGAGAATAGGAATTTTTGGGTCCAAATATCAAGGTAATATAAATCCAGTTACTTAATTGTATTTTTCAGGGCTTTATTTTCCCTATGTAGTCAGGCCCTGCCATCTTAGAGGGTGGGAGGAAAACATTTCCTTCCCTCTCTCCTCGCAGGGGGAAGAAGTTTCAGAAGGCTTTTGACAGGCAAATACTTGGGATACAAGAAGGTAAAGTCTCACCCAGTTCCTCCGCGGTGCTTTCAATGTGCTTGGTTGTAAATTTGGTCTCGGCAGGTAGCGGCTTGATGATGGGCCATGTGAATGGCCAATCTTTTCTCCGTCGGTCCGAAGAGCTGCCCCGGATCAAACAGAAGAGCTGCCGCCCTTCTGCGATCAATCGGGAGGTCCTCTTTCCCGCTCGTCATCCCTCCAAGGTGACCTTTGACCCCTTTCAGGGTCCCCCGGCGAGAGAAAACCGGACGGCAGAGGGAGTGATTGCCCCGCACGTCCGCCAGCAACGTGATCCGGAACCGGAAGCCTCGACAAGATGAGATTCTTAAAGGTTTCTAGTTATTTATACTGCCCCAGCAATGTGAGATATATTCTAATGATATATTTTCTAGGATGACAGGTAGTAGTAAAGAGGGAACTTAGCTCAATATTAATTGAACTAAAAATGTGATATACATTAATGCTGAATTACAGTGCAAGAGGCCTTTGATTCAGCATCTGTGGAATATTTAAGAAAAAAGCAGTGATTTTTCTCACTGAAGTTTATATATTTATTTATATTTCATATTTCTTAACCAATGCATCTCCCTCAGAATGAGGCAGTGTACAATATAATCAATAAAATTAAACATTAAAATCAATATAATTTAGGATTAAAAATTAAAAATTATAAAATAATATAAAAATTTCAAAAGATGAAGAAATCCAAGAAGGTGGATTAGATGGGGGAGTTCTCATGGGGTTAGCCAGCCTCATGGTTGTGTGGGCCCATGGGTCCTCCACTGAAGGCTAAACAACTAAATTTTGACCCCCTTGCAGAAGGTCAGAAGATTGGGGGCTTTCCTCACATCTAAGGTTCTATTATGCAAGGGCAGCGGCAGAAAAGGCCCTCTTACTATACCCCACCAATTGAAATTATTTGACTGACAGGGTCTGAAGCATACCTTCCCTGCCTGAATAAATGAGTCTGGCTGATGTACTGATGTACAAATTATCTGAACTCAATCTGAAACAATATTTAACATGAGTAATGCCATCAAGATGATGGTGTGTCACAGGGTGGGGGTGGGGGTAGGGTCTTATAAACAAAAAGAGTCAAGAGTAGATAATCACTGTCTGTTCTGTTGTGGACATCAAAGAAGCTAACTCAGGAAAAGAATGCAAGAGAAAACAAAATGTAATTGCTGGTTCCCAATGAGCTTATAAAAGTATAATACCCATTACTGTCAAAATCTTAGCCATAGAGACTGTACAGCCTATATGTAAAAGTCAGATTCAATAAGGAAATCCCTTGTTTATTTAGTAATTGCACTAAATGAAGGACCATGTTAAAGACCATTTATCTTCTGGACTAAATTGTGTATTCCTAACATAACTTCTGATATCTTTGCCTATTCTGGTTTTGAAAGACATTAATGGACAGAATTAACAAATGTTTGCTATCTATCTGGACTGCTGGACAAATGAAGGCAAATATACATGTCCCAGGATAATCACTGTCTGTCCAATCCCTTTGTTGTTTTGTTTCTTTCATATCAGCTAAGATCAAAATTGATAATCCACCACTTGATCTTCACAATTTACTGGCAGAGATGCTATATATAAGCAAAATCCAGACAAGAAAGGATAAGAAATATCTAGGCACCATGTGAAAAAAATAAATTTTGACAGGTACTGTTCAAAACAGATGTACAGTATCCACAGCAATATTCCAAGAAATGGCTTTTATGTAACCTGGAACCTTAGGAGTGAATCAATTGGTGGCATTTGAAATGTTATGTTCCTGTATAACTGCAAGAAGATAGACTGATGATGTTGTAATAATATTCTCATAAGGATGGGAATCATTAATAGGCAGCAACTTTGAACTATTGATTATTATTTTTTTTGTTATCTCTGATCTGGCTGGATTTATGAGCTGCAGATCTTGGTTAGGATATACCAGAAATACAGCAATTTCTTTCTGTCCTGCTTTCTGATCTAGGCCTCAGATAATATTAAGTGAAACAAATTGTCATTATCTGAAGCTGAAGAAGATGAAATCAATTTGGGTTGTTTTAGACTAAAAGGACGTGTGGGCTTGTTAGAGTGTATGTTATTTTCCTTCTTTGGCAAAGTTCTTTGATTACAGGATTTAAAAAGGTTATAATATTTTTCTGCAGAGTTGTTGTCAGATGAAAGGTGCAAAGATATCAAATTAATTAAAAGTGTGGCTTCTGGTCCGGTTAGTAGCAGTGTTTGTTTCAATTAATCCAAACATCTTGGCATTTTTTTCTTGTTCACAGTTTGATAAAGCTTCAAAAGAGAATATTATTTCTGTTTCTAGACTTCACCAGTGTCAATTTTTCTTGCATGATTATTTGAGCAGAGTTGCTGAGATTTTTATCATTTGGCATATATTTGGCATGTAGCATGAGGAAGTCTATGCCTGAGATATTAAAGCAAAGAGTGTAGTCCTTTCTCCATTTTAGAACATGTGCAGTGGACATATTTGAAAAGTGGAAAAATATTTTATTTTGAACAGCATGTAGGAATTGGTGGAATGGTTAAAAGAAAGACAATAGAATTCATTTATGTCTTTTCATGCCAGAAAGCCATTCAACAGCACGTAGGTCAATCATATGACAATGACTTTGAATAACTAAGTTAAATGATAGAATGGTAGCTCTTTTTGTAGGCCAGTGTCCAGTGTTAAATCTAGTGAGTGTAAACCTTAGAGCAACTTAATTTGTTTGAAGTGTTCAGTTTTTCAAGCTTGGATTTATATCTCTGATGGAAAATGAAGCTGTAAGCTCTGTCTGTAAATGATTTGATTATCCTTTCTAATATTAATTTGTTCTTCTGAGAAATTTTGTTTCCTTTAGTTGACCATAAACAGATCAGAACTGGTGCCAATGTTTTAAGTTACTGTAAAAACTGCTGGCTCATTTGCATATTTTTTTCAATGATTTTTTTAAAGTCCAGCTTTGTGTTTATAGATGTTAAATATTCAGAATTACAGTTTATGCAGTTAATAACGTAACAGCAAAACTTGTGAATTCCTTTGGTGATTGTTTGACTTGCTCATCCCCATCATTGATGTATTAACAAAAGGCAGGTGTACAGTCAGATGGTTTGATTCCTCATGTAAAGTACAGCTCTAATAACTGTTGTTTTTTCATTTATGTTTCCAAATTCCATTTCAGTATATTGTAGCTATTAGAGGTAAGTATAGATTTATTTTTATATTATTTTTACTCTTTTTTTTTCTTTTGCATCATATAATCAGTGATTTTTGGGTGCTTTATCAGTTTGGGTAGACTTGTTGTGTTCACATGTATTCCCAATAGAATTGTGACTATGCCACAAATTGGTGCATGGTTCTATTAGTATTGTCTTACCTATGTTGACTGCCCCTTTGCTATCCTTCCCTTATTTGTTTGCAGGTTATTTACTTACAACCTCTATAATGGAAGTTGCACCATTCTTGCAGATAATCTTACGAATTCAATGTCTTGTAAAATCAGAGGTAGAAAGTCTATCAATTTGTAGAAGTAACGAGAGACCTGAATAATGAAGGCTGCATTGCCAGCTACCTTTTAAATTTGTATTAGTATATTCATTAACTAACCAAGGAAGACAAAGGCTAGGATACCAGATAAAAATATTTTTTTTAAAACAATTTGTAAAACTTAACCGATTCTGACAACAAGCAGAAAAGCTACATCTTTTCTATTAAAATAGAGCCTTTGTATCTATGCTGCTTGCCGAATCATTACAGATTTTTGGACTGCTGGTACTAAAAGGTCGTGACTAAATATGAACCATATTGAATCAATAAGACTGTGGCCAGTAGCATGAAAATCTATACTTCTTGTCTCTGTGTTTATTTGATGCCATCATAAATGGCACCAGCAAAATCCATTATCTTTTGTGTCAAGCACTTAGAAATAGATGTAGAGCAACCCCAAGGGAAAGCACTTATTTACAGTCTTGCTGACGATTTAATTGTAAGAACATATTTTATGGTTCAGAAAATGCCTGAAGATAACTGTAATGGTATGATGGAAAGACCTTGGGTGATGGGGCAAAGAGATGCTATTTAGGGAACAGTCAGATAAATTGCATAATCCCCAGCTGGATAGTCAATGGGGCAAGAGGCTTAGAAGGGATCCTCCTAATTTTTAGGGATGTAAGAGAGAAGAATTATAATTTTATGAGTGGTCCTTGGTGGTCTCTGAGCTTGTTTGTTTTCTTGCAGAAGTTTCATTACCCAAACTAGGTAATATCATCAGTACTGCAGATGTTACCTAGTTTGGGTAATGAAACATCTGCAAGAAAACAAACAAGCTCAGAGAGCACCAAGGATGCTTCATGTCAATCCTGAGCTACAAATATTATCTTTTATTAATTATACTTTCAGATTTGAAAGATTCTGTTAATGTAACTTTACAAAAAAGTAGAATTACATTATCTTGCTATGTTTCCTGCCTGGTCTACCTAATAAGATTGGCGATAACAGACCAGTTTAGCACCTGCAGCCCAGGCTATCAAGATCACATTATCCTCCCTTTTGTAAATAAATAAATAAGAACTCACTCCTATTTTTCTATTGCAAATAAGATTATATGGCAATTATCAAATATAAGACAGGTTATAATCAGTATATCTATTATTATGGCTGATCCCATTGTTGCTATTATTATTTTTGCCCAAAGGCAAAAAGACAGTATGGGGGCATTTTTTTACGTTTTTTTATATCGATACTTGGCTACCACTTTTCAATTACCCATAGAATGTTGTTTTGTGTGTGTGAGAGAGAGAGAGAGAGAGAGAAGAGAATCATTCCTCTGCATCCATACAATCTATATTATGTATGTTTAAAAATTATTTCTAATGAGTAAATGGTTAGTTTTAACTACTGTAGCTAAGCAATTCAAGAGCATAAGTACCTTTTACAAGCAGTCAAAAGACATATCTAGTATCATATTCTATTTCCTATTGTTACAAGCTAGATCTGGTGATTAACAGCTTTTGGGATGGGATATGAAAAGGTCTAATCGGAATTTCATTAGATGAAATGTGTACAAAGATTTATCCAAAATCAAGATATTTCTTTTCCTCTCATCAAAGAGAGAAATTAAAATTCTTAATACAAGAAGTATTTCTGAGAAACATCTCAGGCTAAATGTCTAATGTTTTATTTGTTTTATTTATTTAAAATGTTTACATAGCTGCCCATCTTACATTGAATAAATATATAATAATCTGTGTTTTCAACAGATGATTTAAGGGATTTATTTCTGTTGAAAAGAACAGTGCATGAATGTTCCTAGTTAAATTTATCCTTTTGTAGACACACTGGAATATAGTTTTTTTTTTAAAAAAAAATGTTTGTAAGTGTGTGTGCTTATGTACATGCAGACAGAGAGAAATGCACACACAATTACACGAGGCATTTTTTATCCTTATAAGTGTGGCAGGGAATAATATACCTTCCATACAAAACCTATAGACTTCTATGGGGAGAAAAATAGAAACAAATATCCTTATTCACAATTGTAAAAAATGTTAACTGAAATGAAAATGTATGTTTTTTCCAAGGTAAATGCACTTTAGCCCAGATAAATGGCGCTAAACTACTTAGCTTCATTAACTTTAAGGTATTTTCTTAGAATGCTTACTATTTCTGAGGTAATATCTTGAATTAAGCCTTATTCAAAGCAGAGCAGTGTTTCATAATGGGAGCCAGCTATAGTACAAGGTGTTCATTTTCAGGAAACTTCTTTTAAAAAAGAAGAAAGAAAATATGTATGCCCTGAAGTATGAATGGTGAAGACAATTTGAGAGGTTAGAATTGAACTGTGATTGGCTGAGACATTTCCATTCCTGGTAAGAAGTAACCATGCATCCATTATGCAAATTGAAGAGCTCCGGATGCATGATAATAAGTTATAACTGAAAGAGGTTCAACATTCTGCCTGGAAGAAGCAATAATTGTAATGACAGGAGGTTAATCAGCTCCACACAGCCAATCAGGATGCAAAAATATGTGAAGCAGAAATAGCTTTACAGCTGTTGAAGCACAAAGTTTACAATTTTCCATTGCTGTGACATGTTTGCAAGGAAAAAGAGAAACAAAAAGATCTCTTTAAAAAAGTTCTACAGTTTCCACTTGTGTACTAATTAAGATTAATGTGTATGTGAAAACTTGTTGACATTGTAAAAGTTAGTAACCCAAGGCATGTCTGAGTAAAATGCCTTTCAAGTTAACTTAATTGAAATAATTGTAATACTATAAAAACAGATCAAAATGGAATACTTCGGCACAGGCCAAAACAGCTTGGAGCCATGGCCTGAATTGTATTTGCTGACTGAGTAATGTTGTTTCATGGCATACCATAAAGAGCCCTACATATTATTTAATTTCATGGAAGGAAGATAATGTAGTAATAGCTTATTCTGGTACAGAAAGTAAAATAAAAGATTAACTGTTATCACAGAATTTTTTATTTTCATTTTGCTTTTTTTGTCCACTAATAGTCTTAAAATATTTCTTATTTTCTTTTTTTTTATTCAGGATCTCTGTGAGACATCTTCCTTCCTGAGAATTGCTTAGCTGATTTTTGACAATTATTTACATATGTTGTTTGTCACTTTATAACCCCAGTGGATTGGAATACTATTAATACTGTTTGTAGTTTATTTTAAATGTTTACTGTGCTATTATTTTACTGTTGTTGTAATAACGATAACTTACAGAGTAGTTCTATAGTTCTATGACAGTCGCCCAGGAACTTGAATTAGAATTCACACCTGAGGTCAGATTTTTGCACAGAAAAGAGATTGGATGGTTTCAGTGACTCTTTTTAGTTTACTATGATTGCATGGTTTCTGTCAATTAATGAGAGTGGTAACTGCAACATCAAATTTCACCACCCTGCTTCCTGTCAGGGATCAAGGACAAGCTTACTCAATGATCAGGATTTTCCAATATTTGAAGACTTAAGAAGGGTTCTTTAGGGCTAGGCAGTTTTGTCTCTAGTCTCTAGTAATCTGCCTAACCATAATAAAAAGTAATTTAATCTAGTATAACTTCCTACCACCTTCACACAATGCTTTGTAAAAAAAAGATAAGGTTGTAGAGGAAACAGACAAAATGTTGTAAATGTATATGTGTTTTCTTCTGTCTCTGTTTCAGAGTTTGTTAATGTAATGTTAACCAATTTACAGGAAAAAGTTAATAAATCAGCTTAATCTCAGTTCTCATTAATTGGCAGACGCCATACAATCATAGAAAGTTAGAAGCAGTCACTGAGGCCATCCAACCCCTTTTCTGTACAAAAATCTAAATTAAAATACCTCTTCCCAAAAAAATCCACACACTTCTTTGAGCACATCTAGCAATGGGGAGCCTATCACCTCTAGATAATTTGATTTATTGTCAAACAGCTCTTAATAAATACTGTTTTTCCTTCCTGTTTTTTTCTAATATTCAACCAAAATCTTCTTGTAACTTAAGACTGTGACAGCACTGAAGTTAAAAAACAGATCTTTATTCTTGTTTCAATGTGACACTGCTTCAGATACTTGAAAAGTTAGTATGATTTGTCTTAATCATCATTAGTAATCAAGCTGGAAACTAGAGCAGGAATACAAACTACCAATAACCCCAGATGAAAAGTCTGCAGTCCAGAACCAGACTATGAAAAACAAAACCAAGATTTCAGCAACTCGAGAGAAGATTAGAATCTGAAAGAAGATTTCAGTTATCAAGAGCCTAAAACTGAATACAGAATTCAGCTGCAAGCCATTCAAAAGGCTCTTGTAAAGATCCTGTTCAGGAACAGAATTTTAAATTGATCTTTGTATAAACAGTACTATATTTGCTCCTTAAGTAGATATTTGTATGCCTTGGAGACAACTAGACTGATATCTTCTGACACCTGCAGACCTGCAACATGGGGACAGAGATTCAACTTGTTTTTTGAAGTCAAAAGGAGAGCTATATGACCCAAAGAAACTGATTAAAATATTTGTCTTAAGAAACCAGGAGCAACATAGTCAACTTCCATGGAAATGTAATGCTCTTTGTGGAGCTTTGTTGTCTTTCACAGAAGGAGCAGGACAAGGATCAAAGGTCCTCAATCTTTTGGGCACCAAAAGAGAAACCCTGGTGCCATGGAGAAAGTTTTTTCCGGGGACCAGAGGGGGTGTGGTTTTAAATATATATTTAAAGCAAATTAAAAATGAAACAAAAATGGTTTCTGTAATAGTATATATGTCTCACTGTCTGAAGTGGCCTTTCAGAATTTCTTGAGAATGTCAGCCTAAGTTATCCAGTAGATATCCTAGCTGGATAGGGATTTCACATTAGTGCTTTGGTAGGACTAATCTTGTTATGTAATTATTATATTACAATTCTTCATCATTTTTTTACCTACTTGTATATATGAACAAATAAACTAGCAACAATACAAAGAAAAATCACACTTATTATTTTAATAATCCTGACTCAAAATGCGATGCACACATATATTATACACATGCTATATTTATTGCACGATTGTATTGACTTTGGAGTCTTATAAACAAATTACAGTAAGGATCCAATTGCCTATTAATTTTTAACATTTTATTTTATTTTTCCATTTTTAGATTCTATACACAAGTATGAGACTACTAATAGCATTTCTTTTGAGAAGCAATAGAGATACTAATTTATAATTTAAGCAAACAGATAATATGAGCATGTACTTTGTTTTGTTAAGAAATGGCAGCAATATTTGTTCATCACAATGTTATAGCATATGGAACTGAAATGATGAATCAAGTAAGATGTTCAGGTTAACATCATTAAAAAACTGAATTACAAACTACTTTGCCTTAAGTTATAATTATTACAAACAAGTAACATTTCTCTCTTTTTTCTAATTAACATAAAGTTAATAAAATTAGTCATGTGGAAAATAAATAAGCTGCTAAGGAACAAAAGTCAGTTTTGAAAATAGCCATTAAGGGAAGGAATCCATGAATCCAGTCCATGAGATAATACATTATATCTCCCTAATTCCTAGCTGTACCTTATTTAACCATGAAAAGATGAATAATGAAATTATTAGCGCTAGATCTTAGACAAGCAATCCTTAAATCTTTTTTTTTTCTTCCCTCAGCTATTTCTGTGGCAGTTTTGAAGAACAAAGCTTCTAATAAACATAGCAGTATTCAGTTTTTTAATGGATTATGTATGTGAGATCAAAGAAATAGTATATTGGATAGCAAACTGAGATTTGAGCTAAATATTACTGTCTCATTACTGGGATAGTAGAGGGTTCTTCCCATTTATTTTAATTTTCCATGCCATCATCAGCTGTGTTTAACTACCTGGTTCAAGAAGATTTGATATACGTACTGCATAAAAAAGGACTAACATGAGGAGACAAAATTAGAAAGCTTTTTATTTAATATATGTGAGAAAAGAGGATATCTGGAAGAGAATCATGATTGATTAGAGCTCTTGCAGGTAATATTGCTTTCTTTACAGCTTTTGTATAGTTTGTAAAACATTGTAAGAGTTTGGCTGTTTACATTCTTACTGGTATAACATGAAATAGCATCTTTATGCAAGAATTGATCCTAAAAATGAATGATAGGGACACATTGAATCAGACTGCATTCACTGCTACTTTGTATCAAAGTCTCCAAAACACTTTCAAATTAGGATTAGATTAGGATCAGATTAGATCATATATCCACTCTGCAAATGTCATCCAACCTAATGTGTTTGACTGATTTCTTGGGAATGGGGTTCAGAGTACAAATGGGGTATGGTTCTCCTCATTTCCTTTCCTAACTCAAACAATGGTCTTGCATATTATTTACTTCAAATTCTTTACATCAGAGGAATTTGTTTCCTTCCAACAGACTATCATTTTTTCTAAGTTAACCAAACAAAAAAGAAAAAGTATATTGATTACTTACCCTACTTTCTATCTATTTTTCTGTCTTTCCTTCTTTCTTCCTCATTTATCTTTCTTTTTAATAAAATATTTCTTATTTATTCGTTTTACAGGCAGTCCTCGATTTATGACTGATTGCTCAGCAACTATTCAAAATTACGACTGATTCAAAAAACAGGACTTAGAAGGCAGATGTCATGGTTCTGATAGATGAAACCCATCAAAAGAACTTCAAGGCAAGAATTCTTCCTCAAAGAACATTTTATTCAGGAAACAAAGTATCAGCACTACATAGTTGAACCCAAAACTAGATTCCCTTCCCCCAGATACAAAGTAGCAAATTGCAATTCCCACCCCTATGAAGCAGTCATTTGTCACATTCTCCAATTAGCCTGAAGCGCAGGCTTTTTCCCCAGCTCCTCAGCCCAGCAAAACATTATCAGTTTGTGTCCTTGAGTTCCCACGGAGCAGCATTATTATTATGGCTAGCTGAGCTCAAGCATTCACCCCAACCTCCCTTCTACACCTGATTTCTAAATAGATGAAAAAGCATGTTAAAAGCATAGCAAAAATGGCTGCAATTTCCATCAGTTGTCAGAGCGGGAACATCCATTGTTACAGTGTTGACAGCAGATTCTAAGTTCTGATGGTTGGGCCCCTTTCATGTTCACATGACCAAACCTTGGATATTAGGCAACACAGCCACATTTATGGCCATTTGTAGCATTCCATGGTCATTTTATGATTTTTTTTTTGCCCCCAAAAATCCATGGCACATCATTGGTTCATTTAACAATGGTGGTGTTCACTTAATGATAGTGGCAGCCACTTTATGACCACCATATTCAATTAACAACCACTTCAAAAATGTGATAAAATTGAGTAAGCCAAATGACACATAATGAACAGGATCCATTATGGTTGTATGTCTAACCCTGCCTGCATAGAATGCTCATCTCAAGCACATTACTCAATTACATACAGACACATATGCATATATAAAAATACATGCATGAACATGGTTGTACATGCATGCAGATTTTTGTTTAAGTACTGTAAACTTTAGGAAACAAGGGCTGTGTGACCAGGAACCACATTAAATAGGACATTTATTTGAACATTTATTTTCCTTGGGCTTAGCCAAGGAGAGAGGATTGGGTATACTTCTGTGATTAAAAATCTGTAATGTTTTCAGACATTCTCATTCAACTTGATATAGATCTCTCTCCTCTCCTCTCCTCTCCTCTCCTCTCCTCTCCTCTCCTCTCCCCTCCCCTCCTCTTTCCCTTTCCTTTTCCCTTTCTCTTTCACTCTTTCAAAGAGCAACTTTCAGTAACAAAATGTGGGATGTTTGTACAAATTCCTTTGTTTTGAAGTGTCCCTTGACAATACCCTGAAGTAATTATTCTCATCAAATTAAAAAGAGAAGCAGCCAGAAAGATTGTGAAGTGAGAGTACAATATGATCAGTATCAGAAACACATTCACTTCCTTGCAAAAATAAAGTATGTTGTGGGTGCTCCAACAGTGGAGGTTTTTAAGAAGAGTTTGGACAACCATTTGTCTGAAATATTATAGGGTTTCCTGTTTGAGCAGAGGGTTGGACCTCCAAGGTCCTTTCCAACTTTGCTATTCTGTTCTGTTACCAAAAAAATCAAAATCAATTCTAACTGAATTTTAAAGGATCCTAAATATAAGAAAACAAGTCATTTTTGCACATAAAGGAAAAAAAATAAGAAACTTAAAGACATGTGGACACAGTATTAGGCAAATATATTCTGAGATTATTTTAGTAACACTGTTTTTCATATTTCTTATAAAAAATCTGCACATATTCCTAACCTCTAGCACCCATAGCAATAAGCCAGAGATCAGAACTTTCATTAGAGGTGGCAGTTGAATGAATTGCCAAGTTCTTAGTGTAAAAAATTGTACTGACTATATTGCAAAGGCAGGAGAGACTCACCTTGCTTTGCAGGACAAATAAACATAACTCAGCAGTTTGATTGTTATTTTTTTTGTCCATGGTGCACTCTGCCTTCCATTCTGCTTGAAGCACTTCTGCATGAACCAAGATGATTCCTAACATATTTTAGCTAAGATCCTTTCTGATAGAACCTGTTATAAGAGCAGCTCTCCAAATAAAGAAGATGCTGTTGCCCTAGTTATGTCACCACTTATATTTTCTTTGAAATTGCTATGCGTGTTTAGAGCTAGAACTGGATGCATGTAGCCTGCTGGATTTTTAAAAGACTTTCATATATGCAGTAGTACATTTTTATTTCAGAAGCAGAAAAAAAATGTGCTAGGAAGTAAAAGCAAGTGTTCACGCTCCATTTGCAGACAAATTATGCTAATACCATTTGATAAAAGAAAAAATGCAGCTCAGACTTTATCCATCTTAGAGATCAATTTTGAAGCACTGTAAAGGGAAGGTGTTCAGGTGCTGTGGTGATTTTCTGAATGATTTCTAGTCAAGCAACTGAATACTGCCAGATGGACATGTTCAATGATACATACAGTTTCTACACTTATAATGCATAAACTATTAACTGGCGGTGTGCATGAACCAGTTTGCCAGCTATGACCTGCTCCCAATATACTTTACGTAGTTATGATGTGAGGATAGAATCAAGAAACAAAAAATGCTTTGGCAGACATTGGCTAAGTGTGAAGAACAGATTGCACTGTAGATCAATGAATACTAAGATGAGAGTGTGGCAAAGGACCTATCAGTCTGCTTATAAGGTTTATTTGCAAAGTTAAGATTAGTTAAGATTAGGGACACAATCACTTTCTGAACTTTCATCAGTCCCTTAACTGCTATATTTTAAGTCACAGTTTGGCAGAAGACTATTCTTTTGCTTCAGTGATAAGCCTTGACATCTTCAATTCATGCATTCACTGAAACAAAGAACTTTGAAGATACACTCCATAATATTAGTTAATCAAATATGCATTTATTCACATAGAAAATATAAGTCAGCAGGAAGGAGCAGCTGGGCAGCACAAGTCCAATCTAAACATTTGCAAAGCTTTTGCAAATAAAGAACTTCAAAGATTTTAAGGACTGCTATAGCATTGCATATTGTTCATTTCTGCTTTCTTTTTATATTTACTAATAAGTAATAATAAAAGGCTTCTATAAATGAATGAAGAGAACTCCTGTTGATAGCTAAATAGAACATCCATTTAGGGAGCAGTATATCTGCATATTACAAGAGGTATCAGAGCCCCTTGCTTTCAGTTATGGCCCACTCCTGAACTATATGTACAGTACAAAGCCAACTGCACAAATTCTCTATCCTTTAGCTGGTTAATTTTGGCTTGTTACTTAGAATCATAGGATTGAAAGGGATCTTGGAGGTCTTCTAGTCCAACCGCCTTAGAATGTGTTAAATTCTTAAACACAACATCTGGTTTACCATAGGAGAATGGTTGATAGTACAGTAATAGATAGATTTGCCTTTTGAAAGTGAGTCAAGATAAGGACCAGTGGGTTGAAAATTGAAATATATTCAGAATAAATATTAGAAAAAATATCCTGAAAATAAAAGATGGTGCTGTCTAAAACAGTGATGGGCCACTGTGGACCACCCTTAATGGAGATTAACCATCTATTGGAAATAATTTAGTGAATTCTTGTACTCAGCCTGGGATTAGATTAATGATCTGTTCTAAATTCACATGATTCTGTTCAGAATAATCATGTTTGCAGGCTTAATAATGTTTTCTAATAATATATCCTTTCTCAAATATTTTTCTGTTTTTTTCTTCACTAAAGTGTAAATATCCCTGTAGTTATCTTCACAAAGAATCAAAACACTGAAGCACTGAAATGATTAGGCTTCATCAATGTTATATGTTGACTGATTAGTATCTCTTGCCAAGAGATATTTAGAGAATTCTGCCAACTTCTCAGGAAACTATACATTGAATGATTCTGATAAATTCTCATACCATGATCTTTTTAAATACCCAGAAAGTTTTGCCTCCATGATGAAGCAAACTATTTAAGATAAATAAATAAAGATAAATAACCTTTATTGTCATTTTTATATTGTGGGCACAATGGCACACATAAAAAATGAAATTTAGTTGCCCGCTCTCAAAGTGAAACATATACATGACACACACCTAAACATACTATGTACAACATATATATAGACCCACATCCCTACATATACATAGCAAATAAATATTAAATACTGTCCATCTTGAATATATAACGCAAGGAGGAAGTTTGAGAGTTCGCAAGTTTAATGCTGTATGGAATGAAACTATGGCTGAATCTGGATGTTCTGCTACGGATACCACGAAGCCTCCTCCCAGAAGGTAACAGGGAAAACAGGTTGTGGAGAGGATGTGTAGTGTCCCAGAAAATCTTGCGGGCCCTGCTCAAGCAACGCTTCTGTGCTATGTCCTGGATGGTAGGGAGGGAACTGCCAATGATCTTTTCGGCCATCCTCACCACTCTCTGCACCGCCTTCCTGTCTGAAGCAGTGATGCCTCCAAACCAGACTGTGATGCTGTATGACAGGATGCTCTCGATTGTCCCCCTGTAGAAAGTGGTCAGGACAGGGGAAGGAAGATGTGCTTTTCTCATGCGGCGCAGAAAATGCAGGCGCTGCTGTGCCCGCTTCACCAGTTTCTCACTGTTTAGCGACCAAGTCAGCCTACTCGTTAGCTGCACACCCAGGAATTTGATGCTGGTAACCATCTCCACAGGTGAATCATTAATGCACAGAGAAGTGTGGCTGTGCCTGCCTTTTCTGAAATCAACAATGATCTCTTTGGTTTTTCTTGTATTTAAAACTAGGCTGTTTTCCTTACACCAGTTCACCAACCCCTCAACCTCCTTGCAGTAAGCTTCCACCTTGTCATCCTGAATAAGGCCCACTACTGTTGTATCATCTGCGAACTTCACAATATGGTTGGTGGCAAACCTAGCACAGCAGTCATGGGTCAACAGGGTGAACAGCAGCGGACTTAAGACGCAGCCCTGAGGAGAACCTGTGCTCAAGAAAATGGTATTTGAGGTATTTGTTCCAACTCGCACATATTGGGGCCTGTTGGTAAGAAAATCCAGAATCCAGTTGCACAAAGGAGTGTTTAAGCCTAAAAGGCCCAGTTTGTCTACTAGATGCTGGGGAATGATTGTGTTAAACGCCGAACTGAAGTCGACAAACAGCAAACGCACATGAGTATTTCTTTCCTCCAAGTGCTTCAGGCTCAGATGGAGAACGGAAGAAATAGCATCCTCCGTAGAGCGATTTGGTCGGTAGGCAAACTGAAGCGGGTCAAATGCTGGCGGGAGGCTAGATACAATAGTGTCTTTTATCAGCTTCTCAAAGCATTTCATGATGGTGGATGTCAGTGCAACCGGACGGTAATCATTGAGGCCTGTAATTGTGGACTTTTTTGGCACTGGCAAGATGATGGCCATCTTAAAACACGATGGGACCACTGCCTGCTGCAATGAGAGGTTGAAAATATCAGTGAGAACACAAGCCAGCTCCTCTGCGCATTCCCTGAGGACACGTCCAGGGATGTTATCTGGGCCTGCTGCTTTCCGAATGTTAACTGTCTGCAGTGTTTTCCGGACAGAGGTGACATCAAAGCTAGGCACTTGCTCATCAGGATGGGGCACAGCTTTCCTAGCAGGAGTACTATTTGATGCCTCAAATCTACCAAAGAATGCATTCAGTTTGTTTAGGAAGTCTGTGTCATCCTTACATCTCGATGGAGCCACCTTGTAATCCGTAATGGCCTGGATCCCTTGCCACATTTGCCTGGTGTTTGTTTGGTCCTGAAAAAAGTTCTGAATTTTCTGGCAATGGGCTTGCTTTGCACCTTTTACGGCACTTTTCAGATTTGCTCTGGCTGTTCTAAGTGCCAGCATGTCCCCAGATTTAAAAGCCACATTCCGTGCTTTCAGCATCTTGCGGACCTCATAAGTCAGCCACGGTTTTTCATTCGCCCTCACAACAAAGCTTTTCAGGACACAGACATCTTCTATGCACTTTTGGATATATGCAGACACCGTGGTGGCATACTCCTCAACATTTGTATGTTGGTTATCAGTAGCTGCTTCCTTAAACATGCCCCAATCTGTACATTCAAAGCAGTCTTGTAATGCTTCTATAGCTCCCTCTGTCCAAATCCTCACCTGCTTTACTGTAGGTTTCACTCTGACTAATAAAGGTTTATATGCTGGAATAAGCAGCACTGAGAGATGGTCAGAGGAGCCCAGGTGAGGGCGGGGGATAGCTTTGAAAGCCTTCTTGATGTTGGAATAAGCAAGATCCAGTGTATTGTCCCCTCTGGTTGCAAAGTCCACATATTGATGGAAATGTGGCAGGGTAGCTTTCAAATCCACTTGGTTAAAGTCTCCCACAGCAATAAATGCACCTTCTGGGTGAGTAGTTTGTAAGTCACTGATGGTATGGTGGAGAACCTTCAGGGCCTCTTCTCTGTTTGCATCAGGGGGGATATACACAGCTGTGATAATGGTAACAGAGAATTCTCTAGGCAGATAGAAGGGTCTGCATTTGATGGTCAGAAGCTCCACATTCGGGGAGCACAGACTTGAAACCACCTTGGCATTATTACACCATCTGTCATTTATATAAAAACAGACACCCCCTCCCCTGGATTTGCCACTAAGAGTAGAACTCCTGTCCAACCGAAATGTTGAAAATCCCATCAAGCTAACAGCACTATCTGGAACAAAGGGCTTTAACCAAGTCTCTGTTGCAATAATAACACAGCAATTTCTCACCTCCTGATTTGTTGTTAAATCCAGCCTTAAGTAATCCATTTTTGGTTCTAAGGAGCGAGCATTTGCAAACAAAATAGATGGAAGAGACACTCTGTAAGGTCTAGCTTTCAGCCTAGATGTTAGGCCTCCATGTTTGCCACGCTTCCTCTTCCGGTCGCACCTCCTCCTTTTCTTCTGGAGATAAACAGCAGCGGAGGGAAACTTCCCAGCTGCAATGGCTGCTTCTCCACTCTGCCCCTGTGGCCCGAAACGCTGCCTTTGCTGCTTTTGCTGCTCAAAACACGGAGCACGATGCTGTTTCCCCCTCCAGCAATTCCTTTTCTTCCTCCCAGCTCCTCCAGATATTTCAGCTGATCTCTCACCCTCCATGTCAGCTGCCGGCAACTCCGTCCCTGGTTTTCTCCTCCTCCTTCGCAGTAATCCGAAGCCATGCAGTCTCTCCTGAACAGTTTTCTCCACCTTTCCTTCCACGCTGAATCTCTTCATCTCCAATATGGACTGACGTTCGTATGAAAGTTTAGCAGCCCAACTCAGCTTAGTTGTCCCTATTTCCGATTGTACATTTCCCTCCCTAACCCCCACACTTTTGAGAGCTGAAGCAGCCGCAGCCAAGCAAGGCGCCGCCATCTTTTAAACTTCAGTAGTTTGCTTTAATTTATTTATGCTGCACTGTGCTTGTTTCTATTTCATACTTATTTTCACATGGAGAGAAAAAGGAAAGATGCTGTATGATTATAAACCATGACATTTGCATTACCCCACCCTCTTTTTAATGATCAAAACAGAAGTTCATACTGCATTCCACATATATGAAGTAAATGTTGTAGTTGACTCCTCCCTTATATAACTAATAATGACAATTCAAGGTAACCATATATTATTCTTCCAGAAAACCATATGTTCCGACAAGAAAGGATCCTAAAAAAACTCTTATTGTAGTCAAATTAGTGTTAATAGTCTGCAGGTTTTAATCACCATTAACAGATTTAACTACAGTAGAACACTTTATTAATTATCAGAAAATGCTAGTAGTTTTAATGTAACAAAGTTAGTAGCTCATCTTACTACCTTGTATTCTCATGTGCATATTTATGTTCTCTAACTGCTATATTTTAATTTAATTTAATTAATTCTAATTATTTTTTTACTTTCAGTATTTACCGGTGACTTCAATAAAATATTTTGCATTGATCTGAGAATCCATACATACAGTTATTTCTAGCAAATGTGGAAACCAGTTTGATGTGGTCCTCATTAATTTGAAAAAGATAGTTCAAAACACTGCTCAGAAGCAGAGCTAGATAGTAGAACTAGACTGGACTATTTAATGTTTGATGGTAAAATATATTCTTTGTAATATATTTTGTATCTTTGTATTTATTTAATTGCAAGTTACACTGTTCAATATTTTTCTTCCTGTCTACTACACTCATGTTATTGTTCTTTGTTTTAGAATTGTTTTTGGAAGAGAAAATATATTGGAATATTCCGATGAAGCTCAGTTAATTCACATCCATTCTAGTGCAACTATAAGTACCTTTAATCATAAATATACCTTTCCAACACTATAAACTATATACTTTGATTTTCTTTAATCTAAATGCATGTCTGGTTTTATTAGTGAAACATTTTGAGAAAGCACAATCACTACTTGTGTTTTAAATATATAACATAATTAGCAGACTATTGGATGTATATTTCCTGTGATTATTCAATTTATAATATCAAGCTTCAGATATATTTATTCTTGATCTATCTTACTTACCTTACCAATTTTATCTCAATTTTACCATTCTTTTAAGTGGGTATTTCCCCAGTGATCTATAATCTATTTCTGTTTCTGAATGTAATGCTAATTTCCAAATATAAGAGTGATACCATGTGCATATTTATTTAAAGTTACTTAGGCCATTACTATCTAAAATAACCATGTTCATTGGTTTAAAAAGTGGTGTTCTTCAAATGGATTTGAAGATATCTCTGCATCATCTATGAATATAAATCCAAACATGGTACATTTGACAGCAAAGTATTCTTAGAGAAATAAAGCATACAATCTTTGGCATGCTGCTTTTAGCAACAATAATGATATATTCTTAAATAATTCACATTACTATTTAGAACTGTCATTAATAAGACAGTCACATTAAATGAAAATGCATTTCAAAACATATAAAAGGATAAAGTTAGTACTTTATTATGATAAATAATAGAAATATCCATTGATATTTTGGAAAATGTTTTGATAGTCACACTGAATACCAAAAATTTACTTTTAAAGAAATGTACACAGAATAACACATACAATTATAAACAAATGCATACATCAACACACAGCAAAAATCTTCCTGCCCACCATTTTTTTGTAAAATTCTTCTTCTTCTTCTGCCATATCCGTTATCGGACGTTGGCGATCATGGTGGCGATCCTGTTTTTATCAGCAGCTGCACGAAAAAGTGCTGCTGAGTTTTGTCCAAACCAGTCCCTTAGATTTTGAAGCCATGATGTTCTTCTTCTGCCTGGACCTCATTTGCCTTCAATCTTTCCTTGGAGGATTAAATGGAGTATGCCATATTTTTCTGGGTGTCGCATCACATGTCCGAAATATTCTAACTTTCGTTTTTTAATTGTTTTGATGATTTCCCTTGGCTTTCCCAGGCAGCTTATCACCTCCTCATTTCTGATTTTGTCAACCCAGCTTATACGTAACAGCCGCCTGTAAATCCACATTTCAAATGCTTCTAGTCTCTTCAGGTGGCCTTCTGTCAGAGACCAACTCTCTACTCCATAGAGCAGGATAGAAAAAATATAGCATCTGACAAGCCTGATTTTCAGTCTTAGGCTTATGTCGTGACTGCAGAAGACCTTTTTCATTTTGAAGAATGCTGTTCGAGCTTTCTCTATCCTTGTCTTTACTTCAGCGGTCATGTCCCAGCTTTCATGTAAATTAGAACCGAGGTGCGTGATCCTTTCAACTTTTTCTAGTGGTGTTCCTTCTGAATTTACTGGTGGTAAGTTAACGGGTTGTTTGCTGACGACCATGATCTTGGTTTTTGAGTGTTAAGCTTCAAGCCGTATTTTCCAGATGTTTCTGTGACTCTGTTGATGAGGAGCTGAAGGTCTTCATGCTTACTGGCAAGCAGAACTGTATCGTCAGCATATCTTAAGTTGTTGATCCAAACACTGTTTACTTTGATGCCAGCATCGATGTTCTCCAGTGCCTCGTTGAAGATTGACTCAGAGTAGATATTGAACAGCAGTGGAGACAGAATACATCCCTGTCTGACCCTCTTCTTATTTCTGCATCAGCTGAGTATTTTTGGCCTAGTCTCACATTTGCTACCTGATGCCAATACAGATTCTTTATTATTTGGATGTCTTTGTCATCTAGTCCCCCTTGTTTCAGGATTTCTAATAGTTTGCTGTGTCTTATTTTATCAAAAGCTTTTTCAAAATCAATGAAGCACATGTAAACACTGTGATTGACATCTCTACAACGCTGTACAAGAACCTGAATGCTGAACAGCGCATCTCATGTACCAAGATTGTTTCTGAAACCAAATTGTGTGTTACCTAGACGCTCTTCAATTTTGTTGTATATTCTTGTGTGAATTATTCTCAGGAATATTTTCAGGCATGACTCATTAAGCTTATTGTTCTGTATTCGGTACACTTCTTTGCATTTATTTTTTTGGGGATTGTCACAAAGGTTGATTTTAGCCAATCATTTGGTATCTTTCCTGTTTCGTATATCTGATTGAAGAGCTGCAGTAAAAAATTCTTCCCATTGTCTTCCAGCAATTTTAAATTTTTTACTGGGATATCATCAGGTCCTGTGGCTTTTCTTGTTTTTGCTATTTTTATTGCATGTTCAACCTCCTCCATAGTGATGTTTGGTCCAGTTGTTATACTTCCCATATCTATACCATCCCTAGTGTCCTCAAAAAGTTCTTCAATGTATTCCTTCCATCTCTTTAATTTTTCATCCTCATCTAAGATAATTTCCCCCTCTTTGTCAACTAAGTTGTTGGTTTTCTTTTTGTAGAGGCCTGCTGCTTCTTTCACTTTTTTGTGTAAATTGAAATTATCATGCATACGTTCTGTCTCTTCTATAAAAAATTCTACAGAATTTTAATACAAATATGTGTTTTAAGTAACCAAATTTCCCTAAACCCATAGATGAATGCATATAGAAGGAATGTTTATTTCCCATTTGTTCTATAGTTGCTGCTAAGAACTGAGATTTTTTCTTTGATTCAGTTTAATATGAGTCTACCTATTTCATAATTCTCATATGAGTTTATGAACACATCTTTCAATTTCCATATTTCTTTTAAATTTGTGAGTCTCTTGAATTTTTAATAAAAAGTTTACTGAAATGGGAGCATTAAGTAAAATATTATTTTAAAGGGTATTTATTGGAAAAATTGTCTGAAAACTACATATACTAGGGGAGAAATGTTTTCTTGAATTACTGCAAATATGAAAGAGAACAAGGAATGTAGTTTTAAAGTCCGACATAACATTGGACAAGTTCTATCACTTTTTTAGATTATAACAGATTTTTGCATTTTAGGGTGAAATACAAATATTTGAGGCTGCCTCACATTCAGTGATTCTGGCAAGTGAATCAGAGAATCAGAGAACATGTTTTCCATGGAATGGGGGCAAGGAGGGCAAATTACAGCATTTATCATTTCATAGAATCATTGGTTCAAAAGAACAATTTACTTATTTGTTGTCTCTAAGTGAGTAATATCACCAGCTCAGTGTGATATTCCAAAATTCAGTGGAAAAAAATCACTCACTGGATAGCATCTTTTTACATGGAAGAGAAAACAACAAGAGCAACAACCAAAATAGATACACTTCAAAACTGGGGAAGGAGAGATTTTGGAAAGTTTCTAATTCACATTGTATTGTTACTGTATGACTGCACAGCCAACTGAAGTCTCTTGTGATTTTCTTTCTTAAGTGTAGTCCCTAAACCAACAATATGAGCCACAAATACAACAATATGCTCCAAAACCATACTTCTGCACACACACACACACACACACATACACAAACACACACACACACACACATAAATGAGCATGCTAATTTTTAAAGTACTATATTTGAGATAATTTGGAAGCCTCTTTGTTTCTTCTTGAAGTGACCGCCATCTTTACATTTCAGTAATTTCTTTACAGCTAATAATTAGCATGCTATTACTAGGGAAAATGACAAGATAAATGATCTTTTAAGAACATTAAAATATTCTCTGCATCATATTATATTAAAATATGCCTGAACAGTATTTTTTCCCCTTTTCTGAGTCATAAAAATACTACTGTTAGCAATAGAACCTATCATGAATTAATTTAAGAACTACCACAGTACATTTATTGGGAAATCAGAATGCTTTAAACTAAAATCATTTTGACCCCTCAAAATGTTATAAATATAAATGGTCGAACAAAATAATATATGAGTTATAAGTTTGTGTAATCTAAGTTGGCATTTTTATTAACCATGTTTAAATAGAAGATATCCACAATTAAATTGGCAATCCATGGAGATATTCTGATGTCATAAATGTCATGCATCAATATTCAAATGATACAAATGTTATCATTGGGGCTTGTTCCAAAAATCCATGCCCATAGCTAAATCTGGGTTTTCATAATTTTACCCAAAAGTATGAATAGGTTTGACTACAATCCATGTCTTTCAGGTAGTGTCTCAAATTTGAATATTTTTAGTTTCTCTTAAAATAAACTTAAAATCACAATGAATTAATCATTATCCTATATTTTGTTCAAAGGCCTCTATGCAATATTGATGAAGATTGGAGACAATGACATTTTCAATCCATATCTATACATTTTGATAAAATGAAAAGTTTTATTGAATCAATTTCATTCTCACAGAACCTGTGACAACTATGTAGAGCCTGCATCAATGATAGATAAAAGGAAATAAAATTAAAATCACATATACCCATTTTCTTGGTGCTGTTAGTCACTTTCAACTATGTAATAGTTATTTTCAGTCTATGTTTAGACACCAATAGGACAATCAGTAAAATGCTACATATAGTACACCAATTTCCAGGTTAATAATATCGTGTAACAATATCGGTTTGCCTTAAACTCCAAAACAATATAATTCAAACCCCATTTAGATCACACAGTCCAACCTCTGCAACATTATTTTAAAGTTTGAAAGAGCTCTATTCACCAATTGCGCAGGTAAATCCGCCATTGCTTCCAGACCCATGGTAAATCCTATCCAAAAAACTCATTTGCAGGAGGATACTTAAGCTGCCCCCATACTAGATATACATGTTTACAATTTCCTTACTTTTTCCTGACAAATTCAGCATAATGCTTTCTTTTTTTATAAGCCTGAGGGGGAGAAAAAGACATGATTCCTTTCCCAATTCTTCTGGATCGAAAACATAAGATGGTTCTTTTTTGGGATTCATTTCTTATTTTATTATTATTATTACATTTGTTTGTTGCCCATCTCGCCACAAGGCGACTCATCCCAGAAAAAATGTGAACAATGAAAATACCAGCAAGCAAAGTTCTCTGCTGTCTCTAAAATCTTAGGCAGAATTAAAATATTACAGTTGAAGATGCAGGGAGCAGAATTTTGGACTTTTCTATCCAGAACAACAGTTAAATGCATGTTCCTCAATGTACTTCGCTTACAGAGTAACTGCATTCCATTTTTAACACATATGAAATTATGATAATACTTTTCCACTTAGAGAACATCAAATAAGTTTATAACTTCAGATCTTTTCATTTTGTAAAATCAGTGATGATTTGTGTAATATTTCCTAAAGCCACTTTTGTCACTAACTCTACTTTGACAATATCTTATACTAATTTAGTTTCACTTTAATTCTAGCATCTCAAAGCATCCTGGTGAGTTAAAAGACAACTTGCAAGATTAAATTTGCAGGATACAGGATGCCCTAGCCTAATTATCAAGGTCACAGTAGCATATTATTTTTAAAGGCAATCACATACATTTTAAAATGCTGCTGATTCCTTCCTTCCTTCCTTCCTTCCTTCCTTCCTTCCTTCCTTCCTTCCTTCCTTCCTTCCTTCCTTTCTTTTTTAGTCTACAATACACTTTTGTACAATGATAACCCTTAAAATGTTGCTGTAAATAAATTATTAGTAAAGGAAACATTAATGCAGATACATAACATGTGCTAGGTTTGCCACCAATCATATTGTGAAGTTTGCAGATGATACAACAGTAGGGGGCTTTATTCATGATAACAGTTAGGGTGCTTACTGCAAGGAGGTTGAGGGTTTGGTGAACTGGTGTAAGGAGAACAGCCTAGTTTTAAATACCAGAAAAACCAAAGAGATTGTTGTCGATTTCAGAAAAGGCAGGCACAGCCACACTCCTCTGTGCATTAATGATTCACCTGTGGAAATGGTTACCAGCATCAAATTCCTGGGTGTGCAGATAACAAGTAGGCTGGCTTGGTCTCTCAACAGCGAGACACTGGTGAAGCGGGCACAGCAGCACCTGCATTTTCTGCATCGCATGAGGAAAGCACATCTTCCTTCCTCTATCATTACTACTTTCTACAGGGAGACGATCGAGAGCAACCTGTCATACAGCATCACAGTCTGGTTTGGAAGCATCACTGCTTCAAACAGGAAGGCAGTGCAGAGAGTGGTGAGGATGGCTCAAAAGATCATTGGCAGTTCCCTCTCTCCCATCCAGGACATAGCATAGAAGTGTTGCTTGAACAGGGTCCATAAAATTGTCTGGGACACTACCCATCCTCTTCACAACCTGTTTTCTTTGTTACCTTCTGGGAGGAGGCTCCATGGTATCCGAAGCAGAACATCCAGATTAAGCTACAGTTTCGTTCCATACAGTATAAACCTTGTGAACTCTCAAGCTTCCTCCTTCCATTATATATTCAAGATGGACAGTGTTTAATATTCATATGTTATGTATATGTAGGGGTATAGGTCTATACATATGTTGTATATAGTATATATATGTTGTATATAGTATATTTAGGTGTGTGTCATGTATGTGTTCACTTTGAGAGCGGGCAACTAAATTTCATTTTTGATGTGTGTCGTTGTGCCCACAGTTAAAAATGATCATAAAGGTTTATCTTATCTTATGTATAACTATCATAATCTAAAATGTCTTTAATGTGAACTTATACTGTCACATATTTTTTTTTAAATATAGGTATTGCCTGAAACTAAAATAACATTCTAGGTAACATTCATCTTAATCGCAGAAGTTCTTCCCAACAGTGAAAATTGTACTTTGTCTCATCTTGGCATATCTTTTTTTAAATTCATTCCATGTCTTAACATAATTATTTTGAAGTAATGTACAATTCATATTTGTCATAGTTATATCCAAATATTTTACCTTCTTTTCAATATTGAAATCCATTTTATTCATCAGTCCTATTTGGTCTTGTAACTTCATATTTTTTGTTAACATCTTCGTCTTTTGCAGTCTCTGCATGTCTTCTCCTCTACATGTCTTTGTCTAGATGCATCCCAGAAAACTGCATTCTTTGGGGGATCAGTTTATGAGAATAAAAGTAAAATTTGTCTTCCCGCAAAGTTTTCTTTGAAAGTATGGATTGTACTAATTACTGCCGATATAAACCTGAATAAGAAAGCAGTAAAGAAATATTGTGGATTCAGAGTATGCATGTTGGTTTGTATGTATGTATTTTATTTGTATTCTGCCACATTTATGAATGATTTTCAGTTAATGAAAATCCTCAATTAAAATATATTTAAAATTATTAAAACAATCACAATAAACACATTAATTAACCATAAAACAACCAAATATAATGGTCCACAATATATGTGTATATATTAATGATTAATCCTAATTATAAATTACCAAGAAAGACCTTTATTTTTAGCATTTTCCCAAATGTGTTCAGGGAGGGATCATACTAATTTCCACTGCCAAACTGCTCCCAAAACCTGGTACTGGTATTAATTTTGTCTGCATCTCTCTATACTTCCCAGAAAGTGGACTCAGTGTTTCTCAAAGTGACTGTAATCAGAAGAGTTAATTCCAGCCGGAGGAGTGATTCTGGAGATAAGTAGGTGTCAAACCATAATGGGTTTTAAAGGTCAAAATGCAGCACTTTAAATTTCACCTGGAACCCTACTGAAAGCCATTGAAAGAATGCTGTTTTGGGTTATGAAAAGGCTATCAATCCAGAACATATAACACCAGTATTTAGACTTTATTCAGAGCACCTTTCCAAGATAGCCATGCTGAACAATTACAAATGTTACCTATAACATTTTTTTTATTTTTTTAATTGGTATCTTGTTTCTCTGACACTTATTAAAAATGTTACAAAATCTCTGATGAAAGGCTTAAATTTTATTATAGTATATACCAGGTTTCATGACTTCAGGAAAAAATATATATTCCATTTCCCAAAGTCATATTATTTGAAGGGTTATATTACTAGGATGGGAAGGCAGAATTAAATATATTTCCACCTTAACCATAATAGTATACTTGCTCTTGAATAATCCTCCGAAGATTATATAGATTATCTACAACATAATATTCAACAGCTTTCAGGGATGTACGTAACAGTTTTTGTAGAATCTCCAAGTAGTTTGCACATTGTCCATGTCATATGTATATACTTCAAAAAGCAGACATATTGTTTCAACAATAGGGCCATACCACTATGTTTAAACATTCATATTACATTTGCTGACTAATGGGATCCAACCTCCACTATTCTTTGAACAAATCAACTGGACTACAGAAAAAAAAAGATGGCATGGCTGAAGGCTTCTTTTCATATTAATCATCTATCAATCTGCTGAATAATAGGAGATTTTGAGAAAATATAGCATTACTCTTCCTCACTCATACAGTAAACTTTACCCAGTAATCCTCTCATATAACACACTGTTATAAAGTTGAGAAATGGCTGATAATTAACAATATGATGAAAAAGAAAAGGATTAAGACCACAGTGTCTACAAATAAATTTAACAATTAACCGATATTCTGTCACCAGAGCCAGTTTTGTCTGAGAACAAGAGTTGATTTAGGATTAATATACCAGGCTAAAAAACAAGGAATCTGAGTTCTAATCTTGCCTTAGGCATGAAAGCTGGTTGGGTGACTTCAAGCTCATCAACAACCCAGTTGACCAGAGACAAATAAATCAGTTTTCTCTCCCTTCTTAGGCATTCAACCTTTCGTTCCTAGTTAGCCTCCTCCCATTTAATCATACAATAGATTGTATTCAAGCTCTCAAAACAGTTAGAGTTGATCCCTTTTGTTTTAGGAACTTTTTAAAGCAATTAATTCACTTCTTATGTTATGAGTATCACTCTTCCCACCTTTAATGCTAATTGGTCATCAGTTCTTATTTAAGATGTCTGCTCTCTCTACTCAGTCCATACTGTCACTCTTCAAGTTTATTTTGTTTTTTGTAGCTTCTTCTTGGCTCTGCTGCAAGAGCCAGAAAGAGAAACCACCCTTAATCACCAGTCATTGCAGCCTGTGAGTCTGTTACTTTAAGGTCGGATCTCTTTTTTTCCCCTGTCTCCTTTTTGCCGCTATCTGACAGGGGAGGTGATTTCCCCCTTTCGCTCCGGGGCTTCTCTTTTCTTCTCTTTTTCGAAATTCTCCGGAATGGTTTCACAATCCGGAACACTTACAAGAGTTCGCTGAGTGTTCACTCTGCCAGGTTGGTTGAATCACTGTCCCGCTATTCCACCGCTATTTCTGACAGCAGTCATTTCTTCACGGCCATATTGGGCCGTCTCCTTCACCTGGCTTTCTACTAGGCTTTCCTGCTTTCTGCATCTCGGACCGCCGCTCAGCTGGGTGCCTCCTCTTCTGATCTCCCTCCGAGAGATCTAGGGCTTTTAAAAAACCCACCGGGAACAGAGAAATAGCTGTGAAGTCGGCACGCTCATTCGGAGTGGCGTCTCAGCACAGCCATTCCATTTGACCGCTGGCTCCGTGGTCAAATATTGTATTATTGAATACAATAATAACTGTCAAGGGTTTGACTGTAAAACCTGGTCTTTATTGTTAATGAATTGAATACTGGTTATAATAGTGAGGTAATTTAATGGTTACATCATTGTTACATGTTATTATATAGATAATATAGGATTGTAGTGGAATATAAACACTTGAAATTGATTAAGATTGACCATTGTGTATTAGAAGTGTTAGTGTAATAGGTTTCATATTCTGTTAGCAACAAAATATATCATTGTTAAGATATAAGATGCCAGTGACTATAACCTTGAAGAATAATTAATTCTCCAGGTGTGGTGGAGGGAAAGATAAAGACTGTGTATAAGTGGGAGGGTTGGTTGACATCATTTAGAAAGATGACAAGTATCCCAAATCTAACAAGAGCTGGGACTTGAAGAAGGCAGATAACCCATGCTTCATCGGTGGAATTAAGCCCAGTAGGGCAAAGATCTATTGAAGAGATGATGCCACGGGAGAGAACAGGCTCACTTAAAGACTTACAAGCAATGCTACAATCCATGCAAGAGGTTATGCTGAGAAATCATGAGGACTTAAAAAAAGAAATAGGTGAAATAAGGAATGACACTGGAGAACTTAAAGAGAAGATGGGAGCAATGGACGGAAAATTTGAATGTTTCCAACAACAAATATTGAAAAATGAACAGAAAGTATTAGAAATGGAAGACAGAATGAATAAGGAGGAAAGAAGAGTAGACGAAATGAATGAAAAACTCTCGCAAGCAAATAAAGAATTAGAAAAAACCGTCATCCTGCTTGAAACTGAGAAAGCAGACCATTATCTACGCTTTCAAAATGTGAAAGAAGAGAAGGGGGAGGACCTCCCAGAAATGATGGCAGACTTGTTAGCAAGGGCCCTAGGGATCGGGAAAGATGAGATGGCAAATGAGGTTGATGAAATGTACAGAATCCACACAAACTACGCAAGAAGAAATAACCTACCCAAGGAAGTACATATCAGATTTGTGAAGAAGTCAATTAGGGATGAGATTTTGCACAGAACAAGGGACGATCCAATAGAATACAGAGGTAAACAACTAACTGTCCTTAAACAAGTCCCCAGGAGGGTAAGAGACCTGAGAAGGCCCTACCAACATATTACATCAAAATTAATAAGACGAAACATTAATTTTAGGTGGCTGATGCCTGAAGGGATTCTGGTGACCTGGCAAGAAAAAAGATATAAGCTAGATTCGATTGACAAAGCAGAAGAGTTTTTACAGCAGCACCTAGGAAATGAAGATGAACTAGAAGAAAGAGAATTAAGAGAAGAGAACAATACAGAGAGATATAATAGAAAGACACGAGAACCACAAGGCAAAGAACGGGAAACGGAGAAAAGAGAAAAAATGAAAATGAACTATGACAATGATGAGGGAAGCAGACACAAAGAACCCAAGGAAGACAGACCGACAAGAGCGACAAGATCAAAGCAGAGGCAGTAATGTAGAAATATTAACACTATTATCATTAAATGTAAATGGACTAAATTCCCCGGCTAAGAGAAATATAATTTTGAATAAGCTCAGTAAGAAAAACTTAGACATAACAATTTTACAAGAAACACACATAAAGACTCAAGATCAGGATTTACTAAATTACTCTAAGTTAGGAATCAAATTTGTATCGCTTTCACAGCAGAAGAAAGGAGGAATTGTGATATATGTTAAAGAAAAAATCCCAGCAAGACAAATCTATCGAGATGAGGAAGGCAGAATACTGATTATTGAAATTTCCCTGAATAAAAGAAAGGTCGCCCTGGTAGGAATTTATGCTCCCAATGAAAAACAAAGACAATTCTATAAAAAATTGCATAAGGTTATTGCTGATATGGAATATGAGAACATTTGTATAATTGGCGATTTTAATGCAATTATAGACAGAGAATTAGATTATAAGAGTGGGGAAGTAAGGAAACGAAGCAGGAGAATACTACCTGGTACTTTTTTTAAAATGGTGGAAGAATTAAATATTCAGGATAGTTGGAGGGAGAGAAATTTGAATGAAAAGCAATTTACATACTATTCAGGGCGGCACCAATCATGGTCCAGAATTGATATGGTCTGGACAACGAAAGAAATAAATGCAGATATTGATGATGTAGTAATAGATACTAATACTTGGGCAGACCATAACCCTATTATAATTAAATGGAAAGAACAGAAGATAACAACAAGGAGGTGGACGCTAAAAAAGGCAATCTTAAACCAAATAGAATTTAAGCATAAGATGGAGGAACAAATGCGGATATTCTTCCAGACAAATAAGAAAGAGGAGACTAGCACTCAAAATTTATGGGACACGGCCAAGGCTGTTATGAGAGGAACTGCAATTGCGTACATGGCCAATGAATATAAAAAGAAAAGGCAACATTGGAAAAGCTTAACAGAAGAAAACAAAAAATTAGAATTAGAATTACAAAAAAAACCCACAATGTAGAGACCTAAAACAACAGCTAGATTTAAATAAGCACAAATTGAATATTATAGAAAAGGGAGAAATGGCAAAAAAATTAAAAAGTATTAGACAAAAAATTTTTTGAACAGGCAAATAAACCCGGGAGATGGTTGGCCTATAGACTGAAAAAAACAAAAAGATAAAAGATGGATTAGTAAATTATGTAATCAAGCAGGGGAGATGGTATATCAAAATGAAGAAAAAAAACGGGTGATATATGACTTCTATAAAAACCTTTATAAAGAGGATGGAAAGGTTACTGAGGAAAGAATATCACAATATCTTATGAAAGCGGACTTACCGAAGGTCCCAGAAGAATTTCAAAATATATTAAATAAAGATATAACAGTCCAGGAAATTATAGAAGCAATTAAAAAGCAAAAAAGTAATAAAACACCTGGCCCTGACGGATTACCATCCAAAATATATAAGAACTTCCAAAAACTTTTGGCCCCAACCTTACTGGGCATATTTAACGATGTACTAAACATAGCAAAAATCCCAAACTCATGGAAAGAAGCAATCATCTCACTAATTCCTAAAGAAAACTCTGACTTGACCTGCATTAAAAACTATAGGCCCATTTCTTTACTGAACACGGATTATAAGATTTTCATGACTATAATGGCAGAAAGATTCAAAAAATATTTAGTTGAATTTATTCACACCGACCAAAATGGCTTTTTGCCTAAAAGACAAATTAGACATAATGTTAGGATTATACTAGACATCTTAGAATATTATGAATTACATAGCGAAAAACAAATGGCATTGATTTTTGTGGATGCTCAGAAAGCGTTTGATAATGTTAAATGGAATTTTATGTTGACTCAACTTAAACAGATGGATTTTGGGGAAAAAATTATAAACATGTTTAAAACAATCTATTCCAAAAAAGAAGCAAAAGTAATCATAAATGGAGAACTAACAAATAGCGTCCAAATACAAAAAGGCACAAGACAAGGTTGCCCACTATCCCCTCTATTATTTATCCTTTCTTTAGAAGCACTCACAAGAATAATTCGAAAGGACAAGCTGATCAAAGGATTAGAAATTAGAAAAGAGACATTTAAATTACAGGCTTATGCAGACGATTTAGTTTTCATTTTGGAAGATCCCTTAGAATCTGGAACAAGATTATTACAGGAGCTGGAAAATTATGGAGATGTCGCGGGGTTGAAGATTAATAAAGAAAAAACTAAAATGTTAGTTAAAAACATGTCCAATTTACAAGAAACTGAGCTAGTAGACAAAATCAATATCCAGACATCTAAAAAAGTAAGGTATTTGGGGATCCAACTGTCGGCAAGATATACTACACTCAAAAGAGAAAATTATGACAAATTAATAGACCAAATTATGGTAGACTTAGACAGATGGAAAAATTTGCAGCTCTCCTTTATGGGGAGAATAGCGACAATCAAGATGAACATACTTCCCAAACTACTCTTTTTATTCCAATGTGTTCCAATTAAGTTAGGTAAGGCTTTTTTTGAAAATTTAAACAGAGTTACATCCAAATTTATCTGGCAAGGTAGAAAACCGAGAATTAAATTAAAACTATTACAGGATGCAAAGGAAAGAGGAGGGCTCGGCCTCCCGGATTGAGAAAAATATTATCAAGCAGCAATATTGGTATGGATAAAGGATTGGATACACTTAAGGAACAGAAGACTACTAGCATTAGAAGGCCGTGATATGCAAATAGGGTGGCATGCCATAATATGGGATGGGAAATATAAGGCTCACCAGTATTTCCAGAACCATCATATTAGACGGGCATTATTAGACATGTGGATAAAAATTAAGAAATTTAATTATATAGAGAGCCCCAATTGGCTATCTATATTAGAGATATTTATGCACCCCAAATTCATAAATTTAGGAAGAGTAACCACATATAAAGATATCTTAGATGAGAATGGAGACCTGAAAACAAGGAAAAGACTATTAGAAGATGGTATAGAGTTGGAATGGTGGGCATACTTACAAATACAGTCGCGATACAGAAAAGACAAAAAAGAACCAGGGATAAAATTAGAGTATACCCAATTAGATAAAATCCTTCTAGGAACAGAAGATCAAATGATAAAAAAGATATATCAATATTTATTAGAACAAGATTTGTTAGAAGAACAGGTAAAAGAAACAATGTTAATCTGGAGCAAAAATTTTGGTTATAATATTGACTTAGATAATTGGCAATCATTATGGGACAGAAATAGGAGGTTAACGCTAGCCACCCCTTATAAAGAAAATCTATACAAGATGTTTTATAGATGGCACCTTCCCCCTACAAGGCTAGCAAAAATAGATTAAAAAATCTCACCTACATGCTGGAAATGTAGAAGGTTTCCAGGGACTTATTATCATATGTGGTGGGAATGTTCAAAAGCAAAAAAATTTTGGCACTAGATAAAAAATTGGCTGGAAGAAATACTATTACAAACAATTGATTTAAAACCAGAAATTTTCTTATTAGGGATTATTAATGATAAATTTAGCAAAGCATCTTTCTACTTATTATTGCATATTTTAACTGCAGCAAGATTGGCATACGCCCAAAAATGGAAAAGAAAGGAAGCCCCCACTGAAGAAGAAATAATAAATAAAATTTTGTCCTGCGCTGAAATGGACAGGTTAACTCTAGAGATCAAAAATAAAACTGAAACAGAGTATTATGAAATTTGAAAAAAATTGTATGATTGGTTAGAGATAAGGAGGATCGCTGAGATGATGATTGATTATTGATTGATTAGTAGATAACGCAAGGATTTCTCATTAGCATCTATATCAGGACACAACGGAAAGATATGTAAATATATGTATGTACAGCTTGTTATACTCTGTCCTGTTATAGAAGGTATTTTAAGTTTCTGTTTTTTCTTTCTGTAATAGCAGTGTTATATTCAGGGAGGTTGAATCATGTCCACTTTTGTTTTTAAATGTATATTCAATAAAATCATTTAAAAAAAAACAAAAAAAACAACCCAGTTGATCAATTCCTATCCCAACTACACTTGGTTGATCCCCCCCAAAAATACAATAAAAATAAAAAAGCATAGTAGTAGTAGTAGTGTATACCTTTTTTTAAAGAAAATTATCAGCACTTTTGATCAGTGATGTCATCAAAGTAAACAAACCCACGTGTTGATTACGTCAGCAGGTCATGGCCCTAAGCGGAAGTGACGTGCTCAGCCCCCACCCTCCGGATATTACGTGCATAACCCCCTCCCCGGATATGATGTGCATAATCCACCCCCACGTGGTGCAGGGCTCACAAGGTCATAACCCTAGTCGGATATGACGTGTTGGCCTAAGCCCATCAAGATAAGCATGAGTAAGCATGAGTAGCCCTATTTTCAGATAAGGCGTGTTGAACTAACCCCCATCAAGAAAGATGCGGCAGTCAAGCCTCTGGGGACATGATTAGCTTAACCCTAGATTAATTCTATGGTCATTCAAAACCAAAAAAAGCTAAGTAAAGTGAATAATTAACAGAGGCCTGTGTTTTGGGGAAACAAGCCCTGCTTTGGGGATCTGTGAAATAAAAACTACCACTGTCTGCTGGGGATGCGGGAAGTCTGCCTCCATGCATTTTTGTTTTTTTGCAGGCCGGCTCTGGTTAAACAAACAAACAAACGGCTATCACCAACATTTCTAATAATGTAATACCAACCCCTTTTAGTTTCTAAAAAATAATACTAATGGTTTTGTAGTTGGATAAAATGCTAACAGCATTTGTGTTGTGTGGCTTGTGGAAGGCTGAGGGCTCATGTCATGCTGGGCCCCTTGGAGCTCTGTGGGGGTTGTGAGGTCCACGAATGGCTGATCGTCCTCCCATTCTGAAGGGAAAGAAAAACCCCGATGGTCAGAATTGTTGCAGAAATGTTTATAAGAATCTAAATGTATGAAAGTATGAAAGACAAATACCTTTATATACCCTCAAACATTCTGAGTCTGTCAATTCAATCTAGTGAAAGAAAACAATCAATCAATCAAACAAGCAAGCAGACAAGAATGTTATAAGCTCCATTTTGCATCTAAGTGTTTAAAAAATTAGGCATAAAACTACTTACAATAGTTGGTTCCATTCTGAAAAGGGTCTTCTTAGCAGATCAAATGGCTCCGGAGGTATGGATATACCAGAAACCAGCAAACGTGACAGGACCAGTATGGGCCCTGCTTTTATACATGTTGGTGAAGTCACAAATTAATCACATCAGAGGAGGTGTGTTCTTCACACCTTTTGCAAAACTGACTACCCTTAACTACCTAGGAAGCTGCATTTGAATAGTAGGTGATGTTACAAATTAATCACCTCAGAGTTGATGAGTTCTTCACCCCTTTTGCAAAACTGGCCACCATTAACTACCTAGGAAGCTGCATTTGAATAGTAGGTGATGTTACAAATTAATCATATCAGAGTTGGTGAGTATTTCACCCCTTTTGCAAAACTGGCCAGCCCCGCCTTATCAGGAGAACCCAATTGAATAATATCACATGAGCTTTGATTAAATTGTGTTTAACATTTAACAAGATTAAACAGGGGTCAGCAAAAGAAAAAAAACATAATACATCTTTCATGTGATTTGTAAAGCACATTTTATTATAAATTTCATAGCGTTAACAGTTTCTTGTAATTAATTTCTGTTACATTCTGGCATATGAACCTCTTCAGAGACAATGGGAATTCAGCTTCGATCTTTGACATTAATGACAGTGGTTTACTGTTCTTCCCGATACGCTGTATGAATGTCTTGAGCTCACCAAGGGAATCCCGGGTGAAATATAAGTTATTCGCTTTGTCAGAAATACTGATGATGATCCAGAGAACATGAGGCATAGAAAGTCTAAGCATAAGCTGTTAATAAGCTCTGTTTCACTGATACTATCAACATGATCTTCATCTGCTTGTAGACATCCCATTAAGCAATGGGGTAATATTTTAATGATACACGCTTTCAGAATCTGAGGCATGCTGACATTTTGAGACTCCGCCGTTTCTAAAGCAGGAAATAAGGTAGATTTTGGCTAGCTGTTTCAACTAATCAAAATACTGTTTTCTTAATGTTTAGATTTACTTACCATTTGATGTTTTGCAGAACCTGCAATAACAAGGCTTTATGAGTTTGTTCTCTTCAATGAAGCCATATAGCTCAGGTCCTTTTCTTATTCTACGCCCACGCTTGGGAGGTTTGGGGGTCAAATTTACATCAAACAAATCTCCATCAGTATGTGCCATCTTCAAAAGACTGCTGGAATTAAATCACTAGCTGTTCAGGCCTGCCCACACAAACTCCCCTGCCCCTTGCAATGACACGTCCTTGAGCCTTGCACATGCCCAGGATCATAGGGTGTGTGACATGCCCGGGCATGTCCCGAACAAGGCCTAACCCCCCCTTTTTTACTAGCAGACACAAACACGCATGCCCCAGAATCGCGGTCCTGACATGCCTGAACAAGGCTTAACCCATACTTGCCGCCTGGCTTCTTGCCTCTTGTGAGCATTTTAATTCCTGTTAATATTCCTTGTCTTTTGCTGTAGGGGGGCAGAATAAATTTTATTAAGGCCATGCTTCGAACGGTTACGTGTACATGGGGATTTGAGGGTGCAATTGGCAAAATATGTGTCTTTAGATTTTTACAAAGGTAAAAAAACAGCTGTGGGTTTTAAAAGGGCTGTGGTTTGTTTGTTTGTTTTTCCCCTGCATTCGAGGAAATGATTTTAAAACCGCCTAGAAATAAATACCTTTTAGAAAAAAGGGGGGTTAAATGCAGGCCCTGGCTACCTTTTAGGGGCTCCTTTTTTCCCAGCTTTTGAGGCACTGATTTTTAAAACTCCACAAAAAATTAAAAGCATCATTAGGGTAGAATGATTAGAAATAAAAAGCATTTTTTATTTCACAGATCCCCAAAGCAGGGCTTGTTTTCCAAAAACACAGGCCTCTGTTAATTATTCACTTTACTTAGCTTTTTTTGGTTTTGAATGACTATAGAATTTATCTAGGGTTAAGCTAATCATGTCCCCAGAGGCTTGATGGGGGTTAGGTTGAACACGCCTTATCTGAAAATAGGGCTGTTAGAGCAACTCATGCTTATCTTGATGGGCTTAGGCCAACACGTCATATCCGACTAGGGTTATGACCTTGTGAGCCCTGCACCACGTGGGGGTGGATTATGCACATCACATCCGGGGAGGGGGTTATGCACGTCATATCCGGAGGGTGGGGGCTGAGCACGTCACTTCCGCTTAGGGCCATGACCTGCTGATGTAATCAACACATGGGTTTGTTTACTTTGATGACGTCACTGATCAAAAGTGCTGATAATTTTCTTTAAAAAAAGGTATACACTACTACTACTCATAATCTGCACTTTGGGAAAAACACAAGGAAGAAAAAACAATATGTCACCATATAGTCTCCAAATGGGCAAAATTCCTCAGAAATCATTTACCTTTTTACTTATTATTTAATATTTGTAAACATTAAGCTGATTTTCAGAAACAGGCTATACTAAAAGTGTGTAGTTTCTGGTTTCCTTTCCTCATTTTTTAAAAGGGGAAGAGCATGTTGATGTGTGAAAACTTTAGAGAAATTGTGTAAGCTTTAAATAAGATTTAAATAAATTCTAGAAACAAATGAAAGCTAGAGATGAGCAAACATCCTACCCTTTTCCTTGGTGGTTCAGATATCTTTCAAACAATTTACTGGCTAAAGGCTATAATAAATTTAAAAAATGGAATTGCATTTTTCAAGTGATAAATGGTTATTCATGGACTAATGATAATTCTTTAGAGCATTAGTTCCAGCTTTTTTATTGCAAAAAATATCTTTTATATTTTATATTAGCTCTAAAACAACATTTTGGTTTCTTTAGTAGCAAATATCTCTAGAGTAGATTCAATGTCCTCCTGGAATAATATATATGAGGCAGAATATCAACATTGCCCTTTGTACAAGTTATTCTTTTACTAACAGTGTCAACCAAGAGGAGTAGCTTTAGCAATTGAAGACAGTTTTGAAGAGATTAATTATTATAATGCAAATCTGAAAAGAGGAGAGGATATGAAATACGTATAGTATAAAAGAAATCAAAACATGATTGCTTTGTTCATGCCTTTTCCACAATACACTTAGAGATACTCAATAAAATCTATAGGAATTTCGAGTGGGCATAAGAAAAAATGCCTGCATGATCAGTATATACAGAGTTAATGAACTGAGTGTTGCAAGATATAATGATAACCAGAGGCACATTTAGGAAAGGTCCATAAATGAGATTAGCAGGAAAGCTCATAAACTTTCATGAATCTGCATAGGCTACAACACATTGTGATTATTCCTCCTCTTGTTTGTCCTTAACTATTTCTCTTTTGCATCCTGGGATTTTTTTTAACCTTCTTATTTATGGATGCTTCTGATTACCATTCATGTTTACATCATGGGCTTGTGAAAAATAATTGACTGTCTCCATTATGAAGAGGAATAAAACAGTTTAATCTATAGGATCTGAGTTAAATTTATGTTTATAATAATAATATCCTAAAGTAGCTTTACAGGTTGTACATTTAATGTATTCCTATTGTTATTCTTAAAACATGTTCTCCTTTATTAACATCTAGTTAATATTTAAATTCGTTAATGTATTCCTTGTGGCTGTTTCTATCCTTAATCATTTTACCTAATTATTGTGCTACATTTTCACTTTTCTATAGTACTTGTTCTTCAAAAGAGGTAGAGGCAGACAGACAGGAGAAAAGAGATTAATAGACTTATTTTTTCTCCTATACTAGTGTTCTCTTCTAAAACACCATCTGAAAAGCCAGCAACTGGACCACTGACTTCAGCTCCTGGACTAAGACTGAAGTTTGTGAGTTATTATGCCACACTGCCTGGCTCCACCAATTTTTATGCTTGCCTGCTTTTAGATGCTGTAGGAATTCTTTCTTCTGGTGATATTCCTCCTGCTAGTGGTTTGTTAACTGCTACGGCATACCATTTGTTCCTCTTTTCTTTAGCATCTTCAGATGATGTAGCAATAATACTTAGTTCTAGGGACTTCCGGTTTTGCGCGGTAGCGACCGGTTGTGGGCTTGCGGATTCTCAGCACCCCCACGGCTAATTTCACCCTGCCAGGGGACCCTGAATTGGTTTAAGTCACCCTAGAGAGGTGACGAAGAAAGAAGGGTGCTCCAGCGATTCTGGAATGGCAGCGGCCATTCTGTTCGACTTGGGGAAAGCCTTCTAACCCGACAGGAGAAAGGCTGGCCATATTGCATTGACCAGCCCAAGCTACTAGCAACTGAAGTCCAAAAGCACTAACCAGCACAACTGTGAACAGCGTGCTTGAAACTGGTTGAGGAATTCGATCTTCTCTTTTCTATTTTACATTTAATTTCCTGGAAAAGATCCCCAAGAAGCAAAATACCTCCAAAAGGGAAGGAGGGGGATTTCCGCCCCACCCTTATACTAACGGAAGTGGCAAATTAATCTTTTTATGGAGGATCAAAATATATGGAAGTGAAATAAATATAAAATCTGAAACTTAAAACTCAAATCTGGATAAATCTAAAATTGTTTGAATGGTTAAGACTCTCATTTTAAAGATAATTGTTCATTTTGGAAATTGAAAAACAAATAGTTGCTGACACCTAGTGGCAGATGAAGACTATGACAGCTATGACTTTAATATAAGACTTGGCAAAATCTGGGAAAAGCTAATCTGTGTCTGTGACCTTCAAAGCTTTAACAACAAAGAACAGCTGTGACAAAAAAAAGACAATAATCTGGGCTGTAGACAAAGAGAGAATTATAAATTTCAGGGGGGGAAACTTTTTGAACTATTTGGATTACAAATATCTATCTAATTGGGACTCTAAAGCTATTTGCAGAGAAAAGAAAGGAAGAGAAAAACTCAAATTCTTGGCTATCATGGATCAGAGATATGTAGAAAGAACATATCAAGAAAACATAAATAATTCACAGGAAGAGATACATAGTATACTGCAATCAATTCAAACAACAATGACTTTAAACCACAAAGAAATTCAAAACTACTTTGAAAATATAAATCAATCTATTTCCAAGTTAACTCTACAACAACAAAATTCCCAGAAAACAACAACAGAGAAGGAGCAGATAAAACAGATAAATGGATATAGAATTGAGAATAGACACTTAAAGATGGAACTTAACAAAACAAGGAAACATGATTTAATCCTAGTGGAAAAAAATTCACAAGAATTGGAAAAAAACAACTTATCCCTTAAGACTACAAAATAAATCTGAGGACAAGAAAACAGATTGGATAAAATGGACTGTAGAGATGTCAGGAACATCGGAGAGAAAGGAAATTATAAGAGAAGTAGAGAGAAAGAAAAAGAAAAAGATTTTCAACAAACATGGAAAGGCAGAAGTCCCATACAAAGACACTTCTCCTGATTTACTATTTCTATCTACAGCAACATTTATGAACATATGGAAAACCTTTTTGATTCAGCAAAATACACTAATTAAGAAAGACACTGGGCAAAAGAAAAAGACTAAAGTGGAAACTAAGAAAATAGATGATGGGACTTACCAGAGAGAATACTTTAAAAAGAAACATTTGTTTGAATATGGTTAAAGAAATAGAAAAGTTTTGGAATATATATGTCACTCTAAGAGGAATGAATTCTCTAAATATAATATAGTATGCTTTTTTCCCTTTTTTGTTCTCTTTCTTGATATGAGTAATATAAAAAAGTTGAAATGACTTAGATAAAGGAAATGTTTTAGATATTTAAATGTGATTGAATTTGAGAAAATTATAATGGATAAAAAATGTTTTGAATAAGAGTTAAAGGACTAGATGACTAGATGTATTAAATGGAATGTTTAAAGATTAAACATATTTGTAATTATGGTTAAAAAGAATAAGAAAATTAGGAAACAAATACATATTAGCTTAGGAGGGATATATATTTTAAGTAGTATGTTATTTTTTATGCTTCTTTACTCTTGCTTTTCTTTCTTTTTTTCTACTGTTTTATCTATTCCTTAAGAAATGTAAAAGTGTGAGATGGTTCATATGGAAAAATAGAGTTAAATTCTTAAATGTAATTAATTTTTGATAAAATCTTAACCAGTAAGAATATCTAGAATTTGATGGGAGAAACAAATTAAAATAAGGACTGTAATGATAAGGCAACCAGAATGATTGGATAGAAAAGAAATATTATATTGATGTGATTGTTATTTTTAGGACTATTGGGAAAAATATATATTTAATTGTTATCTATCAAAACAATAAGAATTGTCTTAACTCAATGTTTGCAAAAGAGGATATTTTGGGAAAAGAGGAAATCAACTAAAACTATTATTTGGATTATGGATTATAGAAATCAATTGTAACCCAGACAACACACTGTTCACCAATTATTAAGTGATTTATGTTAAAAAAATCAATAAATATATATTACAAAAAAATAATAATACTTAGTGCTAGATATTATTGATGTCAATTATACCTACCCAACAGAGGAAAAATGGTTTATTTCTCATAGTTTTATAAACTCAAAGGTCACAAGTTGAATCTGAATTTAGTAATGAATTGGTCATCTTAGCTTTTTTCCAGAGGAAATTATATTAGATATACATATCTTAGCTATTCTGTGCAATGAAAGGTGCTTGAATATTCAGTAATTCATCTGAATTGATCCACATTCCCATTTGAAAATAACTGCAATTTTATCCAAAAAAACCTGACCATTGCTTATATTGATAGATGAACTATGGACCAACGGCAAAGCCATCTCATGAAGACTGCAGTTAACCTCATCAGATAGGACAAAAATATGTGTTCTTATCTAAATGGTCTCTAGACATGATGTTTACCTTTTTTTTCTTCTTGAATAGTATATTTCTTGCTTTCAACATGTTATTTCATTTGAACATATTTTCCTACTTTTGAGATCTCACTGCTGAACTTTCTGGTTTGACAGCCTAGTATCCTTTTCATTACAGAAACCTTCCACCTGCTACCCATGAAATATATAGATTCATTAAACCATTTTTGAATCATTGTCTTTTCCATCTGATTTTAAATTGAGCACATACACAGACATATACTGTTTAACAGTAACTTTCTGAAAAATCTAAATATGGATGGAGGGTTGATTTCTAATCTTTAGTTTCATAAGTAACATTAAAAAAGATTAGTTAAAATGAAAACAGTGTACAGATATCCTGCTGTGGACACCAAACACCTTTCTGCTTTTTAAAAAGTTTCTATATAGTTTATGAGAGCCAATTTGGCATAGTGGTTAAGGCATGAGGAATCTGGGAGACTGTTGAGTTCACGTCCTGCCTTAGGCACAAAGCCAGCTGGCTGGCCTTTGGGTCAGTCACTTTCTCTCATTCCTTGGAAGGAGACAGTGGCAAACCACTTCTGAAAACCTTGCCAAGAAACTGCATGGACTTGTCCAGGCAGTCTCCAAGAATAGGACATGATTGAACAGAAGAGCTACAGAAAAAGAAAGAGAGGTATAGTTTCGACCAAAGTCAGTCTTTCTTTTTTTGCAGTGAAAAGCATTAGGATTATGCTTAAAGTTGTGCAGTGATACAGAAGGGCAAAAATGAGATTTGCATTGAGTATGCACCATAAGGACGTCTTAAAACTAAGATACCTGTTTCTAGGCTTTCAGAGATGCTGAACAAAAGACATATTTCTAAAAAGTGCTACAATATGCATCCATGAAAGCAAATGTATTGGTGCTTGCTTTGCCAGTACACATGGGAGAGGTGAAGAAACAGGAGATGTCATCCATGGTAGGCATAGCGAGCAAAGTCTAGAGAAAACATGACCAAAGCTTGCTTGAATCCAGAAAGGGCTTTTTAAAGCAAGCTTCATGTCCAGATAGCTTATATATGGAAATCAAGCAGCTTAAGGCTGCAGTATAAAAACTGTTGTCTAACTTTTCCCACAATCTCTGACTCTATTATTTTACAGTCTCTGACGATCTGATTTCCTCTGTCTTCTAACGTAGCTGTCCAGTTTAGCAACTTTAACATTTCCTCCTTTGGACATACTTCATTGCAGTCAGTGGGTTATATGAAACTGGAATAAATAGAAAAAATACTCTCTTATTGTTACTGCTGTTCAATAAATAAATAAATAACTTATTTTTGTATCTTTTATCATCATTTCTATAAAGAATATTATAGAAATATTATTAGTTGGTAAGTAACCTTTAGTGCTTCTTTTCCTAATTTTATAACTATCAAAATAACATTAAAAAGGGAAATTATAACAGAAATAATTTTGCTTTCCACAGTAGGGCTAATAGCTCAATTCCTCCATTTCATTTCTCTGCAGGATGCGATTGTAGGGTTGGTTTATCTGTTTTTATGGACAAATATGTCTAATACTGCTTTATGCTTGGAAAATACTGAGTCTTGTCACCCATAACTAAAACCTCTAACAGGAAATAATATTTTACAACTGAAAGATTTTACATTTTAATATTTTACATTATAGCTTGATTGACTTTTTAAACCTAGAAATATTAAAAAAAACTGATGGCAGAAAAAGATTTGCTGATCCATTGAGTCTGCCCTTTGAGTTTATTTTTATTTTTTTAAAAAATTTTGTCAGATTATGGGCACGTGTTTGTTCCACGTATGCTTAAACTCAGTTACTAATAATTGACCCACTATCTCTGCTGGAAGTTGGTTCCAAGCTTCCACTACTCTTTCTGTCAGCATGAAGTTATGTCCCTGTGTTCTTGATTTTTACTTAATATTGAAAATACTGTTTTCTAGAACCTTATCATATCCTTAATATATTTAAAGATTTAAATCATCTCCCCCTTTCTCTTCTGTCCACCAGGCTGTACATACTCAGTGTCTCCAATCTTAAGAGAACTTAACAGAAGTTAATATCAGGAGAGAATGATATGTCTCCTGACATGCTTTGTCCCTCAGATTTTGCACCATTTTTGTTGCCTATCTCAAGACTCACACAATCTTACTAATATCTTTTTGTAAGTGAGGTCTCCAGAACTTGACACAGTATTCCAAATGGAGCCTGACTAAAATCCCATATGGTGGGATTATGACCTTCTTTTTTCTGCTGGTGATCCCTCTAGTGATTCAAACCAGAATTTTGTTTGCCTTCACAGCTGAATGGCCATACTGTTTACTCATTTTGCAGTCATCTGCGATGAGCACACCTAAATCTTTTTCTTCTGTTGTTCTAACACTGTACCCCAATACTGTGCCCTGCCAGAGGATTCTTTTCCCCTGAGTGCATGGTCTTACATTTAGAAACATTGAACTGCAGTTTCCACAATTTTGACCAATTTTTCAGCAATGCCAAATTGTTTACCATGTTACAAATACCCCCTGGAATGCCAGCTCTACTATGCATCTTTGTGTCATCAGCAAAAAAACAAACCTTACCTGACAATCCTTGTTATAACACAAACACGTGAACAGAACAGGACAGGACCTAGGACTGAGCCTTGTGAATTTTACAACAAAAAATTATTGTCCACCTTTTTTATATGAAACTTTTCCTCAGTTGAACATCTTATTGGATCCAATTCTTCCTAAACTGATCATCATGGGACAAGAGATAAAATTGTACTTGTAAATCATTTTTGTGAGAAAGGCAGGAAGGCAAGAAAGCAGACAGGTGTTTATTTTGTCTTCTGCCTCTCTGTGGCAGGAGACAGACTGAGAATTAATTGCTTTAATGTTTTCAGAACTGTGATGAATTATCATTTTCTTTTTTCTTGAATGCAAAGTGCTAGGTACCAGCAATAAAACTACCACTTACTATTGTATTCAGCCTCCTATCTTCCTGAAACTGTCTTTGGAGTGCAAATCTGATGGGCTAAATTGACTCTCTTGCTTCTTTCTTATCCTTTTAAAAAATTCTTTTGAAGGCGATCTGGTGTTGAATACCCTGAAAGCTTACACAAACTTCTATGTCATTTTTGCTGATCTTAATAGAAGTATTGTTCAGCTATAGAGTTTATATACTGTCTAGTGTATATCTTGTTCAACCATTAATATTTGAGAAACATTTTGGAGGATTTGTTTTTCAAGATATACTCTTATGAGTATGGGCCTTATTGTAATAAAATATTCTGCTGTCTCTCTGTCTCTCTCTCTAGCATGAAATAAATTTCTCCTGCCACAGAAAATGAAGACTACTCAGTGAGAGAGAAAATCTGAAAAAAATGAAGTTGGTTGAGAAAGAGTGAAAACACGTCTGAAGAAATAGGTGCTGAAAATTTCAAAGAGATAAAGTGTGTACAAAAAAGATCTTTTTGTACAGGAATAGTCACTTTTTAAAAAAATCAGTACTGATGTCTGAATTAGGAACTAATAGGTGAGTACAGATGGTTTAAATTGTTTGATTTAATAGGGCAAAAGTTCCCAGATGGCCAAAGACATCTACGAAGCGAAACAACTATCAGTTGAACAGGAGTGCTTTTTTCTTCTCACCATAGCAGTTGGTTTTCTAGGGGTGCTGAAACTGGGAATAAGACCCAACTGGTACAATTAGTGTTTCATAGAAGACAGAAACAAAGGCAACATGGCAAGAAGACAAGAAGTGCAGAGGCCATGTCTTACACCAGATGGTGTTAATGGCATGTCTAAATTAGATCTAAAGCTATGTTTTTACATAGTATATAAAAACATGTTACAACTAAAGCAGATATACAGATTTTGCAACAATTCTTTTCTCAGAAACCAACAGAAGTTTATTCTGAAGTCTATTGTTTAACATTTTATTCTCAGTACAAAAAAATCAAGTCTGTAGACAGCCCATCCTTCACTTATAACTACACAAAGCTTTGAAATTTGCAAACCTAAACATACCACACTAATCCCAATATATTATCAGTTGTCTGATTATTATTATTATTTTTAAAAAACTGCATCGCTTTTGAGATACATCATAAATATTGTAAACACATAATTGTGGTTATTACTTTGCTTTCACAGTGATAATCCCTCTGTCAAATGTTGTAACTTTCCTGTATTAACAAAAGGATTTTAATAATAATGGAGCCACCTCACCGGTCTGAAACAACTGACTGAAGCTCAGAACCACACTTTGAAAGGAAACGATTCCACAATGTGGGAAGCCTGCTGCCTAGGGCCCACCAAATATAGTTCCTTATCCAGCAGAACCAATAATTCTATTAGGATTAGAGTAGTATAGGTTTAATCTGCCAAGATTTTATCTACATGTGTGAGCAAATACAGAACTTAACTGGATTGTTTTATGTGATTCTTGGGCTGATCCTGACATAAATTTTGTCAGATTAAACCCATACTACATTAACCTTAAGGAATACTGTATATCCTGGGATATTCTAGGAAGTGACTATCCTAAATCTCTTCCTCTTTCTCCAATCCAGCTCTAGGCTGTGTTGTGTTTTGTCTCACCTTCCCCCATCACACGCTTGGAATATGGTTCCTCCTTGTGGGAAACTGCTGCTGCAGTGTAGTCCATCACAACCCTTGACATCTCCTCTAGTCCTCAGGGTCAGCATTCAACTTCTCCAGATCTGCAACAAGGCCAGCAGTCAACTGTGAGCAAATCTGAATGATTTTGTCTGACAGATGCACAGCAAATTTTTGTAGACACCCCTACAATGTTCCCCTTTTGGAGTGTCACCTGACAATCTACAGATGTAATAAGAGTGGAGAAGTACATCTACTTTGCTACCCTTACATGTCAAGGTAGATCTTAATGGTGGCTCTAAATGTGTTTGAGTTTGTTCCCAGTTGAGTATCAGAAATGCTCTAGACCTCTCTTCTGTTTCATCTCTGTCAGCTGCTTTGTAAACCACATAGAGTGCCAAGACCCACAAGAGAGGAAAGGTTGCAAAGACACAATCTAATCCAATGCCTTAGCTGCCTCTTTATTCCAAGCAGCAACCAAGACTTGTACTATGCAACAGACTGGCAGGAAAAACCCCTAGCTCTCTATGAAACCCCTCCAGATCCATTAGTCACTGGAATTGGACCAATCTGATGGGTCCAACTTCCCTGAAGTGAATATCAATACTAATGATAATCAGTGCATGATTTGGCCAATAGCTCCCCCAATTGAAGATCACATAGCCATTGCTGTACCAGGAACAACAGATTACGGTGTGTGGCCACTGACCCATATCTGGCTCTCGATGACCCAGCTTAGGCTCAGGTTTGTCATGAACTCTTGAGCCACCTCAGACTCCACTTTCTTTTTATTAAGAATTGGACAAAATGATTCAATTAAAAAAAATCTCACAATGTAGAGGAACATTTATAGATATTTTTCTCCAAACAATTATAGCCATAACTGAAGTCACAGTAATACATATTACACAAAATGTGTGCATACCATATTCTCTGAAACTAATATAAGGGAAAAGAAAATACAAGAAAGAAAGAAAATGAGTGGTTTAGAACTGAGAAATAAAGCAAAGTATCCATGTACACCTAATTCCCAGCTTCCATTTATGTGGTGCATTTCTATATGAAATTCAACGTATGAGCAATAAATAGTGGTTCCACCTTGTCTCCAATTACAAATAATTTGTTTCCATGGAGAAATTAATATTTACTTTTTGAATTAGGGAGAGGAAGGGATGCTGTCTTTTGATTGATCCTTATAGTAGCTTGTTTGATTTTCAATCCCTATATTTTAGAGGAAATATTTATAAATCTACTGCCTTTGGTAGAGGATGCTAGCCTGCTAACTTCAAATATGTGGAAAACCTTTTTTGGCTAAGGGTGAACTCAAACTATCAATCAATTGATCAATCAGAATAGAGCTGGAAGGGACCTTGGAGGTGTTCTAGTCCAACCCCTGCTCAAGCAGGAGACCCTAGATCATTGCAATCAATCGATTGATCGATTGATCAATCCATCAATCCATCAATAAATCAGAATGGAGCTGGAAGGGACCTTAGAGGTCCCTGCACAAACAGGAGACCCTACACCATTTCAGATAAATGGCTGTCCAAGGTTTTTTTAAAAACCTCCAGAACCTTTAGTCTCCTTCCTTCCTTCCTTTCTTCCTTCCTTCCTTCCTTCCTTCCTTCCTTCCTTCCTTCCTTCCTTCCTTCCTTCCTTCCTTCCTTCCTTCTTTCCTTCCTTCCTTCCTTCCTTCCTTCCTTCCTTTCCTTCCTTCCTTCCTTCCTTCCTTCCTTCCTTCCTTCCTTCCTTCCTTCCTTCCTTCCTTCCTTCCTTTCCTTCCTTCCTTCCTTCCTTCCTTCCTTCCTTCCTTCCTTCCTTCCTTCCTTCCTTCCCAATGGTTAGAATGCAGGATTGCATGCTAATTCACTGCTCGCTGCCAGCATTTGGATCCTGACTGGCTCAAGTTTGACTCTGTCCTTCCGAGGTCGATAAAATGAGGACCCAGATTGTTGGGGGCAACAGGCTGACTCTGTAAACCACTTAGAGAGAGCTGTAATGCACTATGAAGTGGTATATAAGTCTAAGGCCTATTGCTCTTGCTGTCATGCTTTCAATTACTAAAGTCGATGCTTCTAAGTATGGAATTAATGGATATGACTTTTTGGTCATGATTCAGCAGCAGAAATTTCTGAGTTAGTCTGCTAAAGAATAAAGGGTGATTCCTCCTTATACTATTATTGTTATGGCTAAATGGAATCTTCATAGTGTGAATCTGCATTAGGAACAACTATTTCTTAATGTTGTCCTTTAAAAGTTTCTGAACTTTTTGGCTGCCCATTGATGGAAACAAAATATTAGACTACATAGGCCCCTGGCTGATCCATGAGGCCTCTTCTTATGTTCTGACTGGTGGTTTACAATAAAAATAGACACAAGCTGACAAGGCAATCTAACTAAGTGATGTTGGATACCAGCTGTCAAAGCTACAGTTTGTTGTATTGAAAAGTCTCAGAGGCTATTTTCAGTCATTTCTCTAACACATTCTTCCCACAAGAAAGTGTTGGTGGTTTCCTTGAAAATTCTGCCTGGCCAATCCTAACACATTTTTAAAGGAAAACTTCACGTATCTGTCATTATGGCATATAATTTGCTTTCTGTCTGGAATGTTGATAGTATCTGAAATTTAAAAACACAGTATGGAAAGCACTTCTTTAAATGGCAGATTTAATTCAGCATGAAGAACTAAAGAACCTCAAGAAGCAAAAGACTTGCTTTGAAAATACTGGACCCTTCCTTTCTTTTGAATTCTTTCAAAAACATATATATATCCTTTGTAATTTTGAGATATATGAAATGGAAGGTTCCCTAGAATTAATGTAATGAATAAAATCTTAAATTTCACCCTAATACAAAGAGAATAGCAAAATTCTGTTTGGTCTGTCCTAAGATCAAGAGGCTGTTTTTGAATCAAAGTAAGAACAGCTCTGAGAAGCTATTTAAGTTTTCCAAAACTACCACACACTCAACTTTTCAAAACCAATGTAACCCTGTTACAAAAGAATAAACAGTGCTAATTTTTTAATGTGAAGAAAATTACAGAGAGAAAGAGTAATATAATAGAGCTAGATATAGATAAGTTATTTATGTGACTGTAGCTTCATGTTTTTCCCCAGAAGTTAAAAAAAAAAACCCTGAAAAGTCTGCTGAATTATTGTGTATGTGTGATTTCATATAGAGAGAGTTTACCAAATTCAGGCCCCATAAACCAATCATAATATGTTTTGTAATTATTTTTTTCACAGAAAATGTTATTGTTTTTAAGAAAATTCAAAGATCATGCATCAAATGAGTTAGGAAATGTTTAAAATAAAGTAGCAATCCATTTAATAGTTGAACAAACATCAAATTATGTATGTGAAGAAGAGTGCAAAAGTTACTCCAGTATTTCCATCTGCACAGGTCCAGATTTTCTCACATTGGTGGACAAGTATTGAAAGAAGTATTGGGACACAATAATCATCCCCTCACTCTCTTATGTTCAACAGGTATACTGTCTGAAGCAAACTATTTTCATCCCAATGCATCTTTATAATTAAAGTCCTTTACAGAAAGAGAAACTAACTAATTCAGTTTGTCTTATAGAATAATGTGCAAAAGTATAGTCTTTTTACACACTGTCCATATACACATATGATGTGTGAACTCAAGCAATTCAATAAGGACTTGACTGTTTTTGAGACCTCTTTGCCTCTCCACATATTTTTTCTACATATATGTTAATATGGTATGTTTGTTGCAGCAATCTTCCATATAAGAAGGCTACCTAAAGCATGTATTTATTTTCATTTGGAAATGTTTGAGAGTGTACAATCCTGTAGAATTTATCTGCAAATATGAGAAAAATGACATAAATGTTAGCAATATGTAAAATGTTAGTTGATGTGGTCTGCCATTGGTCCTGCCCTGTGGAACACTTCCCCTCTCAGAGATGAGGTGGGCTTTCACTCTCCTGGCCTTCCAGAAAAACATGAAAACATGGCTCTGTGACCTTTCTTGGGGTACAGAGACAAGCATGCAGCCTTTGGGCTGGTTAGCATGCTGAAAGCCCTCTCCCCACCTTTTAATTTTTTTTTTAACATTGTGTGTCTCTTTTAAATTTTATATTTTTTAATATTTTACTGTACACTGCCCACAGTCCCTCTATGAAACAGATAGGTGGTTTTAAAATTTGAGGAATAAATAATTTTCTGTTTAGTATTTCAAGTATTTCACTTAATTTGATAGCTTACGAGGGCCTTTGTGAACACGTTCCAAACTAATAATAATAATAATAATAATAATAATAATAATAATAATAATAATAATAATAATAATAATAATAATAATAATAATAATAATAATAATAATAATAATAATAATAATAATAATAATAATAATAATAATAATAATAATAATAATAATAATCATCGAGTCCAACCCCCTACTCAGGCAGGAAACCCTATACCATTCGGACAAATGGCTGTCCAGTCTCTCTAAAAACTTCCAGTGTTGGAGCATTCACCACTTCTGGAGGCAGGTTGTTCCACTGGTTAATTGTTCTAACTGTCAGGAAGTTTCTCCTCAGTTCCAGGTTGCTTCTCTCCTTGACTAGTTTCCATCCATTACTTCTTGTCCTGCCCTCAGGCGCCTTGGAGAATAGCTTGACTCCCTCTTCTTTGTGACAACCCCTGAGATATTGGAATACTGCTATCATGTCACCCCTAGTCCATCTTTTCATTAAACTAGACATACCCAATTCCAGCAAACGTTCCTGATATGCTTTAGCCTCCAGTCCCCTAATCATCTTTGTTGCCCTTCTCTGCACTCTTTCTAGAGTCTCAACATCTTTTTTTTACATCGTGGTGACCAAAACTGGATGCAATATTGCAAGTATGGCCTTACCAAGGCATTGTAAAGTGGTACTAATACTTCACGTGATCTTGAGTCTATCCCTCTGTTAATGCAGCCTAGCACTGTGTTGGCTTTTTTGGCAGCTGCAGCACACTGCTGGCTCATATTTAAGTGATTGTCCACTAGGACTGAGATCCCTCTCACAGTTACTACTATTGAGCAAGGCACACCCTAATAATAATAATAATAATAATAATAATAATAATAATAATAATAATAATAATAATAATAATAATAATAATAATAATAATAATAAATAATAATAATAATATAATAATAATAATAATAATAATAATAATAATAATAATAATAAAGTTGGAAGGTACCTTGGAGGTCATCTAGTCCAACCCCCTGCTCAGGCAGGAAACCCTATACCATTTCAGACAAATGGCTGTCCAGTCTCTTCTTAAAAACTTCCAGTGTTGGAGCATTCACCGCTTCTGGAGGCAGGTTGTTCCACTGGTTAATTGTTCTAACTGTCAGGAAGTTTCTCCTTAGTTCTAGGTTGCTTCTCTCCTTGATTAATTTCCATCCGTTGCTTCTTGTCCTGCCTTTCAGACACTTTGGAAAATAGCTTGACTCCCTCTTCTCTGTGGCAGCCCCTGAGATATTGGAACACTGCTATCATGTCCCCCCTCGTCCTTCTCTTCATTAAACATGATTGTGTTTGAACTAAAGTAATGGTAGCAATAATGCTTATTTAGCGGGCATGTACCTAAGAGGAAGGTAATGAAATATATAAGCCAATGTAAGCCAATATAAGCAAAAAGTGTTTTGTAATACTGTTTGATTTGAAATTACAAAGATGTCTATATAAATATGCATAAGTGCTTAAATAAAAGGCCAGGTATACATTTAATGAAGGAGAGGTAATAGAAAAGGAGAGGGTGGAATATCTTATCAAAGCAAACAAACATAAAGCAACTTTGTTACAGAAACACATAGAGATACCCACACACAAATAATATATTTTGTCATTACCCATTTTTTATACAACTAGAAAATTGTATAGAAAATTATAGCTGTAGAAATATACAAGTAATGATCTTTCAAGTAAAGGACAGAACTGTATGATCTTCCAAGGAAGACAGCCCTAGCCCAATTGTTACGGCACTGGTATTCATTTACTTTTTATTTATTTATGAACATTTATATGGCCACCCAATTCAGTCTCGGTGACAATGGGTGGCTTACAAAGATAAAAGCCTAATATACAAACAATAAAAAGTAATAAACCCACATCTCCCTGGTGACAACTATCAGTCAATCGTATAAGGCACTTGATGGGTTTCATCTGACTCTGGGTTTTGGTATGCCGAATGTCCCATTACATTCTTTCCTTCACAATAACTATAAGCTATCACACACAAAAAAAATAATATTAATGAAACCACCTATTTAGTTTGGCTCAGCCTCAAGGTAATAGCACCAGTTTAGAATGTTCATATGAGCATAGTCCAATGACTCCATTTAAGAGGTTGAAGTGTTTCAACCTTTTCTTGCTATTTCCACAATCAGACCCACAGCTGATGTTTCAGCTGACATTGTTCCTGGTAATTTCATATGACTGATATAGCCAATAAGAGGACTGCTGAAATTGTGTAGTATGTTTGATATCTTCAAGAACTAGGTATAATGGTAGTTTTGGACAATTCATCTATTTTTCCATAGTTGTTACTGAAATAAATGAAACAATCTGTACAAAGGTACATTTTCTTAAAAGCTCAATTTAGGATAATAAATAGATATATTAATACTGCTAGTACAGGTTTAGGTGACCTATCTAATGCACAGTGAGAAAATATCTTTAAACAGCATGTGGCTATGAATTTTGTTTTGTTTTTGTTCTGAGTTTTATTTTATTTTATTTGTAAGTGATTTTTTTTCTCTCTCTGCTTTCCAAACAGAGGCAGAAGTCAGAAGAACTCTCAGAAAGTTCAACTGTCATTGTGCTAATGTGCCTTCTGTCTGTAAATGCATGAAAAGCGGCATGTAAAGCATTTGCTCTACCAATGACCTATTGCTGTTCAGAGATAAATTAGTTTTCAACCTAAGTTGAATTCATGGCTCACCAGATAATCATGTTTTTATCAAATGCTAAACTAAATAAGTACTCTACTAACATAATCTTAGAAAGACAGAATACACTGCTAGGGTGACACTCAAGTAGATGGATTTTAGTTAACTATTATAGATTCATATAGTGATGCCTTTTCTAAAATTTGTTAATTAATTTCATATCATGACAGTTTCTAATATAAATACTGTGTATCAAATGTCAAAGAAAATATAAAACTATCTACCATGATGCAAGAATCTTTACTTAAGTTCAAAGTTTTTCTCTCAGTTTTCATATTTTATAGGATTTATTTATTCATTTTTCTTGGTGGCATCATTTTAACCAAAAAGGGAGAGTATTTCCAATAAAAAAAAATCTTTTTCTCTAATATGATTTTCCTGCAAAAAGAATATATTTAGACATTCTTATACATTTATAAATATATACAATATATTTATACATGTGTATCGGTATGATGATGAGGCACGACCACAAACCAGAAACCAGACCACAGCTGCATCATTAGCCATTTCAAACCCCTCCAATCCATACATGAAGCAAACTGACACCCACCTTGATGATATGGCACGACCACGAACGCGAAGCCAAACAACAGCAATGCAGCTCTCCATCTCAAATCCCGCTGCAACTCAGACTAATCCGAGCACAACAAAGCCCCCACCCAAACAGAACACACACCCAGCCAATCAGAGCACAGCCAACCCCCCCATCCAATCAGAGCACAGCCAAGCCCCTAACCAATCAGAACACACCTCCACCCAATCAGAACACAGCCAAGCTCCCACCCAATCAGTTTATACCCCCACTGGCAGTTAAAAGGAAGAAACAGCTGCGATCACACATTGCTCCTAGAAGCACGAGGCCGAAGAGACACCAGCCTAAAGATGACGAATGAGACTTCGTCAAAACGTCGCCAAGACACTTCCAATTTTACACGGGAGAAAACCCGAATTACCAAAGGCCTACATATATATATATATATATATATATATTTGTTTTCGTAGATTTTCACGGGTACAGGTATGCAGGTCTTGGCGTATTCGGGTCTTTTCCCGTGTAAGATTGAGAGTGTCTTGGCGACGTTTCGACGAGGTCCCACTCGCCATCTTCAGGCTGGTGTCTTCGGCTTTGTGCTTGTGCGAGCAAAGTGTGATCGGAGCTGCCGTCCTTCTATAAATACTGGAGGGTGTGTGTGCCGTGTTGGCTTTGTAGCTGTAAGCGGCTCAGTATGTTACAATGCAGCCTACCTCCCATGATGTGGCAGCACAGGACTCAGGATATCACTACAATAGAGCTCAGAATGTTACCACACAGCCCATTACCCAGGTACAAAAGAACAATGGGCACACAGCCAGCACCTCAGCCACACAGGATGTTACCAAACAACTGACTAATTTGCTTACATCAATTCCATCTTCCAATCAAGATGCAACACAGCCAACCAACCCGCTTACAGCTACATCAGCTAATTTGCTTACATCAATTCCATCTTCCAATCAAGATGTAACAACACAGCCAACCAACCCGCTTACAGCTACAAAGCCAACACGCCACACACACCCTCCAGTATTTATAGAAGGACGGCAGCTCCGATCACACTTTGCTCGCACAAGCATGAAACCGAAGACACCAGCCTGAAGATGGCGAGTGGGACCTCTTCGAAACATCGGCAAGACACTCTCAATCTTACATGGGAAAAGACCCGAATACGCCAAGACCTGCATATATATATATATATATATATATATATATATATATATTCTTAATTATGCTAAAAATCCGAATCCCAGGTAAACACATGTCATAAAGCAAATAGATAAAAACGATCACCGGGATAAAAATCTTAAAACAAAGATTGTTTAATTTAAAAAAGCTGAGCTTTCATCGGCCACACTGCCGACATCATCAGAGCATATAACGTAGAATTTGGGAGTCCGTTCTTATATGACTGGCTGTTTCTGCACCCGGGCTCTCACCGTTAACAACGGTGCGCCCGATGCCGAGGAGTGGACCGATGACCAGGTCGAGAGCCCGGGTGCAGAAACAGCCAGTCATATAAGAACGGACTCCCAAATTCTACGTTATATGCTCTGATGATGTCGGCAGTGTGGCCGACGAAAGCTCAGCTTTTTTAAATTAAACAATCTTTGTTTTAAGATTTTTATCCCGGTGATCGTTTTTATCTATTTGCTTTATGACATATATTTGTGTTGTGTCTGTGTAAGGTATGTGTGTCAGGAAAGGATCCGACCAGAGGGAAGATAAAGGATTAAAACAGATGGTAGTCTTGTACTACATAAAATAACAGCTTCAAACTACATTGTGAATACGATGCTCAAAGCATAGAAGCAGACAGTTATAAAAATAAAGCAACTGTGAAGAATAGAACTGTTGCTTCCTTTCATTTTATGATGCAATGGTGTTTAATTCTAGGAATGAAAGTTAGAAAAGTACAGAGGAATTTTGAAACAGAAACCTTGGGGATAGAATAAGAAACTCTGAAAACTTTTCTGCTCACCTTGTTGGCACCAACATTGCAGCATAGAAAATGAAATACTTCCAGATGAATCCCTGGGAAAGGAGCCAACAACAACAACAACAAAAAGACAAGAATGTGATTATTTATGAAGGTAGTTTTTATGAATATGAATGTTCTAGTGCTAACTGGCAATACAGCTTTGGAAGGAGACATTTCCAAAAGGTGAGGAATGGGTATGGGAACTGAGGCCCCCAGAAGCTTGGAGTCAAGCAGAGTCTGCAGCCTGAATTTCAATAGTGAAGAGAAGACCAGTAGGGAAACCAATTAAAAGGCATGAGTCATAGCTTAATAGCTTACCTGGCAGCAATGGAGTAAAGGTGCCACAGATAACACTGCAATCCCGCACAGAATATGGAATAATTTGTAGCACTGAGATATGATATAGGAAACTGGCATCCAAGGTACCTGGAAGATTTCATCTTTACAGCTTGAAGGAGGAACTTGTTACCTTCCCTAGCTGTCTGTCACTCTCTCCGTTCTAAATGATGGGATGCAGTTGAAAGCAGGAGTATAAAAATGTACTGTAGAGGGTGTCCTTCCACCACCTCTTCTGTGGCCTCAGAATTTGTTGGGTAAAAAAAAATAACACTTTTTAATCTGCTTGGATTTTACTAGAGAAAGTGGTTTCTTTAAGGTTTAAACCCATTCATTCCTAACTCTTTTTGGTGAAAAAGTCAGGCCAGCAGAAGTTGCATTTTGGACTGCAAGTTAAATAAGTTTATTATAGTCAAAGACTAGAGATCAGAACAAGTTAAAAACACTCAAGGAATATCCAGTTAAAAATTCTAGAATAAAATAATAAATAACAAATCACAGTTTGACATCTAATCTGTCAGTTACACCTGAGTAAAACATAGCATGGCCTAACTATACTATAACATCAATCCTTAAACTGTGAGGCCCATAGTTATTAAATACTAAAATGAAAAAGAATAGTAATGCAAAAAGGTTTGCTGCATTAGTTGTGTAAAATAGCTATAATCATGTGTTTCCAATGAATCCCCAGTGCTGCTGCACAAAATCTAGCCACCTGCACTTTAATCACAGTCTGTTTGTCCTTAAGTAGCCACTGGAGATAAGCAGTGTTGGAATGTCCAGGATACCTATCGATTATTGGGAGGATATGTTTTTTCGAATATCTCTATGAAAAGAACATTGGAGGAATATGTGTTCAATGGTCTTCACCTCCCCTGAGCCACAGGAACAGAGTTTTTCAGTCAACAGTATCTTTTTTATACTTGCCATGCAAGACGGCTGATGGAAGCGCATGGCACCGTGCAAGTGAAAATGCTTTCCGGTGTTTCACTGTCTCCAACTGGCTAAGATAACTGGTAGGAGTAACAACATATCTAATACAGTCTGGAGCCAGAAGAAACGGAGCTTTCCCTAAGTCCATTTGCCTCTCAATGTCTTCTACCCTTTGTTGCATTCGTTTTGCTTGGTTATAGTCCAACTTGAGTATTGAGGCTAGAGAAAAGCCTAGTTTAGCAAGGTTGGACTCAATGGCCTTGATCCATGAAGAGGAGAATTTGTCTTGGAGGATTAATGGTGCAAGGCCTTGCAGGAAAAAAAATAAGCGTTAGTCAAAGATTTGAAGGTGCTATACAGATTCTTGCTTTGACTTTTATCAATCCTGTCTCCAGGCACAGACGTGTGTTTAAGACACAATGCAGCATTTGGAGAATCGCTCTAATAAATTTGGATTGAATTCTTTCCAATTGTGTGAAACACGAAGCTGAGCAAGGTACTGTAAAGAGACTGTGCTAGTGACTTGGCCTTTTTGGAGTGTACAATATACCACACAAATCCCTAAGCTGTCAGAAGTTTTGCACTTCTGCTGTACAATGATTTTTTCCCCCTCTTTAACAGATTTTCTAAAGAAATAAATTTAATGGAGAAAAAAAATGGTAGGGAAAAATTGGAGAGTTACATATGGGAGATTGTCACCTGGATGCTTTCCAGCTCCCATTTGCAATAAAAACTTTCTAGTAGAATTCATAGATAAATATTAAAATCCTATACAATTCATTGCACATTTATGCCACTTATTCTACTTTGATTGCTTATTGTTTCTACTTCTCAGAAATGCTGTTGGTCTAAAAAGTAAAGGCTAATTGGTATTTCATTACCTTTTTTTTCTCTTTTTAATACCTCGTTTTAAGTTTGTATTAATCATTTCATTTCTTGTATTCAAAGCACTCGAATTTGCTACCGTGCTGAGAAACTATGAGTTAATCAGTATGTTCTTTGTCCAGTAGAAATGTTCTACTATGGATATCCTGAGGATTAACAATAAAAGCAAATCAGTGGCTTAATTAATTATCCTAAGCTAAAATGTTCATCAAACAATTAGATTATTGTCATTTCAATTCCCATGACATTTGTCAATATAATGCACAAACTGAAACAAATTTTTAATTTTTAAATTATAAATATTGTACTCTTTCAGTTCTTATCAAAATGTGTATACTAGTATACTAGTAAAATGTTGGCCTAGTAACCAGGAGACTGTGAGTTCTAGTCCCACCTTAGGCATGAAAGCTATCTCCGTGACTTTAGGCCAGTCACTTTCTCTCTCATCCCAACACATCTCATAGGGTCTTTGTTGTGAGGAAGAAGGAGATAGTGTATGCTTGTCCCCTTAAGTGATTTATAAAGTTATAATATTATAAAACCATAGGCCTGGAAAGGACCTTGGTCATCTTCTCCTCCAACCCCTTGTTATACCATCCCATTCAAATAGTTATCTAGTCTATTTTTGAAAACTTCCAGTGATGGAGCACCCACAACCTCAGGAGGCAAGCTATTGCATTGATTAATTGTTTCATAAAAAGCATAATAAAACAAAATCTAAAAACCAGCCAAAAATAATAACAAGGCAAGCTTATAAACCTTTTCTATATTGTTACTTTTAATAGATTCTTAAATCTACATTTTCTTACATCATAATTTTGAGTTCCCAGTTTTACCATGGTTTATATGTTAAGGTATACTACAATCCTATATATTCTTGTGAGAAATCAGGTTTTACTGAGAATCTAAAAAAGTAGAACTTTTCAGTAGCAGTGGGGGAGTTTTGGGTCAAATTTAATCAATGCAAGGAGTTGTGCTCAATCTAGTACATAGTAAAAATTCTCTTCATATTTTGTTTTCAAGTATGTAAGGGGCATAAAATGGCCTCTTTACCTCTGTGAATGACACTCAGTTCCTTATTTGTGGTTATTAAATTGATTAGACTGAACACATCATAGGGTATATCTCTATCTTATGGGTCAAATGACTCTTAACTGTTGCCAAAAATAAAAAATGAGCTAGATGAAGTAAAATAAATTTAAAATGAATGTTGATTTGGTGGAGCGATGTAAATTAGAAGTTTTCACCTCTGGAAAGTATATGCAACTCCTGTTCTTGCTAGCATTGCACTTAGGATGCAACTCCAGTTACTGAGGTTGATGTGACTACTAGTTCCATTACTATAGGTCTAAGAGGTCTTAATGGCAAGGTAAAGCTGGGGGCTTGTATTATAAACATTATTGGATAGAAATAGTCCAGTGACAAGAACATGCTCTGCTAAATTCCCTTTTGGATGATGGGGAGTATTATGGAATAACTCAGGGACTTTCAAGCAAATAAAAGCAACAAGATAAAATATTAAAATAATAAACATTAACACTGATTTAAAATTAACAAAGTGGAAAGGAAGGGAGCACGATGCACACGGGGTGAAGGAGGAGTCTTATCTCAATTCATTAACCACCTCTAGTATGATATGCCCCCCCCCATCAGAGCTCCAAGCAAGTTGGCAGAGTTTGGTTTTCAAGCCCTTTTGGAAGACCAAAAGGGTGGGTAAGAATATCACCTCAGGGGGCACAATGTTTCATGGATGGGAGCCATGACAGAAAAGGTCTTCTTCTGGACTCCATCAGCCAGAATTCCTTGAATTATGGGCTTGCATCATACCTCTTCCATCAGCATGGGTTGGCAGGCCAATCCATTGAGGTGAGACTTTTCCTCAGGTAACCTGGACTCACGCCATAAAGGGTTTTAAGCAGATAATTAACACATTGAATTTGATCCAGAAGCTAATGGGCAGCCAGTGTGATACGTGCCAAAGCAGTGTAACATGGGCCACTCTAGGGTCCCAAAAAACAATCTGTGCAGCTGCATCCTATGCCAGCTGAAGTTTCTAACATACTTTTCAAGGGTAACCCCATGTACAGCACATTGCAATTGTTTAGATATAATGCGGCCAGGGCTGAGTAACTGAGTGCAGAGATTTATGATCCAGCAAAGGGCACAACTGGCACACAACATAAAGTTGTGCAAAAGCTCTCTTAGCCACAACTGCCACCTACTATTCAAGCAGCAGACAAGAGTCCATGAGAACCCCCAGCTTTTGCACCAGAGCTGTCTGAGGCAGTACATCCAGAACTGTTAAAGTTATGTTAAAGTCCCAGATCCCAAAGCTCCATGCAGATATCTCTCTATCTCTCTATCTCTCTATCTCTCTATTTCTCTCTCTCTATTTCTTTCTCTCTCTCTCTCTCTCTCTCTCTCTCTCTCTCTCTCTATCTATCTATCTATCTATCTATCTATCTATCTATCTATCTATCTATCTATCTATCTATCATTTATTACTCTTCTCTCTCTCTTTACTCTCTCATGTCTGTCTACCTACCTACCTACCTACCTACCTACCTACCTACCTACCTACCTACCTATCTATCTATCTATCTATCTATCTATCTATCTATCTATCTATCTATCTATCTATCTATCTATCTATCTATCTATCTATCTATCTATCTATCTATCTATCTATCTATCTATCTATCTATCTATCTATCTATCTATCTATCTATCTATCTATCTATCTATCTATCTATCTATCTATCTATCTATCTATCTATCTTATCTATCTATCTATCTTTTTTGTATCTTATATCCTGACCCTGGCATTTAACCTGGTGAAAATCAGGTTAAAATTACAGATCATAAATATGTAACAAATAAATTCACTGAGTATTACTGAAAATGCACAGGCTTTCACAGTTAGACTCATTTTTGTTTTTATAGCAGCTTCATCATTTTATTTCCATTACATGGCTTTCTAATCAATACATCAGTGAGAAAATAAACGTACATCATATGCTTTATCTTCACTTTTATGTATTTTTTAGACTGAAAGAAAGACAAATATACAAACTGTCATATGAACACTTCTAGAGAAGTAGAAATTTCTGGCTCTCTGGCCTATCTGACTAGATTATTTTAATCTATTTTAATGTATTACAGCATGATGTTGACATTCTGTAAGATAAAGGAGCAGTGTCTTACATTCTCTTCATTTACTGAAAGATTGACAAAGTTTATTTGAAAGTCCAAAGAAGCAGTTAAAATAAAGCTCTATTGTACAGGACTTCTTATGAGGGGATAGGTAGAAGTGTGAAGCGATGTTATCAGTTTAATTTTTTTGATAATGGGTATTTTGAAACTTACCATAGTTACCATGGCAGAACAACAAAGCTCTTTCTCTCATGGTACCTATTTATAGTTTATTTGCATATATAAAGTTCCAAATATGCCCACTGAACATCAAAAACTGCCTATCCCACTCCCAATTTATCTTCAATGTTTCAGTAAAAAAGGAAGCACTCTGTGAGCTTGTTGAAAATAAGCTAAAGAAATACTGTTCCACTACCCTTAATTTAAAACACCTAAATTGAGTAAATTGTATTATTGCTTTTCCATTATTTATATCATCATCATCATCATCATCATCATCATCATCATCATCATCATCATTTTAACCATTGTCTATCCACTGCAGGATGAAGGCCTCTTCTGTATGTTTCCAACCAATACGGACCTGAGTTTTCTTTTGCCAATTGAGCCCATAATACTTGCTGATGACGTTGATCTATTTTGTTTTAGGTCTCTTTCCTGGATGCTTTTTATCAAGTGAGATCCATTCTATGACTACCTTGGTCCATCTGCCATCAGTTCTTCTTGCTTTGTGACCAGCCCATTTCCATTTCAATTTTTTACTCTCTTGATGATATCGTATACTTTTGTTTGTTCTCTAATCTATGTGCAGGTCTTTTTATCTTGTCTTATAATGCCAAGCATGTATCTTTCCACAGCTCTTTGCATCACCCTTAGCTTTTGTATCAATTGTGAGCTTAGTGTCCATGTTTCACTGGCATATGTTAGAGCAGGTAGCACACACTGATCAAAAACTTTTCACTTCAGGCATGAGGGGGAGGTTGTTCTTGAAAATTATGCTTAGCTTGCCGAATGCCTGTCAACCACATTTAACATGTTGTTCAATTTCCTTTAGTGTATCACCTTCCATTGAGATCCATTGGCCAAGGTATATGTAGTGGTCTACTATATGTAGTTCTTCTCCAGATATATTTTTTTTCTTTCTTTAGTGAATTTATTAAACATAACCTGGCTCTTTTTCAGGTTTATTTTTAAGCCAAATTGTTCTCCTTTTTTGTGCAGCTCTTGTATGTGTCTTTGTAGCTCTTCTGGGTCTTGTGAGAAGAGAACAACATTATCTGCAAATCTTAAATGGTTTAAATAGGCACCTTTGATTTTTATTCCATCTTTTGCCCAGTCTAGTTTGCGAAATACTTATTCAAGGCAGGCTGAGAAAAGGAGAAGTGATATTGTATCACTTTGTGGTACACCTCGTTCTATGTTGATTTCCACTTTAAGATCATTAAGGCAAATTATTAATTTATTATTTATATATGTTCTTTTTATTGTTATTATATCCACCCAGAGTTAGGATTGGAGCAAGGCATAAGTATTATAAAAGTAAAGAAACAAAGCTGTAATATTAGGCTCAAGTAACTAAAGTATGTACTTTGATAATTCTAAAAGACACTGTAAAGTTCTTACCATCAGGACTGCCCTACGTAGAAAAGCCTAAAAAGATGCAGCCGTTACAACCTTCAGCTGGTGTTTGTAGTGTAACCTCTTTTCCACAATCCTAGTTATAGCAACAAGAACAAAAAAAATCTGCTTTCCTCTTTCTGCTACTTGAAAAACTCAAATCACTCAAGTCAGAACACAGAATTTATTTAGAAGAAATGTGGAACTTCAGGGGCATGTAAAACATAACTGAGGTCAAAAATGTATGTTTAAAATAGTATTTAGAATTTATTAGGAAGATATGGGTGTATGTTAGGCTTAGAGGAAAGTATTAAGTTTCATAAGATGAACAATAGGATGAACAAAGAAATAATGTGCAGGTCTGTTCGGTATCAAGTGAAAAGCTAACCAGAAATTGGGCATGGTTGGAGCAAATGCAACAATAAAACTACAGCCTACCATGCTGTTATTACTCACAGCCTCTAGAAAGTTCAGTTGTTGAATATCTTCCTGAGAACTGAAAGATTTATTCATTGTGACTTGAAAGAGGAGCTTAGGTTCCTCTTACATTCTCTATAAACAGCAGCTCTTTTTGTAGATAAAATACAAAAAAACAAACACTACTAGCAAACCTTTTCCTTGGCATTTAACCACAAGAGTAGAAAGTTATGTTTATTCAGGAATTCAACCAATTTACTTTCAAAAACTGGGGAGGGGGCGCCAAAACAATGCAAGTACTACTTCTGCTGTAGATACCTCATGTTGTTGCATGGAAGTATGAAATGGATGGAACTTATATTGTGGCAAAATGATGTTTTCATCATTTTGATGAAAGCCTTAGATTCTGTAGATGCATCTGTTAGCTTGCACATTCAAGCACAGAAATTGTCTCTTGGGGTTAGTCGATCTATTAAGAGAGAAAGCTAAAGTTAAGCTGTTGATTTTTCTTTTTATTTATGTATTCGGTTATTTCAGCTAACACTGATCCACCTTTTCATATTAGGAAGCAAGAAAAAAGGTCCAGAGATAAATCTGTTTTTAATATATGTGTTTTCTACTGAAGGAAACCTCTTTTGCTGCATAATCCTTCATCAATTTGTCAAAAACTGCCATCACTAGGTAAAGAAGAACTTTTCAGTTCTGTATCTCATTTTGGGTTGATGTATGTGCCACTTTTTTAATACTTCAGCTCAGGATAACATTTGCTCTTTCATGTTCTCAGTTGAAGCCACTGGGAATTGAGCGTTTTCAAAGGATAATTATACCAATCTGCATATAAAAGGCTAGATGTCCTATAGAGAGTTCAGCTGAAAAGCAAATTCTTCCCCAAGATGAAAATGAGAAATGAGAAGTAAATCCCAAAACTAAAGATTCAGTGAAGTTAATGTGTTTTTCATCTATGAAGTGACTGTGGGTTTGCAAAATGACTGGGAGATTATTCAGTTATTCTGCCAGTTACTCTTGAAAAAAAAATGGAGCTATTACAGGCTGATTTCACTTAGAAACTCATTCTCAGTCTTGGTCATCCATCCATTCATTGTTCATTTGTATCTGTTAATTTACTTACCCTCATAGTATAGTGCAAGGTTTATTGTAAACTATGGAAGGGTCCAATAGAGAACAAGAGTGGATTCTTTTGTTACTGGATTATCATTGGTGAGATAAAGGAATGACACAGCTTTGACAGATTGATTAATTGATTATGCACCATTAAATTAGTATAAGCTTAAGCAATGACAGACATAAATGTTCTCCAGTACGATCTTCCACCATCAGGCTCTTTAGGTGCACATGTTGTTGGGATAATTAAATCCATTATGATCTCTGATAGTAGTCTTCCTCCTCTCTTTCTTCCCATCTTTCTCTCCATTATGGACTTGTCAAGGGAGCCAGATTTTTGCATAATGTGTTCAAAATAGGATAATTTTAGACTGGTCTTGTGCAAGAAGTCTGGAATGATTTATTCGATGACTTCTTTGTTTGTTTGTTTGTTTGTTTGTTTGTCTAACATTTATATTATCAAGAGATTTGCCCTACACCAAAGTTCAAAAGTGTTAATATGCTCTTTATAGTGCTTCTTCAAAGCTGAACTTTTGCTTCTATACATTATCATAGGAAATACCATTGTTTGTACACTTGTAATCTTGGTAGATAAAGACACATGCCAACATCTGAATATCTTTTCCAAGGCCTTCATAGCTGCTCTGTTAAACTACCACTCCAATATCTTCGTTGTCAGTTTTAAAGCTGGTTTCTCAATCTATTTCAGATTGAATTTGACCATAAAATTCATTAACTTCATCTTCTGCATCAGCAGTTGGGGCATAAATTTGGGTAACTATCTTATTAAAAGTTTATCTTTGTAGACTAGATTATATTCTCTGGTTATTTATTGCACTGCACCCAAATACTGTCTTTTCTATGTCCTTCCTGATTATGAAAACAGCACCATTTCTTCCTTTTTTGTGCCCTGAGTAATAAACAGCATGATCTTTTGACTTAAAGTATCCAATTCTGGGCTATTTAAATCCACAGATGCCTAAGATGTTAATGTGTTTTCAATTAATTCCATTTTGTATCATGTTGAGCTTTCATATGTTCATGCTTCTTATATCCCTGTCCCTGCTGTAATTCTGTCTTTGCAGCTTTGATTTTTCCCCCTACATGACAATATCAATAGCTAGACATCCTGAAGATTTTAATCTAGCTGTGTCATAAACACCATTAGTACACTAAACGATCATTACCACTTCTTCAATAGCAAGTTAAGTGCCATCTGACCTGAGGGGCCCAACATCTGGCACTATATTATCAGTCACTTTATATTGTTTATTTTTGTGATTTTCTTGGTAAAATACAGGAGTATATTTCACAGTATGAAATAATATATTTGCCATTGTCAGCAGAGTAATCATCCACCTCGAGCATTCTCCTATATCCCTGCTGCAAATATACCTGTGTAACAGCAATGACTTTAATATCTTGGCTTACCATCTTGATATTCTTTGCTCATTCATCCTAGGAACTCACTATCATAATGAAGAAACATAGCAGGACTTGAAGTGGGGAGAGAAAATTCAGCTTATTGCACTTTAAATTCAACTGCCAAATGGACCCCTGCTAAGACACATGGATTTGTTTCTGAATTAAGTTGAAATTGTTGAAAGAAATGATGAAAACTGTCTTGAATGCATTTGGGTCAATATAAAAGGGGGGGGATGACATTGCCATAGGTATATACTATAGGCCACCCAACCAAACAGAGGAAATAGATGAACTTTTTGCTAGTCAGTTAACTAAGGTATGTAGGAAGCACACTGTCATGGTTCCGATAGATGAAACCCATCAAAAGAACTTCGAGGCAAAATTCTTCCTTAAAGAACCTTTATTAGGGAAACACAGTATCGGCACTACATAGCTGAAACCAAAAACTAAATTCCCTTCCCCCGGATACAAAGTAACAAAGTACAATTCCCACCCCCAATAAACTGTCATAAAACACATTCTCCAATTAGCTTCAAGCGTGGGCTTTCTCCTCAGCTCCTCAGCCCGCCAAAACACTATCAGCTCGTCCTTGAGTTCCCACAGCAGTGTTATTATGGCTAGCTGAGCTTACATCCCAACCCCCTCCCACTGCACTTGAATTCTAAAAGTAAGAAAAGCATGTTAAAGGAGAAGAGAAAATGGCTGCATTTTTATCAGTTGTCAGAACAGGAACATCCAATTTAGCAGCATTGACACACATCACAATAGTAATGGGGGACTTTAATTACCCAGACATCAACTGGGAGACAAACTCTGCACCAAGTGGAAGATCAAACAGATTCCTGACAAACCTAGCACACAACTTTGTCTCCCAAAAAGTAGAGAAGGGAAGGAACTAGGGGATTAGCCATTTTGGACCTAATTCTCACTAACAGGGATGAAATGATAGAAGGCATTGAAGCCACAGAAACCTTGGGGGGGGGGAGTGATCATGCAATATTGGAATTCAACATTATGGAAGCACAAGCAATAGAACACAGTCAAACTAGAGTCTTGGACTTCAAGAGAGCTAATTTCAATAAACTTAGAGAGAGCTTGGGAAGGATTCCAAGGATGAGAATCCTCAAGGGGAAACAACTCAAGAAGCTTGGGAAATTTTGAAAAGTGAGATAATACAAGCCCAGTCTAGCACAATACCAACGAAGAAGAAAAATAACAGCTCTCAAAAGAAATCAGCATGGCTGCATAAAGAACTCTCTGATAAATTGAAAGACAAAAAGGACAAGTATAATAAGTAGAAAGAGGGGCACACAACTAAGGCAGAATATCAACAAATAGCCTGAGCCTGCAAAGATGAAGTGAGGAAAGCTAAGGCTCAAAATGAACTAAGGCTTGGGACAAAAGTCAAAAATAACAAGAAAAGCTTCTTTCAACAAGTAAAAAGCAAGAAAAAAGTCAAGGAAATGATTGGCCCATTAGTGGGAGAAAGTGGCAAGAAGGTGACAAGCAACAGGGAGAAAGCAGAACTATTTAACTCATTTTTTGCATACGTCTTTACACAAAGGGAAAAAACAGCCCAACCTATTAAAAACAGTACCGCAAAAAATAGATTCGAAACACAAGTTAAGATAGGCAAGAAAATGGTAAGTGAGCACCTGTCCAGCTTAGACCAGTTCAAATCACCAAGACCAGATGGATTACACCCCAAGGTTCTCAAGGAACTGACAGATGTGATCTCAGAACCACTGAACTATATCTTTCAAAGATCCTGGAGCACTGGGGAACTACCGGAGGACTGGAAAAGAGCTGATGTAGTTCCCAACTTCAAAAAAGGGAAAAAAATGGATCCAGGAAATTACAGACCTATCAGCCTGACCTCAATACCTGGGAAGATTCTGGAAAAGATAACCAAACAACAAATCAGCGAACACCTAGAGGAAAACAAAGTCATTATTAAAAGCCAACATGGGTTTGTCAAAAACAGATCATGCCAGACAAATCTTATCACATTCTTTGACCAAGTGACAAAATTAGTGGACCAGAGGAATGCTGTGGATATAATTTATTTGGACTTCAGTAAGGCATTTGATAAAGTAGATCACAACCTACTACTTGATAAGATAGAAAAATGTGGGTTAGACAGCATCACCACCAGATGGATTCGTAGCTGGCTGACCAGCTGTACTCAGCATGTAGTCCTCAATGGAACTGAATTTACATGGAGGGAAGTGAGTAGTGGGGTGCCCCAGGGTTCTGTTCTGGGCCCAGTGCTCTTCAACATCTTCATCAATGATTTGGATGAGGGGATAGATGGGGAACTCATCAAATTTGCAGACGACACCAACCTGGCAGGAATAGCCAACACTCCAGAAGACAGGCTTAAGATACAGAAGGATCTTGACAGACTTGAACATTGGGCACTATCTAACAAAATGAAATTCAATGGTGAAAAAAGTAAGGTTCTACATTTAGGCAAGAAAAACCAAATGCACAGGTATAGTTTAGGAGGTACCTTGCTCAACAGTAGTAACTGTGAGAGGGATCTCGGAGTCCTAGTGGACAATCTCTTAAATATGAGCCAGCAGTGTGCTGCAGCTGCAAGAAAAGCCAACAGAGTGCTGGGCTGCATTAATAGAGGGATAGAATCAAGATCACGTGAAGTGTTAATACCACTTTACAATACCTTGGTAAAGCCACACTTAGAATACTACATCCAGTTTTGGTCACCACAATGTAAAAAAGATGTTGAGACTCTAGAAAGAGTACAGAGAAGAGTAACAAAGATGATTAGAGGACTGGAGACTAAAACATATAAGGAACGGTTGCTGGAATTGGGTATGTCTAGTTTAATGAAGAGAAGGACTAGGGGTTACATGATAGCAGTGTTCCAATATCTTAGGGGTTGCCACAAAGAAGAAAGAGTCATTAAACATGAACCTCAGTCAACTGAACATTCAAATTGGCTGGCGCTGATGGTTGACATGGGTTACTACCAGCATCCTAGGTGTCAACCAGGTACCTTCTTAAAATATAAGATGTTCCGAGTAGCGCAGTTTTTTGTAACATTGCTGGAGTTATTGCAGGAAGCTGCAATTTCTTGATGTATTTTGCAAAGTTTTTGGACATAGTTCCCAGTGTCCCGATGACAATGGTTACCACTGTTAGAAGTTTCATCCATAATCGCACAGTTTCGATGGCCAGGTCATGATATTTTTTTCCAGTTCTTTTTCTTCGACTCTGGCATCTCCTGGTACAGCGATATCAATCAGCTATACATTTCTGTTCTCTACAACTGCGCTATCCGGCGTATTGTGTTCCAAATGGTAATCTGTCTGTATTCAAAAGTCCCACAAGATCTTCACCCTCTCATTCTCAACAACATTTTCCACCCTATGTTCCTACGACTTTTTGGACACAGGAAAGTCGTATTTTTTACACAATGCCCAGTGGATTAATTTAGCAACTCGGTCATGTCTAGATTTGTAATCAGTTTGCGTGATTTTGCTGCACTCACAGATTAGCTGTGAAACAGTTTCAACTTTGTCATTGCAAAGTCGGCAATTTGGATGGTCAGTGGATTTTTGTATCTTCGCTTTCATGGCATTAGTTTGTAATGCTTGTTCTTGAGCAGCCAGTATTGAGCCTTCTGTTTCTTTCTTGATGGTTCCCATCTTAAGCCATGCCCATGTCAATTTGTTATCACATTTTCCTTCAACGTTTTTCAAATGCTGTCCATGCAAAGCTTTGGTTTTCCATCTATTTAATCTGTCATCCAGCCATTTTTCCTTATATTCTGCCTTTGTTTCTGTTATTTTTATAGTGCTCTCTGTTTTCACAACCTGCAGCATAGTCATTCAAACTTCGTTTTTCTTCTTCTACAGTTTGGTGGATTTGCAATAGTCCTCTGCCCCCTATTTTTCTTGGCAGGTACAACATGTCGATGTCACTTCGTGGATGTAGAGCGTGGTGCATATTCAAAAGTTTACATGTTTTCCGGTCTAGATTTTCCAGTTCAGCCAAAGTCCAGTTGATAATTCCAGCTGGCTAGCGTATCACTGGGACTGCCCATGTATTAATGGCTTTAATTATGTTTCCAGCATTCAGCTTTGACTTTAAAATTTTGTGGACTCTCCTGATGTATTCCTTTTGCATTGACTCTTTGACTTTTCCATTCAAGATGTTATCTGCTTCCAATATGCCTAGGTATTTGTAACCGTCATCCTTTGCTAGTGCTTTCACAATACTTCCATTTCCCAGTTCTATTCCTTCTATTTTTGCCATTTTTCCTCATTGCATGGATAGTACAGCACATTTTCCAAGTCCAAAGTTCATTCTAATGTCGTTGCTAAATATTATTATTATTATTATTATTATTATTATTATTATTATTATTATTATTATTATTATTATTATTATTATTATTATTATTATTATTATTATTATTATTATTATTATTATTATTATTATTATTATTATTATTATTATATCATCTGATGAAGCCATGTTCCATGTATGAGGAGTAACAACCATATGCCAATATTATTCTTTCTAAGATTAGGAAAACCCCTTTAAACTTATCACACTTTTACAACTCTTCTTAATGATCATTTTGTTCTTAATTGGGAGTGAATGACTTTGCTATTTCAGTGTCATTGTGATGTGATATGGAATTTAAATAAAGAAAAAAATAGAATCTACAATTTTTTGCATAGGGAAGCAGTCTACAGTTTGCTTTAGAAATTCATTATTGTATTTTGCTACATATTATACATTAGTCAAAAATTATAACTTTAGCATTTTGATAGGAATAAGATAGGGACAGTATAGAGATCGAAATGGTGGATTGAACCTTCAGTACCCCAAGCCATCAAATTGCATGCTGGAGCTATTATGGATCTGAATCTATTTTGCAGTTAATAGAAATCTTTATCATGATTTAATCTATGTCACATGGAATTGCAACTGAAAGAAATAGAAACTATACAAATCCACTGATGGGTTTGTATAATGGTAGATGCATAAACCTTCTGGACATGATGGATTTCAATTTGATTGATATACAGAGATTTTAAAATAAACTTCCACCTACTTTCAATGAAGTTCCTCTTATAGTCCTCCTAAATTGGGAGAAGCAACTGCTTTATGCTTTATGTTCCAGTCATATTGTTAAAGTTGAATGCAAAATTTGACAACTATGGGAAATATTTTCCTTTTCTTGGGATGGTTAGAGTTGTTTCGTCTGACAAGATCAAGGCATATTCTGCAAAGGCAATGTTTTCTCTTTCCCCAATCTTGTATAACCTGAGAATCATATAAATTGTAAGCTGCTAGCACAAAAAAGTGAAGAAGCATGTGGCAATCTAATCAACAAGAAAATGTGCCTGCCTCGGCCAGCTCTTAATTACTATCTCATTAACACTCAGTTATCAATTACTGGTGGCAAAGGCAATACCCAAATGGTATGGTTGATGTCACGGACAAGGTAATGAAATTGACCTCGGCAGAAGAAGTCCAGCAGTTTCCTGATACACCTGGACACTGATTTCAGATACTCTTCAGGATAGCATAATATACTGACTCACTATATAATGAATCAATCCCTCAAGTATAATGAGGGATTGAGAGCAGAAGATTGTACTTGCATATGTAATAACAACTTTAATCATAATTAGAGGAATTTCATTGCTGGTCTGATTCATTCCAGGTTAATAAGTATTGTATTGTTAATTTAAAACTCTACATGCTGTTGGGGGAGGGACATTTTAAAATAAAACATATTTACATCCTCAGGATTACCTTAAATATTTTAATGCTAATTGAAAAAATGTTTATAGTAGTCCCACTACAGATGTTGGTGACAAGAAGATTTTCACAAAATAATTTTGTTTGCTTGCCATCTTCTATTCAAAGACATTGTTTTCTTTTTCTTATAATTCAATTTTACTGCATACATACAAGTTATAAGCTCCAGTATAAGTACATACAAAATTGATGGGATTTTTTCCTCCTAAAATCTTGGGTTAGCATGCTGTTCTATGTAGGGTTTGTAGCTAATTTCTCTGATAACAACCAGAAATATCTTTTATCTTTTTCTTTAGGGCAATCATCATTTGAGTTCGGTCTAGGGCAAGATGGTCACTAGTCTCCCAGCTGGCAGCAAAACAGTAACAAAAAAAGTACAGGAGGCCTGGAGAAAGGAGTGATATAATAACAGTGTGAATTATTAATCTCACTATTATACAATAGGAGATTGCATCCAATATTTCTGTAAATAAGTGGGGAACCAAATAGGGAATAAAATCTCAAAAATTGAGATTTTTTGTATAGTTATCATTCTATTATAAATAATTGAACAAGACAGTGTGCTAGTCTGTTGGGAAAGAGAGAGTTGGTAGTGGGGACAGGGCAGACTTTTTCACTGTTAGTGTGACTTCAGAAAAGAGTGTAGGAGGCGTAACAAAAACTTATCACTGAAGTTGGGAGGCAATTTTTGTAAAAGTTTTTAAAAGACAAAATAAATATGTTAAATCGCTTATTTCAAAATTCTTAAAATATCAAAAAAATAAATTTAAACCAGACCAGCAGACATTGTTATTGTGTTGTTCTATTTTGGGAAGAAAAAAAAACCTGATCTCTGAGTCACAATAATAGGCAGGACACACAGATTAGGTCACCAGTTGCCTCTCCCTATATGTATTTAAAACATTGTACTCTTATTTGGCAATATGACTATAAAATGCACAGCATAACCCAGATTAATCCTATTGACTTAAAAAACAGATGAAATATGCAATTCTAATAATTGCAATAGGAAATGTATCCTGCACCGCTATGATATATGTGTTGGTTCTATGCACTCCTTTTTTCTGCTGTCTTAAAAACAAAGAATCCCTCACTCTTTGTTGTGAAATGACCTTGATTACCATGCTGAGTAGGAGTTAAAAATAATTAACATTTTTAAACTCGGCTTATAGCCTGTTCATCTGTTAACCACTCTGAGAAGTGTACAACTCCAACCTAAATAAACAAAATCAAAACAAACAAAAAACAACCCAACCATAAATACCTAATTCAATGTGTAAAATAAGTTCGCTAATAATTGCACATGAAAAAAATGCATGTATATAAACACAATTACGTGTAGGGAATACTGAGCTGGAACAGAAACAGAAGAATCAGTTTGTTTAGGGATTGATGTTTTTTTGTCATTGTGAGAGATGTAAAATAAATATTCCATGGTATGTTTGTGCAAAAGGAAAACTAGAAAAAATTCTAATGAATAGATGAAAGCACTTGTTGATTATGTATTTATGGAAGAGTGAAGATTCCGAGGGAAATTATTTAATTCCGAGGGAAGAGAACAAAAGGGAAAATGTTTCACTGAAGAATGACAAGCAATTAGAGAGAGAGAGCTTCCACCAAACTGCTAACAGCCCCTTGCAGGTGGGAATGAGCAAGCTGAAAGGAACCCAACTAGAAAAGAAAAAGAAACTAACACCTTTTCATTTATCTCTATAAAGCTGGGGGAACCTGCTACGATTAACGTGAATAAAAAGTGTGAATAAAAAGTGTTAAGAAGACTAAGAGGAGCAGTAGGAAGGAGAGAAAGAAGCACAAAGCATTTCAAACTTATGAAAGACTTGTATTTTTCCATTTCTGTAAATGTTCTAATGTTCAAGTTAGTTCTTTATCCTACTCTTCTTTCATTCTGTTTCCCAACTCCCTTTCCCATGCATAAAGAAAATGAATAATTAACTTACAATGCAGTCTTTTAGAAGTCTATGCAGTAAACCACCCCTCCCCATATTTTCAAATCAGACTGGCTTGGCATGCAGCTACCATGTTTTGCAATAGATATGAATTCAAATAAAAATTAAATAGTATCTATCTGTATAAGAAATGAATATCCATGTATCCCAATGCATATACTTAAATGTGACTTTATTTTTATCTTTGCAAGTCAAATTTATTTATTTTTGGAGAAAGTTATTGCTTTCAGCAGATTTCCTGAATGCTTCATAAAAGTCACAATGAGCAATTCCATTAATAATAATAGGATTGTTAGCAATTATTCTTTCTTGTAAGATTATTATCTTAATATAATTAAGAGCATTCTTCAAAAAAAGGAACTTGTGCTATTTAATATATTTAAATGATATAAGGAAGACAGAGACTGATTAACTAATAAGAAGAAGTAGGATAATATCTTATGGAAACTATTTTAGAATTACTGAGGGGGGCATAAAATGTATTGGCAAGGGTGAAAACTATGTATGCACTCTTACATACCTTCACACTCAAGCAAATGCCACAGCACATGCTAGGATTTGCTGTTAAGTAAACCTGAAAAAATATTTTTAATAAAATACTCTACTGATATTTTTGTGTGGCCTTATTATGTGTCTATGGTACACATATAAAGTTATTATACCTTCATCTACAGTATTAGTAACCATCTATATCAGCATTACCCTGTTCCATCTATAGAAAAACAATTTACAATTAATGTATTATAAAATACTATTGTGTCTTTTCTCTTTTTCATTCTTTTTGGAATTATTTGTTAGTTTAGTTTAATTAGTTTCACTCTTCTTCTGTATCCCTTTTATAAGACTTTGTGAGGATTATTTGCTTTCCAGTGACTGGACATAACACAGCATAGCAGATCTGTATTGCAGTACTCACTTTCTATAACAATAGCTGTTACTCCCCAATTGCTACACTTTGTATGGACATGTTGCCATGTAATTATGTCTTTAATACTCAGTCTTTTAATGCTTAAAATGTAGTCCAAACAAAAATCCCAAAGCCTTTAAAGTGGCATACAACCATTACCTTTTTTCAAAAGTTCTTACACTAGTTTGGATTAGGTGTGGTTACTTCTTTTCTGGTTGATGTTAAGGTCCTGGCAAAACTTCAGGCAGGAATTCCATCAGGATATACTGCTCACCATAGCTTGTAGTCCTGGGAGTTGACTGATAATTCTCTTGCCTGCCTGTAATAGCTGTCAATCTCTATATGTCACCTCCTCCTCCCCATTTGCTTGCTGTTTTCTTATTCTTTTTCTCCTATACACCTTGGTCTTAGTGTTTGTTTTTGTAAACTCAGGGCCTGGCTAGAGTGCAACTGCCTCTGGATGTCAGCATGTCCTTGGTCTAGCTATTATTACAGGCAGCTGAAACATCAGTGTGAATGCTGTGAGTAAAGTTGTGAGTGAGTGAGTGAGTGAGTGAGTGAGTGAGTGAGTGAGTGAGTGAGTGAGTGAATGAATGAATGAATGAATGAATGAATGAATGAATGAATGAATGAATGAATGAATGAATGCAGAAGGGAAGTGGGGTGAGAAACATTTTTGCCTGACTGCAACTACTTTTCCCAAATGCAGACAACAATCCCATCTTCATTCCCTTATAAACTTTTCACTCTATTTGAATTTAGTATTAAGAACCTAGTGTTAACACAATTAATTGAATCAAATATAATTTTGGGTCAATCTTGTAAAGAGAATATAAGGCCAGCAGATTGGCCTCTAAAAAGCAGCTGGTTTTTCTTCTGAAATTCTACCTACTCTTTTTTTAATTATACTAATTTCCTCTATTTACACTATCCCATCAGGTCCAATCTTAATTAAGGAGAAAGCCAAAGAGTATAAAAAATGTGCAAGCATCATCATCACCGAACTCCATCCATGGAGGAGCATGAATAGGGAAAGTCAGTGCAGGGTGTTGTTAAGATCCAGTTTCTACTCTTTCTTACCTTAAGTATAAAACATCCTTCGGATAAATTTGAGTCAGTCACTTTTCTCTCAACCCAACTACCACACAAAGTTGTTGTGGATAAAAAAGTGTGATGGAGTGCTACATATCATCCTTGAGCTCCTGAATGAAAGACAGGATATAAGTATAATAAATAACAGCCAAAACATCCGCAAAGTGAAGAACCTCATAACTGTGAAAGGTCCCTTCCAACTTTATTATTATTATAAAAAAGTGTCATCAACTTGTTAAAAAGCCATAAATAAGCAATTTTAAATAATTTAAAGGAAAAGAATTTAGAGGAGAAGAAAACTTTGAAAAAAACATTTAAATTTAGTGATAGTTTGAAATATTGTGAAATGTAAAGCAAAAAGTTGAGGTTGTATTTTTTTAATTTTATTTTACTGCACTGAAAAGATTTGGAAATCACTTTTTTTCTCTCTTTGCACTTCTCTCTATTCTCTAACTTTGTTTTTCTTGTATTTTTATTTTATAATGAAACATAAAAAAAACATGATACAAAAGAGAAAAAAGATTTGGGTAGCTGATTATTATTGGATCAGGGCTTTTCTTTGTCAAGCTATTCCTAATCCTTTTCATGTTTGGTTTTTCTTTGTCAAGTTATTCTCTTTGTCAAACTATTCCCAATCCTTTTCATGTTTGGATTTTTTTAGTAATGGTTCTTGGTAAACGTCATTTGGTTTACTTATTTTATAAATAAGACATTTATTTTATATGTCTTGAACATGCCTACCAAATAAACTGAAATGAAATGAACCAAATGGCAACCTTGTCCTTGATCTGCAAAGTGATTCCATATTTTGTCTCAAGTTTCTAGCTATAATCCAGACATTATCATCAAAGTAAACTATTTTCCACCAACCCGTAAGTGAGCAAACAAACAAACAAACAAAAACACTTGGCCATTAAGCCTTCCTTCAATCTATTCAGGAGTCTTCCAAATCCCAGGCTGAAGAGCATAAATTAACCGTGTCCAAGGAAAGATGATATTTTTATTTTTTCAATAATCAGGCATGTTTGTTGGTTCTATTTTAGTCTCATTTTAAGGAAAGGAAATGAATCTTAATAAAATATAAGAATGGAAATTGTGCCCTTAACTTGCACTGATTCAAATTTATATATTTAAACAGCACATGGCACATGGTATGTTAAATATGCTCTCTACTCAGTGAAAAATTCATTAGCAAGTCTCCTTTTTAAAAAATAACTTAAAGCTTCCTGGGGAGAAGCTTGAGAGTTAGGATAGTGAACACCTTCAGAGAAACAGACACCTTATTCTGCTCCTAGACACCTTAAAAGACAGTCACCCATTAACATCTGCAGTGAGAATAAGCAGATCTTTGCGAAAGTTAAAATGGCACAATCAATCATGGCAAGAAATACACTAAAGATGACATGACCATTCAGCTGTATGCCATTTAAGTAGCTACTATGACCTACTTTAGGAAATTTAACTGGTTTGTCAGAAGAAGTCAGTCAGAGTGCATTGCACTGCTTTTTAGTTGAGTTGCAGTAGTACAGCACAATACATAATCTTCCAGGTTTACATAAATTCTTGGATAATAACCATAAATGACCATAAACATTTGTCCTAGGATCACTAGACACAATTAACCTGGAAAAATAAATATGGAAAAATATTTATTTAGAAACATTGGTTTGGACAATCCCTGCAGCCAATCCTGTAAATTGATTATAATGTCACTGGTTTACGATAATGTCTTGATGCAGTAATCAATGTAGTATGTTACAACTCAGATAATACTTATTAACTGGCATTGCAGTTCTTAGGACTGCTAAAAAAAACAAGCTTCTTGCACAATTGTTTTTGTTGTTTTTGTTGAAAAAACTTCTAATGTTGATATTCTGCTGAGATACAGTTACCTGATTTATATTCTACGAAACGAACACAATAGAATGGATATCAACTGCAAAATATGATGTTATAAACAGTACAGTTCAATGTCACTGTTTTATTCATTATGAGCCATGATCTTTATAAACTTTCCCCAACCTGTTTCACTCTAGATGTTTTGGAATTGCATTTCCCAGAATTCCCAGCCAGCAAAGGCCAAAGGTTTTAGCCAAGTGTCTGGAAATTCTAAAAACTGAAGTTTGGAAGGCACCAAGCTGGGAAAGGATGACTTATATGCTTATCATTCATGACATTTAAAGCAACCCCTGAGATTATTAAAAGAGACAATTGGGGGGGGGGGTTATCTGTCTGAATCGAAATAAATGAAAGATGAGCTCAAAACCTGTATTGGGATATCTAATGTCATTTTTCAATTATAGTTTTTCACAGAAATATTTAGAAGCATTAAAGACTTCTACAAACATGTTTTACAAAGCAGTAGTCTCCAACCCCTGGGTCACAGACCACTTTCGGAACCAGGCTGCACAGCTGGAAGTGAGTGGGCAGGCAAGTGAGTGAAGCTTCATCTGAATTTGCAGCCACTTGCCATCACTAGCATCACCACCTCAGCCCCACCTCAGATCATCAGACATTAGATTTTCATAGGAGCCCAAGCCTTCTGAAAACTGCACATGTGAGGTTCCTCCCCCACCCACCCCCTCCATGGAAAAATTGTCTTCCACAAAACTGGTCCCTGGTACCAAAAAATAAATGTTGCTTATTTACAGAAACCAATGGGTCTCATATCTGAATCTCATTTCATGGAGTTCCTGTAAAGCAGGGGTCTTCAAACTTGGCCCTTTTATGACTTGTGGACTCAGCACGCTGACTGAGGAATTCTGGGAGTTGAAGTCCACAAGTTATAAAAGGGCCAAGTTTGAAGACCCCTGCTGTAAAGAAACTTACATATTAAGAAACTATGTATTTTGTATAATATACCATAATTTACTTAATGGAGTTATTGTGGATGGCTGAAATGAAGAAAGATTCTCATATAACCCACCTTGAACTTTTTGAAATATAAACCTATAAAATAATAATATAGAAAAATAAAATGTCTAATTCCTTGAGATTTGTTTTCTCTGCTTCATAATGTTTAAGACAAAATTTTGCTTAAACCAAAGCCATATGCATTCTATTCATGGTGAAGGCAGGTGGATTTTTAAAATACTAATTTATGTTTTAAACAATCCTTTATTTTTTTGATTAACTTGAGAAATCAAAACAAGCAAAGAAAGGGGGGTTGGAAATGATGAACAACATTATATATGAAATAATTGTCTCTCCCTTCCACTTATCTCAGTTGCCATATTCTTTTTATATTTTTCTTTTTTCCTTTTATATTTTGTATCTATATTTTCTTTTGGACAACTGAACCCATATAATTTTATTAGTATCTTTTCTTCCAGTCAATAGAATACTGCTCCTTTCATTTAAATTCTAAGATCATTTTAGTTTAAGAAAGTAAATGTGGCAGAAAAAATACCCTCTAAAACACAGATACAGTAATACATTTGAACTCTGTGAGAGAAACACAGAATGAATTGCATATATATCTATTTTGAATCAAGACTTATTAAATTAGAAAAGAAACATAAGATGGAAGTGCATCTTTGCTGCCATCCCCAGAAAATCACACAGTAACACCATAATTGTGATCATCACATAACTTTGTCAGATGCCTAGAACCATGAATATGGTCAGCTAATACTGCAGAAGCCTGTTAGACAGAGGGGAAAGTGCTGCCCATCAATTTGGAGAAGCTCTCCTATTTTACCATGAAGTTACACAACCCACACAACCATGAAGTTATACAATCTCATGCAGGACTTAATTCAGAAGGATAAAGAGTCTTCTGCTTTATCAGGCAGCTCCCACAGGTCAATAATAAATACCCCTGGTAACTAACCTTTTTTTTGGGGGGGGGGATTTAGGCTACATTTGGGTTAAATGCTACTGAGTAAAATTTACTGACTACACATACTTATTTTGATTAGCTATCCTGTCCAGCAGAAGCAAAAAACATTAGCCCCATCCCCACAGCACCGCTCATTTCTTTTTTGAAAGAGTACTCAATGCACACTCACAACAAGCCATCAGTCAGCTAAGCAATGATTGGGGGGGGAGCTGCTAAGTAAGATGAAAGAGCCATTTCTCCCAAGAGCTATTGAAAGAGTCAGTTCTCTTCTTTAATGTGCAGTTTCCTCCTCCCACTGATCAACTGTTCAGTGGCTTCATGGTGTTCTTGGTATCCTAGCAGCAGAAGCTACCACCAATTTTTTTTTCTTCTCCAGGAAAAAAAATGGACAGGGTGAGAAAATTGTGTTGGACCTCAGAAGACACAGAACTAACCCAAAGAAACACATTATGATCTGCACTGCTGCCAGCATTGCTGGAGAAGTGTGGCATATTTTCTTCCCTTTAAACTATCAAGTTGTCAACTTAAGAGAAAAACCACTACTTTAACATAAATTTTAAACCTGCTTTCTCATGAATGGGCTGAGGGGCTAGAATAAATATTTCAGGGGTTGCCACAAAGAAGAGAGAGTCAAGCTATTCTCCAAGGCACCTGAAGGCAGGACAAGAAGCAACGGATAGAAACTGATCAAGGAGAGAAGCAACCTAGAACTAAGGAGAAATTTTCTGACAGACCAATTAATCAGTGGAACAACTTGCCTCCACAAGTTGTGAATGCTCCAACGCTGGAAGTTTTTAAGAAGAGACTGGACAAGCATTTGTCTGAAAGGGTATTGGGTTTCCTGCCTGAGCAGGAACTAGATGATCTCCAAGATCCCTTTCAACTCTATTATTGTTATTTTTATTGTTATTGTTATTGTTAAATGTGCTGTAGAGAGTAATATGTAATTTGTAATATGGTCAGAGCAAGTGGGGCAAAATCCGAAGGCACATCAACTTTAATAAAAACCATTCTACTAGAGCAAAACTGATGCAATTTTCATTTGTTTTAGTGTTTTGCACAGAAAATCTACTGCATAATCTTGATTTTTTTAAAAAATCTGCATTCGTTTAGAAAGACCTATTCTATGTGGTGGTTCTCTTGTTTATATTAATGACTACGAGGTTTGCGACCAACACTTTGTTTTTCAAAATTAAATTTCAGATGAATAAATCCACGACTGTAGTAAATGACACAGTGAAAAAACACCTGAATCAGGTAATAGAAGCACAATCCAAACTTTTAAAATATGCCAGATGGAGGCTATAAAAAGAAACAACCCTCCTCCGCTTTGCAATCCTATTTTGTTAGTTGAAATCACTTTCTTCCAGCTGTTTCTGAAGACTGCCAATGTAACACAAATATATCATCAGAAGAAAATGAGCAGAAAGGAGATTGGGCATGAATTATATACAAATCCAGAGCACAATAAGGAAACAATCACAATGCCAGCACAAAGTAGGTACATTCAAATTCTTATTCTGTAAGCTGCTTGGAGTTATTCTTAGTGAAGAATAAATATATCATCCTGTTTTGTAAGGTGGCTTATAGAAACCTGTGCAAACATGTTCATTAACAAACTGATTAAAGGTGACAATATTAATAGCAAAATACTGTCATTGTTTTAGAGTTCATTGGAAGCTATCTATTAATGAGTCAATTTGTTCAGTTCAGATCAATCTTGAAAAAAATACTATACTGTTCAGTTCAGTATAGAAAAATAATGATACAAATATATGTTGGCCATATTCAAGAGAGTTTAGGATTTGGTTTATGGTTTGAACTTGGGTCTCTTTTTTAATTATATAAACTTATAATTATATAAAATAATTTATAATTATTTTTATAACAGCAAAAAAGTGATTCCTTACATGATAGCAAATAATGCTGTGCAAACCTCTTTGAAAATGCAAAAGACACTTGCTAATTAATAAAGAATAGGGTTAGAGACAGGAAGGAGGCAGAGAAGCCATGTTATGTGGAGAACTCCAGAATACAGTTATTGGATTGGACCTCTAAGATTTGTTATTTTGTGTATATATGTGATACTGAGAAACAATTTCATATTTATAGACAGGGCTCAGGAAAGCAAGAAATTACTCATGTTTTTCATTGTCTTCTAAGGAAACAACCATTCATTAGCTTTAAAAATATAAAACATTTTCTTATAGATGATAGTGAGGTAGATTGTATGTGTGTATGTATTCACAGACAAATATAATCCTAATATATTACCTGTGGATTGAAATTATTTTAAAACATGTAAGTTATGAACACATTCTTCACTTAAATCTTGAGTACAGTGAAACTTATCCCACAGAAACTGGGTATAAGACTTCAAATTAAGATGTTCATTCTTTTCCATGCTGCTGGATCACATACAGTATCTGGAAAACAGATATTTATGCTTCCAAAGTGGCTTCCATAGATTTCTTAGGCAACAAAAACTATATTGTTTTAATAATAGGTCTGCATTCATGCAATCTGGGACTCATTTAGACTTATGCAAACATTCAGCTTTTAAATTAGTTCTCTTTAAGTCGATAATGATTATAGGGGACAAAATAAATTCTTGGATTTCATCTTGAACTTTTATATGTTACACTATATCTACACCTTCACACTTCATCTAAAGGATCTAAAGCTGTTGGGAAAGTTCTCTTAAGATTCACAAGATGAGTATAAAAATGTGGAACAAATTGATTATCCTCCTACTCACGCCAGGAAATTAGATAAAAATCCCATTCCCTTTTATTAAAAAAGCACCAATCCATCAGGACAACTTGATACAACATTCAAACTGCATTAAGTTTTTGACAGTTATATGATTGTTGCTTGATGTTATCATATTGATTCTATGTACTTTCATTTAAATCATGTGCTGTTGGAGCAAACCCCAGTTTGCATTGTTCTTAATTTCATTTTTTCCCTGTCAGGCATCAAGTTCAGCTACTGCTAAGCATATAAATATTTAAATGAAGTATTTACCATAGCATACAACTACCATGCCACTTTTTCATAATGTTGTGTTAGTAAAGAAAAATGGTCATGCTTTTATTCTTCTAGTGAAAACAGAGCATCATAAGAAATTGTCTTTGAATTTTCTTTTTCTAAAACTGATGACCAACTCTGGAAAATCCCTTTACATGTGTGAATCTCTCTGACCTTCATTGTGTAGCTGATATATTTGGATGAGAGTGTAGGAACCCCTGATGCATGAAATGAATTGATGCATAAATATATCCATTGCAGATAGTTAATCACAAAGAGAGATGGAATTAATGCAAGAGATGTAAACATTTCCCCAAAAAAGTTGCATGCAAAATGTGAGGGAGATTTTTGGTAAATAAAAAATACTTTAATAGTCTATTTAAAAAAAGAAAATGTGATTATTTGTCTCCACAAGACTAGAAAGAATCCTAATTAACAGAAAACATCTCTACAGTGAGAGGCTGTAAAAATAAAGCAAACCAATTCCAAGAGGGGTTTCAATTTTTGCCTTAAAATCAGCAACAAGTTGACAGACTGTTCAATTCTTCACACATTTCATTACTAAAATAGCCCATTTCCCCATAAAACTAACAAGGCATAAAGGTGACCAAACTTCTATTACCTAAAGCTAAAGATTTTACGGCTATGTTTCTTCAAATTAGATAATTGCTTTCTGTATTCCCCCATCCCCATGGTTTAAATATATTATACATTGTTAAAAGGATTGCAATAAATTTCTGTCAATATACAAATATTTTAGAAAGAGGCATTTCAAAATTTTCAGCAGAAATATTTCTGTGAACAATTTGGAAACTGACATTAGTTATCATTCCATTGTTGAAGTATTTTATGCACTTACTTCCCTTTCATACTATGGAAATATTGCAAGAAAAAATATTGATGAACTATAAGGTAGAAGTTATTCCATAGTTAATGTGAGCTTGAATAAATTACAGAAATGGGATGCACTCATACCTGGAAGTAGAGAAGTATTCTTGTGAAATGCTCCACTCTCTATTGTCATGAATGAGAACATTGACCTATAAAGAAATTCCTTTTGTGCACTGCTTCAAACATGGAATCCAGAATCAAAAGCTATCCATGGATGAGTCTCTTTTGTTTTTAATAGTTTGAAGGTTTTTTTCCACCCTTACTTTTACTGAATCACAATTTAACCTTTGGATAAATTTCAGATATGAAGAAAGAAGCAAATAGTTATTCATAGATATGATCTCAAATTTCCTGAATAATAGAGGATGCTGTTCATTAATTCAGAAGCATGCTGCTTCCATTTTCAACCAAAACAGGAGTGCGTTTTTTATCTGAACCAAGGGCCACACTTGGGCTGAGTAGATTTGATTTAATTAACATTTAATAAAAATAAAATATAGCTAATATGATTTCTGTTCAGTCATGTTTTAATTATGACTTCCTATTACATTAAAAATGTGGTAAAAAAATTCTGAGGGCTACACCAAAGCTTTCAGAGGCTGCATATAACCTTATGACCTCAAGTTCTACAATAAAACAATTGTCTATATCACAGATACTATTTTAAAATTTCCTTTGTGCACTAGTCAAGGAAGGAAGGAAGGAAGATAGGCAGGTTTTTACAGTTTTTCAACTTAAAAATCATAAAATAAAGGTAAGCTTTGCTTTCCAAAGTTCTGAATGTTTGACAATTTATTCTTTTTCTAATTAAAATATCCTTTCTGACATATGTCAAACCATGAAACTGTTATAAAAATAACATTGATGGGATTAAACTGGTTAACAGTGAAATTGGCATCAACTAAAATTAACTTCAAGTTCCATTAGTATTAAAAGGACTGATTCAAATTAATGTCTGATTATGACTCTGTCCTTGGCTGTTCTTTAAAAATCAATTCAAGCCTTTCTGAAAAGATATATTGGCACAAAACTATGACAAATGATTATGTAGGTAAGCTATGTTTCTTGGAAAATGGGAAGAGGATTTCCTTAAATCAGTTATCTTCGTTTATATCATATATTACATTTCAAAATGTACAGACACCCAATGTACTTTTTAACAACATATACATGTGAGCTTATAGAGCCATTATAAAAAGTTTTTGATTCTAAATTAAAAGCCATAGAAATAGAATCAAAATAATGGAGGTTGATAGTACAGTCAGTGCTTATTTTCATAATTATTGACAGCTGTATCTTTGGCATTGGAAATTCAGTACAATTTTCAGAAAAAAATGGTGTTGCTTACAGCTTTTTAAACAAGGACAAACAGGATTGACCAAAGTACAAAATTTGGGGGATTATTATTAAAGATTTATTATTTTATATATTTTTAGGCAAGGTTAATTTAAGGACCCTGAATTACCTTCTCATCTTAGGGTATGGTGCAGACTGTATGAATTCATTTAAAAATCAACTAAATGGTACCACGTTTCCCGGAAAATTATATGTAATATAATATATATTTTTATATTTATTTAGAAGCTTTGAAATAGTACAGTAAACACTTTGCAACACGGTGTATAAACTACAGAATGTCTCTGATATTTTGTGGGCCTGCAGATTAACAACATTTTCAAGACCCACAGGTGAAAAGAACATGATTCACAATTTCTTTTGTAAAGTTGGAATAGTCTGGGGAACACTTGATCACACAAAAATAATATAAAACAGTCAAGTTTAAAACAGTGATATTGCATTTATAATGCACGTTTCCTTTGTTTAAAATCTGTACGATTGGCTTCTTGTGGCGAATATAAACATCTAAAGGGCTCAGTGACATTTTGGAGAGAGAAGAGAAAGAAGGAGCTATATAGTGCTGTAAACAGGCACACACTGATCAGAGAGGCAAAATCAGTTGCCTCTTTAAGTTTCTATAGTTCCATACATTTCAACTCATTTCTCAGGCCTGCTGAGAGCAAGTAGGTCCTACTATTGGCCATAATGTCTCCAACAGCACAATATTTCTTCAGTTAACACAGAACTGGATGGCCAAGATAATGAAGTTGAAAAGTTGATGCTTTTGTTGGTCGGCTTTTGTGCAAATCATGCTGCTTCAGGTAAGTCCCGTAGAATTGACTAGCATATCCTTTTCCGTGCTATGAAAAAAAAGGGAAAAAAAACTTAGATAAGTAAACATTAACATGTTAACATGCAGCAGTATTTATTAACAAAAATAATAAATTATGAGATAATTTAACATTAACAATAGTCATTTCGGACTTCTTTATTTCAGTTTTAAGAAACAGTGTTCTTAAAATTATCAAATTATCCCCTCCCCCCAAAACTATAAATTACTTATAATAATATTTATTTATAAATGTTTTAAACTTATATTTAACTGGATTATTGTATTATATCCAGAAAAATTCTTTGTCAGTACTCACTCTTCCCCTTCACTTTTTCAAACTTCAGATATCTAATTTGGTGAGATGATGATAGGACTAGCAAGGACTAGTAAGTGGAATGTTTAAGTTGTGATTGTTGAATCTTACAAAATAAGAATAATTACTAATATTGAAATACTAATCTTTGTTATGATTGTTTCTGCTATTTAGCATAGAATCATAGCTATGAATTAGGGGTAGCTAATTCCTTATACTACTTGAAAAAGCCTGAGTAGGTTCAGAGCTGGAGTTCCTAAATGTAAACAATATGCTCAATTGGAGGCTCTTAGCAGATAACAACATGCTATATGAATGTGGAGAGATGCGGAGCCCGGCCCATCTGCTGGTATGTCAACTATTATCAGAAACATGTACCGATGATGACTTATTTTTGGCCAGTGACAAAGCCAGGAAGTGGCTTCATTCTGGCAGTTTAAAGTTTGATCTAGACATGGAAGAAGAAGAAAAAGCAATGACAATGTTTTCTATTTAAATTCATTATTATACTGATCAATAAAAATAAATTTAAGGTATACTAATATTATAATCCAGTCCTAGAAATTACTGTAAGACAAATAGTATTCTAAGGTCAAAATTATATGAAAAATATCAGACAGAAGAATATTAGATCTGAAGTGACTAGATTGTCTTAACGTAATTTTCTTTAAAGAGAATAAACTATATTGCACAGTTTTAAGAACTATCCCTCTGAATGTTAGAGATTTTTATAATATAGGCCAATAAGTAAGTTTTACTGTTATATATCAATAAAAAACATGTTTGGAAACAATTTGTATCCCAATCACTCTCAGTTTCCCAACATATCTCAAAACCTATCTCATTTTTTGTTAATTTCTGGTATAATTAATTCCCTGTCAAAAATCTCATTCCCCCCCCAACACATTTGTTCTCAGAACTATCATGTGAAGCGAATAAATGAAAAGATGGTCAGTCACCTTTCCTCAACATATCTAGAATTTATCTACTATTATAAATAATTATAAAAGTAAATAAAATGATCTATCTATGCAAATATTACAATTATTCAAATACTGATTAGAATATGAAAAGCATATGGATAGAGATGATAGAGAGATAGAGATATCAATAGTATGATATAGGTCCACTGAAGTCTCTCCAAACTCCATCTGAAAAATTATTTCCAAGTGGTTAAAGTGAAGATGCATTGCAAGAATACTATTACATTATACATTTTATACATTCCTTATAGTAATCAAAACTCAATATTTCAGTAGAATTTATTTTGAACATCAGGGCTGGAATTCTTCCCACATTTAGCTTCACTTAAATTCCAGTGAAATAAGTAAAGCAATGTAGTTGTGACTTATGATGTAATGATTTGTGATTTTAAATAAATAATTCTAAATTGAATAATAAGCATTATTATATATAATGGCAAAGTCTATAATGCTTTTGGAAGGACAGTATTAGAACATATCAATTAATAATTATAATGAAACCAAACAAATTTGACTATAATTTCAAGAATCATGAAATCTGTGGTGGTGGAGGTGATTGTGTTTAAAAGCTGTTTTATCTAATAAGATAGCTAGAATCAAAAGCAAACTTGTGATCCTGTTAGAGCTAGTTATTCAAAGGGAAAAAAATCTTCTGAACATTCTGATGTTTGATGTTTAATAGACTTCAGATGCAACTGACAGAATGTGTACACTGTATGTTCCTGTATGTGCATTAAAATCCCATTCACCATTTTATATATGTTGAACTACATTATACCCAATATGCAGTGGTGGGATTCAGCCAGTTCGCACCAGTTCGGCAGAACCGGTAGCTAACTTTTTGTTGCCCAGGTCCAGAATAGACTTCCGGAAGCAGCATCCACACAGAGAACCGGTTGTTCACATATTTGAATTCCACCACTGCCAATATGGATTTAGTGAACATTCTCTTTTAACAGACACTCCTTCCTCCCATTAATCTCTTAAATTGAGGTTCACAGTATAGCAAATATATCAAGTTGATCAATCAAGAAAACTGTAGGTGGAAAGAGGATAGTTCCCTTAAAAATAAACTATTTTTTCTCATCCATTGGAACAAAGACTACAAAGTTATTGAGGTAAAATTTTGTCTCTAATGTACTTAAAGATAAAAAAGGAAGAAGACTTGCTTTCTAGTTGTATTTCTTAAAAGAATTTGTTAAAATCATTGACTAGATGGCAGGCCTTTTCATTAGTAGCCACTCTTCCTTCAGGGGTACATTAAGCATCACCGTCTGTGTGTTCTGCAAAGCCTTGAAGATCAAAATGTTCCAATATGTTTTTGACCTTAGATGACCTTTAATATACAGTATTATATTTAGTATATTTTTATTTTTTGTTGTATCGTGCATTGCCAGAATGATTGGAACAGTTTACAGAAAGTATTAATAAATATTTATTAGTGCTATGCAAAGCCATTTAGAGGGATTTACAAAGAACTCATCTGAATGCACTGCTTTTAGTATCAAATACCTAATCCATTAAAGATCCAGCATAGCCTGTAGAGGATCTTCTTCTGTTGTCTGAGAAAATACATTTTCTCCCATTGGCAATGTCATTTTTGTATGCATTTGCATGTTCAGATCACTTGGGAAGGCCCTCAAAACAGCTATGCTGGGTCTCTGGGAAAACACAGCACTTCAACAGTTATGCACAGTCCTACTAGCAACCACTTTATCAAATATATACTGCTTTGGCATGTTTATATGCACACTGTTATATCTTCTTCATGAATAGTGTAGTTACAAGAAGAAAAAGAAATGCAATGTATAGACTGTGTCAATTCCATTAAAGCTTCAAGGTAGATGAAAATCCAGTGATTTGGATTCCATTTCAATGCAACAACAGTATAAAATACCTCTATTTTATTACTTAGTATCACTTAAAAATAATTACACTCTCATTACAGTTATTGCAGAATTATCCAGAGACCCTTTTAGACACCCTAGGATAACAGGTTTTGAACTTAGAACAAATTTCTAATATTTGTATATGGTTATCCTTGCAGGAATCACACTAAAGTGGGGATATCATCCTTAGGTCTCTGTTCTTAGTTCATATTTTAGAATTAAAGTTGTAAGGCAAATAATAGCAACATTATTAGTACTAGGAAGACATTAATACATTGAATAAAGGAAGCTATTATGAATAACTTAAATAGTCACTAATTAATTAGCTTTAACTTCATAACAAGCATTATTCCATTATTATATAACTTTTTTATATAATAATAATAATAATAATAAAGTTGGAAGGGACCTTGGAGGTCATCGAGTCCAACCCCCTGCTCAGGCAGGAAACCCTATACCATTTCAGACAAATGGCTGTCCAGTCTGTTCTTAAAAACTTCCAGTGTTGGAGCATTCACCGCTTCTGGAGGCAGGTTGTTCCACTGGTTAATTGTTCTAACTGTCAGGAAGTTTCTCCTCAGTTCCAGGTTGCTTCTTTCCTTGACTAGTTTCCATCCATTACTTCTTGTCCTGCCTTCAGGCGCCTTGGAGAATAGCTTGACTCCCTCTTCTTTGTGGCAACCCCTGAGATATTGGAATACTGCTATCATGTCACCCCTAGTCCTTCTTTTTTTTAAACTAGACATACCCAATTCCAGCAAACGTTCTTGATATGCTTTAGCCTCCAGTCCCCTAATCATCTTTGTTGCCCTTCTCTGCACTCTTTCTAGAGTCTCAACATCTTTTTTACATCGTGGTGACCAAAACTGGATGCAGTATTCCAAGTGTGGCCTTACCAAGGCATTGTAAAGTGGTATTAATACTTCACGTGATCTTGATTCTATCCCTCTGTTAATGCAGCCCAGCACTGTGTTGGCTTATGGGCAAGGATGTAAAAACAGTATCTTATCCAATGAATCTGTGTATCTTTTTAATGGTATCAATTTCTTGCCTAACAGGTTCTTGATTTAATGCAAATAATAATATGTAGCTGAATTCTATCTAGATAGCTAGGACTGTTTTTATGCAATTCTATACATAAGTATATAGTATGAGATTTGGTGCTCTCGTGCAGTTGGCGCATGAGAGTGTACACCACTGAAATCAATATAGGTTATTTCCCATGGCCCCAAGTTGGATTACTTTATTAAATGTTGTGTGAGATCACTCATAATGCACAAAAAATCCTTAAAACAAAAGTTCATAATCCTTATATAATTTATTATATTCACATATTTCTTTTTAGTGAAAGTAGTGTCATTTACTATAAATACTATCATGTAGTATTTCAGCCATTTGTACTTTTATGTATTTTAAATCACATTCCAGGTCACTTTATTTTTGTATTATGTATTTTAAGTCAGCCTTCCAAAATGCATAGATGTAGACTAATTAAGTCACAAAAACAGAAATGTCATGAAGGCCCCACAGAAATTCCATTGAAATTAATAAATGTTATATTCATGTAAATCTATTTTCCCAATCTGCAGACTCCAGAACATATTCTAAGTCAACCTCCTCAAACAAAAATAATCAGAACCTGCAATTTGAGTCTGGTTCACGACAGGCTTTGACCCTAATTCATTCCTTTCCTTTCTCTTTTCCTTTTTCCTTTCCTTTCCCTTTCTCTAAGCTTACCATTAACCTAAAAAGTAGTAAGTACAATTATATCTATATTTAGCCCTACAGCTAAAAATGTAGCCATACAACTCCTTCAGCTAGAAGACACATGGGAGCTGTACCTCCCCGATGGGATCAGTAATTAGTCTTCCATTGTTCTTGCTAGTCCTATCATTATCCCACCAAATTAGACATCTGAAGTTTGGAAAAGGGAAGGGAAAGAGTGAATACTGGAAAGAATTTTTCTGGATACAATACAATAATCCAGTAAAATATAAATTTTAAAAAATTATAAAGAAATATTACAAGTAATCTATAGTTTTTTGGGAAGGGGATAATTTGATAACAATATTATTTCTTAAAACTGAGATAAACATGAAGTCTGAAATGACTATTGTTAATGTTAAATTATCTTATAATTTATTACTATTGTTAGTAAATATTGCTGCATTTTATTCATTTGGTGCTTTATGTGGAGTGTAGTATAAAAACTGAATAGTGAAACTGCTTCCACAATCTGAAAAAGAAATAGAATCCTACTCAAAAATATGGCATATAAAAGATTTACCAGTTTCTTTCTATCTGAGCCAAATTGGCTAGACTTAAGTCAACTTAATAGGAAGAAATTCATTTACATTTAAGGACTTGGTTTTAACTAGATCTAATTTACCTTATTTATCTAAATAAAAATATCTCTCATCACACAAGCATCATTAACAAGAACCAATACCTCTGCAGTTCTTGGGGATGCTGAAGAAGTGCATTATAGACTTAAGCATTTAGTTTTTTGATTACCAGCTTCAGGCACAAATGTGTCATGATCCATCTGTGGCTTTCTATGTGGAAAATATTCTTCTGAATCCTAATTAAACAGTATGTATGTACATACGCATGTTATCTGTATCTTTACCTACATAGTATTTAATTTGCTTGGCCATTAACAAGATTCCCTCAAATGATTACTGCAGATATATGTAAAACTTGTATTTAAAGACTACTAGGATACAGGCAATCCTCGACCTACAATAGTTCATGTAGTGACCATTTGAAATTATAACGGCACTGAAAAAAGTGACAGGATTGTTTTTCATACTTATTACCGTTGCAGCATGCCCATGGTCATGTGGTCAAAATTCAGACTCTTGGCAACTGACTCATATTTATGATGGTTGCAGTGACCTGGTCATATGATCATCTTTTGTGATCTTCCAACAAGCAAAGTCAATGGGGAAACCAGATTCACTTAACAACTGTGTTACTAACTTAACAACTGCAGTGATTCACTTAACAGCTGAGGCAAGAAAGGTTGTAAAATGGAGCAAAACTCACTTAACAACTGTCTTGCTTAGCAACAGAAATTTTGGGCTCAATTGTGGTCTTAAGTCAAGGACTACCTGAATTTCTTTCTGAGTATTTCTATTTTTTTTTCAAAAGCTGATTCTCTGAAACTCATTTAATTTATTTTATATCATATGAAAGAATCTTTTCCTGTACTCCAAACTCCTAAAAGAATATGATTGACCTCTATAGTGGGAGCATAATTAATCTTGTAGTTTTCTGCAAGCACTAAAATGTGCCAATATAGAAAATTTGTCTCAACCTGTATTATTATCCTTGCTTTACAGTTGGGGAAATAGAGTCAGAGAGGTTATGTGGAAAGAAGAATTGTTCTGTAGTTAAAGGAGAGAATATGAACATATCTGAGCTATGTCTGGTTTTGCCTTTTGCAAGGAGGGAAAGGAAAAAGGAAATAAAATAACATAAAAATCTAAAACCGCAATCCTATACTCGCTTACTTGGGAGCAAATCCCATTGAACTCAATGGGGCTCACTTCTGGTAGGAATATATAGGATTGCACCTCACACCTCTCTGTCCCTGATTCCCCCATCTGTAAAAGGAGAATAATAATGCTTACCTATCTCACAGAGGATCTGCAGTTCTTTAATCACTATTCTGTTATAATCCACTTTGTGATCCACAAATGGCAAGGCCTAGAGAGGTGGAAAGCATTATGATCAGTATAAGAATTCATAGAAGAACCAAGAATTCTAAGATCTCAAGTTGTCTCTTACAAAGAGCTTTATAATCTCTTCATTATGAAAATGAATGGAAAATAATAGATTTATGTTCATCTCTGAGCTGATGGCTTAGTTTGAAAGTTATAATTAAAAAATTTAAATACAAATGACATATTTATACATCATATATATATATGATTTGGTAATAATATTTAACAATAAGAAAAACAACACAGAAAGCAAAAAATCCACAAAATATAGGCTTAAAAACAAAAACTTTTTTTTGAAAGTTAACACAGACAATTTTTAATGACATAATAAATTCTACACTAATCTATCTAAAAATTCTATTCAATATAGTTTTTTAAAAAATATATAGTATAATGCAATTTTAATTTGAATGCCAATATATGGTGCAATATATAATAAAACCTTTATTTTCATTAAGAATGTGTTTATTAAATATATTTGCTGTGTTTGGGTGCTCATTAACATGAAACCAAGAATAAGTGGACTAATTTCCTAGCAATACAGTCCTCATTATGTCTCCTTTCCTTCTCTCACATGTTGATTATGACAAAGAAATCCTGCTGTGCATTACCCCAAAGTCCCCAATCACATCTGAATAATAGAATTCTGTCTTCCTGTCAGTTGAAAGCCAAGACAATGAGCCATGTTCAGAACTTCAGCATGGTTATTTCATAGTCCATTGTTCCAAGGGGCAAATCAGCCAAACATTTACATACGTAGAAAATATATCCATGACAAAAAAAAAACAGCTTTATTTTAGCATTAGGTTTATACTGTATGGTCAGCTTACCACTGATAACAGTTTTGCAAATTTTGAAAAAATAGAGATCCTAGGTAGAGCTGATAAGTATGTTGAAGAAGTGATGGTGTGGCCATTACAAGCATTTTCAGAAGAAATGGATTATCTGGAACTGTGGTAGCCAGGATTCAGATTGAGGCACAGAGCAGAGACTGCATCAGTTATTCTTACTGATGAGTTTGAGTAAAATAAGGGTGGTAGTCACTCTTATACTGCTTAGACCTCTTAGGGACCTTTGTTGATATCTTCTATATTATCTGCCTATCTTGGAACATGTTTTATTGTAGTTCCACTCCCTGAATTGGTTGGGAGTCCAGATATTGGTTGGGAGTGGAGATATTGAGCCAGCAGGCACTTCAATATGAAGAGCCCCAGGACTTCTTTATTTTCTGTCACATTTAATACTTACACAAAAAAGTAGGAAAAGGCCATCCATCAGTATGGGTTGAGATAGCAATATGCTGGTGATACCAATTACACATGATAAATTGGTAATTACAATGGCCAGAATTCTATTTCTTGGTCATTGGCTGGCTATGGGTTTTTCTCATGTTCCTCAAGATTATTTTCACAGCCCAATAGAAATGCTGATTCTGGGGTGATACCAAGTTTGGCTTATAATGGGGATCTGCTCTATTTGAAAGTGCACTTTCAAAGTAGGAAAGTATGGGTCCCTGAACTCATAGCTCAGAATATGAATCTCTGAGCTCCCAGCTCCTGCTGGAGATCTTGGCCAGGAAGGTTGTATGAAAACTCATCTTTCCTAGAAGAGGATTTGCTGATGACAGCCACTCATGATCTCATTACCTTATCTATGGATGACCACAATGTGCTGTATATGGGGCTTACCTTGAAGTCCAACAAAAAACTTCAGATGGTACAAAATGTGGCCACATGTACTTACTGTTGTACTATGATATAATATCCCTGCTATGGAGCATCACTGGTTAGTCTTTGTTTATGAGCCCAGTTCAAGATGCTGATATTACCTATAAAGTTAATACTTTAATACCTTGTCAGAGGTATTTATCTCATGTAAATTCTCATGGAGAAAAACATTCCCAGTGTTCTCCTTTGGAATGGTTTATCTCCTACTCCAAGCCATGAATGAACCTATTCTCCTAGCCCTTAGAGAGCTACTTGAGGACTGTTTTTTTCCCCCACAAAGTCTCTCAAGATTAAATAGCCAAAGTTAAATTTGAGCCAAACATTGCTATTGATACTATATCATGGTTATAGTACTCCACTATATTATGACATTATTCTATTGTTAAATACTACATTTTGAATTAAAGTGATTTATGAATACATTAAATAAAAAAACTTTTTTAAAAATGCTAAATGTCTATAAAGAAAAAAGGTAGTTTTTATATTTGTTTACAGTCAAATTATCAGCATCAAAATCTATGGTTCTTGACACTGTTTATCTGAAAGGAAAGCACAGGGGTTTTGAAATCAATAGCAGGAAACTTCATAGTCAAATGCCACAAGATTTGTACTATCTTTCAGCTGACATTACAACTATGTGCTGAGGATGAAAGTTTTATCAAACTGAAGAATATGAAGGGAAAATTAATGGGATGAGCTGATTTCTTTAGAAGGAAAAATAAACCTGGCTGCGTACGTTTAGACCAGATCTAAACTTGCATGTTTCTGTTCCAGCAAAAACATTCTCTTTTCCACATTCGGCAACATTTTTGTTATTACATCATTTAGACAAAGCAGCACAATTAGCATGGCATCTTATTATTTTGATGCAGGAAAATGTTACAAAAAATCTGTAGTGTAAGGCCTAGAATTATTATTTTTTAAATCATTTGTATCACCACCAACCTAGATGACAATCCAAACAAAACCAAGAAATAATGGAAACAATTCTATGTCATCACCCATTAATACTTAATATTTAAGTATAGCTTTGAGTTATATGAAAAGTGGCTTTGCCTGAAAAGTAGAACTATATCTTCAGTCCATGCTTAAAAAATATTTTTTTGAAAACCTCAGTTCACCAAATATCTCCCCTAGGGCTAGAGCAAATTAAAATTTTTATTTCTGTAAATCTATGTCCTACTGACTGTTCCTCAAGACAATTTGTTCCAAAATCAAAGTTACAAACTGCTACTCTCCTTCAACATTAAAATGCTTGTCTTAACTCCAAGCAAGAGATTACTGCCTATCTTCAGAGATGTTTTTAGATTAGTAAATATTACTGATGTTCTGTGGTTCATTAATTGGCTTTCCCAGTGAAATCTTTCTTAGAGAAGAAAAATAAGAGGGAGAATTAACTAAACAAATATGATTATTCATACTGTATATATGTTACTAAGATGAAACTGTTAAATTTCCATCCAAGTAAAAATGTAATTTACCTGTTCTTTACCTGATTTGATAATTGCTGTGTCCATTATAGTTTCTTTCTGTTCTTTTCTGGGATGGGTGAGGGAGGGAAAAAGCCTAAGTGGGTTTTCAAAGCAACTAACTCCAACATCTTGGGAGACTAAGAAAGATATTCCTGTATATCTTACAAAGAGACAAAGGAAGATTTAAATTTTAGCTGTAAGGCATGCCATGACAAAAAAAGGTATTGAAAGAAAAGTCTTCATCAGGGTCCAGTCCAAGCCAGGAATAAACAAAATAGAGACTGCTTTAGAAAGAAGGTTGTAGTTTATTGAAGAGCAGAACCACAAGACATGAAGCTCTGGAGCAGCTAAACACATGTTGCTGGGAGTGGTGGGTTTTTATATCTTCTTGGGCTTTTGAGGTTGTTTCCTGTTCCTGTGGCAAGAACTTTGACCTAGGTTCAGTGTGTCCTTTTGGTATTCTGATGGTAGGTATGTAGATTTTAGGGATCTTTGTCTTTCTAATCTCATAAGCTTCTAGCTTCCTGGCTCCAACCTTTCTGAAAGGATTATCACATCTGCATTTCTAAAGACCTGGTTTCTGCTGAGTTTCTGACTGAGGGGAGGGAGAAGTTTCTGCCTTTTTAAAAATCTTCTCCATTATTCCTTTGGGGAAATATATTCTGCCTTTTTAATATCCCCCAAAATATCTCTGGATTCTTCCCACAAAGGTAATATCCATATGAGATCAAAACTGCAAAGTTCAAGAATCTGCTCTTATATGGAGCAGCACATTTCTATGCACAGACTGGCTGCAAGGTTTTTATTTTTTATTTTATATACACGACAGATTAGTTCTTCGGTGTGGTATACAGCAGCTTGAATAGCTCTCTCACTCACTCACTCTTGCTTTCTCTCTTCATAAACATCCTCTCCAAATTATTGTGTGTGAATTAAAATTGCATCCCTTCTTTCATGGCACTTTTGTGTTTGAGAACAAATACTGTAGGTTGCATGCAGAACTAAGTAAAATATTTCTTAAGAAATGAATAAGATGGGAGAATTCTTTTTTAAAGGGATGAGTATTGAATCTTACCTAAGATTGTATAACAATGTTGTCTTAGAAGAGTGGCATATTTCTTCAAATTTTGCAACATAACAAGCATTATTTCCACAGCATTATTTCAAGAAGGAAAAAAAAAAGGAAAAAAAGATGCCTGCAATTTGCCAAGCTAAGGTATATTTCCAGCTTATTCCAAAACTTAAGAATGTACTCATCTTTTCATCACTTTATAAATGATATTTTCCATTTCACTCTTTTTAAATATATAAAGTTATCCCTTTAAAAGAAAAGAAAAGAAAAAGATTGGGCTGAAAGATTTGGAACATTTTTAAAAACTGAGCAGAAATTGAATAATGTGTTGTATAATGTAGAAACCAGGGAAGAACCATGTTTCATTTCATAGATTTGCCTGATGCATGCATTAGTCATTAAAACTAGATAGTAATTAGAATACCATATTAGGGCTGAGAATTTCAAATTCAAATATGCACTAGGTGACTTTGGAGCAACAGTTTGATATAACCTAACTGCCTTTCTAGAGGCTGTTGTGAAGATTAAGTCTATCCCCTCCACTCTGCAGAGTGCTTCTAAAGTATAGAAAGCTCCCTCTTCAGAAACTGATTCACTATACAAGCAGTACAGAAAGAATGTATTGGGCAGAGCTAATATGTACCCACATTGTATTGCTTTAAGTGTTTGTATAGCTGGCTGTGTCTTAGGTGTTTTAAAAACAACCCCAAAAAACCAACAACCCTGTACCTATAGTTCTATGTTTTTGTCCCCAGCCACTTTTCATCTTACTTAAATACACATTGTCTGTGCAGTAGAATTAATAGCTGAACAGAATATCTGGGTTAGTAGTAACATTTCTGAACTATTGCATGTTTTTCTCTCAGCAAAAACATCCTCCTCTTCCATATTGGGCTACATGTCTCAAAAATTCACCCAAAATATAACAAATACCTCAGCATCTGCCACAACATTTTTACTGTTATAGATCATTTGTGCCCTCCAAATATACCGTTCTACTTTTAAATCCATAAAACAGATACTGCAGCAGAGAAAAAAATATTCAACAGGTAAATTATTTAGTAATGGGTTGAAATGGAGAGAACTCAAGAACATTTCTAATGACATTTTAGGATAGAAAAGAAGAAAAGAAAAGAAGAAAATTGGTTTGGTGGAATGATTCAGACTGAAGTTTTAAGGTGCATAAAAACATCAATGCCTTTATCTGATACTATAATAGTAACATGATACTTCCTGGCTCTATACATTTCTATACAAGAAAGCAGAATATATTTATCTTTCAATCACTGGTAGATCGATATAAGCCTGTATAAATAGTTCACTACTTAGAAGAAAAGCAATAGCCTAGTAATCAAGCACATGTATTTTGTATGGAAGATCTCAGATTCACATTTTTAAACAGAGCTGGGAAAGAATATTGCCCGATATATTGGATAACTACTGCCAATCACTGTAGACAAACTATGTGGAATGAAACAGGAATAAAAGTCAGTACAAAACAACTTAAGAACTTAAGAAATGAAAATTGGGAATGGCACAAAGTATGATTTTTTTTGTATATAAGAAAATTATTTGACTAGTTTTGTGCTAGGCAATGATCTGTGATTTAAAAAAAAAATCATTTCTGTATTGCTTCACAGGCTGAACAGCATTACAAAATGAACATCATGATATTCAAACTGGCAGCTTTAATTCCGAGAAAAAAAACCCGCATCAGCTCTCTCAAAAATGCAACTATTACATATTTAATTTTGTTCACTGTTATGATTTTTTTACTTATGCATTTGAAGGGAAGCATATACTCTTGATAGCTCACATTTTAAAACATACTCCATAATTTTAATTAAAAATATTTGCAAACTGTTTTTCTGAATATTAATCTTGATTTTAATCCTTTTTTCCCCTTAAACAGGCTATCATTTTTTTATTCTTATACATATGAGTTTTTATTGTGAATTACATTCTTAGTGTTTGAGGGCATTTGAAATCTAAAGATGGGGAAATGAAAGAAATAATATGCAATAAAGCTAACTGAATATAAATGTGAATATAAAAATGCTTTTATATGCATATTTTATATATGCTTTATCAGTTTTAATTTTGTTATCCAACTTTTACTCATTTACTTGCTTGATTAATCTCATATATTCAGTAAAGTAAAGGTATTAAACATATTACTTTCTCTTCCAAATTTTCTCTGCAACACCTTAACCCCAGCATATCACCCCAAACAAACAATATTTGTTCAGTTATTTGGAGTTGCTGAAAAACATTTGAAATGTTCACATAATGCCATATGTAAAAGAAACATGATGCTAACACGATCATTGCCCTCTTTCCATCTGACATTTCTGAAACTCTTTTGATCCTGGTATTTACAGTCATGATATATGTAAAAAAAAAACTAGAATTTTGCAATATGCAATTAAATTGCACTTGTTCATATGTGCTCACATCCAAGAAGCATTGAAATATTGCAGCTGACTTCAGCTTGGAGTACAGAAACAATCAAATGTTTTTCTTAATTACCATACACAGATTTGCTTTATTATTTGTAATCACTAATGTCATGTTAATAACTGTCAGTAATATTATGCCTAGCATTAGGTTTGGCCCATTATATCTAAATGCATTCCCATAAAGTTGCTTTGAATCAAATCATTTACTTTTGTTTATGTAAAGAAAATACATTGTTTCCACTTCCTATAGCTCATTTATTCATACACATTCACACCACCCATAATGATTCGGTAGTGAAAATATGGGTTTCCTAGTAAAATGTCTCAAATTTAATCTGTGGTATACTGAACAATGCACTCCCTACCCCACCCGTTCTATGGATCATAACTGGTCTTGGAGTGGCATGCTAGAAAATGCACTTCATAGAATTAAAAAAAAAACTTCCATTGATTTTATTTAAATGTAATAAAATCAATAAAACATGTACTCTTAGGATAACATACAGTTTGACAATGAATTTGGTAAATATCTGGAAGAGGCACTTCAGTACATATAGTACATACAGCCATCAGGCTTAAAATTGTGCACTTCTAATGTACAGCCAGGAAATAGTCCTTGTTGAGACCTCCTACAGCCTTTACAGGACAACACTGACACCATGTACCAATGCATAATGTGCTATGTTCCAAATACAGTGGTAACTTGGTACTCATCATTAATTGGTTCCATGAGGCACTATGAGTACCAAAAACGATGAGTACCAAACAATTTTTTCCCATAAGAAATAATATAGTGAGTCACAAGGCAGCCAACACCAACAAGTTCTAGCTTATGTGTTGAGTACCAAACGAACGATAAGTACTGGGACAAAATTTTTGCATGAAAATGCATTGAGTACCAAATTCAATGAGTTTCAAAACAGTCGAGCACCAAGGTACCACTGCATAAAAACCCAAATTTTTTAAATACTGTAACTATTGCTCATTTTCCAAATTTTCCTTTTTCAGGAAGGTTGTTAACATGGTGGTGATGGATCAACCGTGGATCACCTTAAATGGCATGGCTTATCTGGATCCTTTTTAGGCCCAGCATCAGTTGCTTTCATTGAAGATCTCAATTTGGACCTGGATAAAGGGTCTTTTTATATCTCTCATTGCTTTTGATATCAATGATCATAGTAGTTTATTCAGTTACCTTACACAGTTTAACAATGAAAGCACTTCCTTGTAGTTCTGCTTCTTCCTCATTGAAAAGGCTTATTCCACTGGAATGAGGAGTAGTCAGCTCAATGGCCCCTCCTTTGCAGTTTCACAGGGATCAGTTCTCTTTAATATCTATACAAAGCTGCTGGACAAGATCATCTGACAATTTGGGGTATAGTACCATCAATATGCAGATGATACTAAACTTTATATCACTATCCCGACCTGTAGGGGAAAAGCAGTTGATGTTCCTTCTTGGAGTTTAGATGGCCTCAGACTCTGGATGAGACAGAATAATCTAAACAAGACAGAAATAAACCTCTGGTCCTGGTGGACTGACCCAGATTCCATCTTGTAAGACAGAAATAGTTGAAGTTTTTGAAGTTTTTCATCAATACTAATGTTATATTTGGATGGGCAGGCATTATACTTAAACAGCAGGTTTGTGATTTTGGCAGCCTTTAATATATGGCTCTAGATAGTGCAACAGGTGAAATCTATCATTAGAAGGGCCTTTCCTTTAGTTGCTGCACCCACTAAGAAGATCTCACCATGGTAACTCACAACCTTATTACCATTCAGACACCTGCACTTGCTGTATGCAGAGTTAACTTTAAAGACTATTTGTAAGCTACAGTTATTCCAGAATGCAATAGTCCATGGACTAATTGACACACACCATTAGATGCATATTATTCTTTGCTAGCATTGTGCATTGGCTACCAGTTAGCTTCCAGGTACAATTTAAAGTGTTGGTTTTTACTGATAACTCAATTAATGGCTTAGCACTTGGGCACCTTGGAATATGAGACCAACTCTGGCTGAAGCAACTGATGCAGAAATCAAATTGCATTCTGAAATCTATTGAAAACAGAACTGTTCTTTCTGGAGGGCAACCTAATTACACTAGTCTGTCTCTCTTTTAATTTTATTAGTTGTTTTATTCTTATTATTTTGGTGTGATGCTATGCTAATTTTATTCCTATCAGGTATGTTTCAAACTCCCCCCCCCCCTATATTACATTAACTACCAAAAGTTGATTGCAGTGGGACATGGATGTAATAAACCAACAAGAAAGGTGGGAGTGCAGGTGGCCGTCACTTAGCATCCACAATCGGGACTGGGAATTCCATTGCTAGGCTCTGCAGTCACTAAGCAGAAAATTGTTTTCCTCACTTCCCATTTGGTCATTAAGTGAAGCACCGAGTGATCAAAAGTTATGATTTTATTTCTGCCTTCTCTATTTGAACTGCTTGTAGCAAGCCAGTTTCAAATGACACAAAGGCTGATGCTGTGACTGCACGACACCTGTATATGAATCCCATTATTGCCTAGTATCACACTGGAACAGTGAATAAAAAAAACCTTTGTTATCCACCATTGTGACAGCATAACTTCCAATATGGTTAAGAATAAGGCATCTATTAAATTCTGTGAAATCAGCTTCCAAGTATGGAGGAGCAGAAGGCCTCCTCCTACAAGATAAGTCTAAATTTGATCTAGTTTCTGAATACAAAGGGGGCGATGCTTGCTCATTCTAGATGTTGCAATACATTAAATTCACACCTCTAAATAAAAAAGACAATGTTTACCCAAGCATGTAGATTTATTTAAAAGTTTGCAAAATTAAAGAGGGATGTGAAATCATATATCTAGGCAGTAAATAAAATAAAGACTATGATAATTGCTCTGTTTTTATCTTTTCTGACAAACAAAATAATTAAATCTTCTTTTACTCTATTGATGATTTTATTCCTATTTTGAGGCTGCATGAAAAATGAACATACCTAAGGTATAAAATATACAACAGGTGACACACAAGCAACCTTTCATGGAGTTGCATTTAAGTGCATGTGATTATATAACTACTTAAATAAATTCAAATATTATTTGTGATACTGACTCCAAGGCAACTATAGACAGAAAAGCACTGATGGATATAGCAATAACTATTCTCTGTTTTCTACCTATTCATAATGACTCTGACACTGAAACTGTCACCATTATCATTAAAAGGGAATAGATGGCTCATCTAAATGCACATTCTCTACAAAAGCATATTTAGGATACTGGACTAACAATCAAGAAAATGTCCTTCAAAGGTTTATGAGCCAAATATCATACACATACATATATGCTGCTTCATTAGTTTTAGCGCCAAAGAGGAATTATGTGCCAAGCAACTCTAAAACTTTTTTTATTTTCAAAAGATCAGTATAAAATACATAGGCAATGGTTTTCTTCATGCTAAAATATTTAAATTCTTGAGCTGCAATCATATGTATTCTTGATTAAGAGTACGTCTAAAGACATACAGTGAGAACAGCAAATCTGCAAACTTGCATAGAACTGAAATGTCCCCATGTGTTTAACATGTAAGATACAACTGCTTTGGTTATTGTAAACTAACTGAACTGAAGTTTATTGGATGAGAAGCGAATGTCTTCAAGGAAACACAAAGTCCAGTTGCCTTTTGAAAAAGCACCTTTGGGGTAACCATGACCTGGATGACTGAGACATATTCTAAACTAAATTTAATTTTTGAATATTAGGCTCTTCATATTCCAAGAGCAAGAAAATCTTAGGTGTATTTGGCACCGAGAAAAAACAAAATGGACTTATTTGGTATTGTATTACATAATCAAAAGCCAGTGAATGGAAAGAGCTGAGTCAACTGACTACTGAACGCATGAATCTAAATTAAAATTAAAAGTTCTCTGACACCAGGCCTGCCATTCCTTAAATGTATCTACCAGGCCTGCCATTCCTTAAATGTATCTAACAAAATGGAGCTCATCATCTGCCTTAGTAATTGGTTCCAATGTTTTGCTGTTTTTACTTGTTACATTAAAAAGTCAACTGTTCAAATATATGATATTTCCAAATATTCTTTTTTGTCATTTATTATCATTGTTCCATATAATGGAGGCAGGGGCAGGATTAGACTGATGAAAGCAACTTTCCTGTGTTAGTCAAAACATTGCACATATGTTCTAAAGAGACAACTTATAGCAAAAGGGACAGAACTTATCACATCACTGCTTTTGACATGTTGATGGGAGCAATGAGATAATGTAGATGTTGCTGCCCATATCCTGGCACTCTCACTAAGATCTTGCTATTCTTCTGCAATATCTCTTCAAATATCTGAAAATAACTGTCACAGTCCTTCCACAACCATAATTTTTTTCATGGCTACAAATATTTATTCCCTCAGTCTGTTCTCCAAACAGTTATTTTTCTATCTTTTTGTTCATGCTTGCCACCTTTATTTGTACCTGTCCATATTCTCTGAATCTTCCTTAAAGAATAATGCCAGGAACTATTCAATGTGTCAACACATCATGGTAGACCTAAGAACTGTACTTCTATGCTGAAATATAAAACTACCTTTCTCTTTTTAACAGCCTTATAAATGCTGCTGGCTAATATTCAGTTGGTGAACATCTAAAGTTTCAAGACCCTTTTCACATGTACGTTTGTCAAAGATGTTTATCTTTTATCTTTTTTTTATTCTCTTAAATGAATGACAGGAATATGAAGTATGTTGGATTCAAAACAAAAAAGGTGTTTGGACTGCATAGGGATGCAAACATAGCACCAGTCTGCAACTTTTTAAATAAGTTTATTTTTTAATTGTATTAAATTTATATGCTGTCCATCTCACTGTTGAGCTATTTACACAATCCTGAAAAGATACAATTGCTTTAAAAAATTTCAGAAAGATACTATGTGAAAAGTCATATGTATTTGCTTCAAACTATTATTTTGTATTTGAAGCTAAAGCAATCATCACCTTAATGAGTAATCTAGCTCTACTGATTTATCTGTACTCTTTCAACATCATTTTGAATTTTTATTTTATCTTCTGAGTATCAAATTTTTTTTTTAGTATCCATGAACTTGATGAGGATCTCCTCCAGCTGTTTATTCAAGTTATTCTGTTGTCCCACCCCTTGCCTGGGGTGCTAAAGCCCAATTGAACACACCAAGGTGGAGATTTATTCACACAACTTTATTCTATGCAAAACATGGACATGGGGAGGTTTCCCTTAAATCCTGTGTGACATCTTTGTTTCCAGCACAACCTTTTATAATCACAAACTACAAAACCCACAAATTTGATCACCATCAAGTTGTTCCCCTTTTCCCTTACATGTGTTTTTTCCCCTTTTCCTTACATGGCTAAAACTAGCATTTATAAAAATAGATATTCATATTCGTGTCCATAGATGAATCACATTTTCATAATACAACTATCACTTCAGCAGTTTTTATTTTCTATATGCTTTCGTAATATTTTACCAATACTTGCAAGCCTGTGGTTTCATTTCCCACTGCATGCCTTGTCCCAAAGTACATCTGGAAGTTACTCAAAGCAAGCTAGGCTTCTGGCCTTGAATAGTTTGGGGTCACTCTTCTGCTTAGCTAGCTATTTGTTACTTTTTCTTATGAGAGTACTTCTGCAAAACTATCTTATTGATTATATGTGTTAGCAAAGGTTATTGATTAATATCATACATTCTAGGTTGTGAATTGTTTGTCATTTCTCCTTATCAGTTCATTAAAATGTTTACTGGCAAAGAATTGACCCCAGTGGAACTACAATTGACAATTAACTTGAACTTTAGAGACAGGGAATTTAAGATATATTTTATCAATTCAATATGAACAGTCTCAACTGCTTATTAGAAGAAGAAGATGAGAAGCTACTTTTTTTTTCTTTCAAAGCACTAAGCCATTTCTTAGCCTTCCCCCCCCCCCAACTATTGATATTAATATGTGAGCTGTTTTTTAATCATATCTTGATACCTTTTCAGGAATTGACCTTTTAAAAATAGAATTGTAATTCCATAACAATAAATATTCATTTATAAGAAAGCTGTCTAAAAGAGTAACCTAACTTACATTAACTAACACAACCCCCCCCCCACTTTGCTTGCTTAAAGTTGTCTGTATCAGACCACTCTGAAATATTTAATGCCTTGTTAATTACCATACCCATCACTGTCTATAAGTACTGTAGCAAAATGAAATTAGAGTATTCAAGCTGATGGTCTCAATTTTCATTATGATCAGTGTATGATGCTGCAAGGAAATTTTTCAGAGTAAGATGGGTGGTGTATAAATTTAATGAATAAAAAATAAATTAGGAGATTGTAGGGATCCCATGTTCCACATAGAATATATTATTTAAGAATATTCTGAAGTCAGGATTTCAAGCTCATAGGGAGAGAACCAATTTAAGCCTTTGATTCCAAGATGCTGCCCATCACTGAATTCTATACTACCTTCATCACAACCTCCCACCTGTCTACTACTTCCAGTCCTACATTACATCATTTTAGGTTTCTGTGCAATTTTTAAATCCATATTTATGTATAAATTTTATTATTTTGAATTCTCTTACTTCTAAATCAGTGAAGGAAAAAACCTGCATCCTAAATTAGTTAAGGTCATATACTTGTTTCTACTGTTTTAGCAGCAAAATGGTGGGAAGGGGATCCATTTACATGCTGTAGTCCTCGACTTACAACAGTTCATTTAGTGACCATTTCAATTTACAACGGCACTGAAAATAGTGACTTATGACCATTTTTCACACTTGTGAAATTGTAGCATCCCCATGGTCACATGATTTATATTCGGATCCTTGACAATTGACTTACATTTATGATGGTAGCAGTGTCCCGGGCTCATGTGATCACCTTTTGTAACCTTCTGACAAGCAAAGTCAATGGGGAAACCAGATTCACTTAACAACTGTGTTACTAATTTAACAACTGCAGTGATTCAGTTAAGAAATGTGACGAGAAAAGTCACAAAATGGGGCAAAACTCACTTAACAAATTTCTCACTTAGCAACATAAACTTTGGGTTCAATTGTAATCGTAGGTCTAGGACTACCTGTATTTTGGGGAAAATAGCCTTCACGATTATTACACTTATTGCAAACAGTATAACTTAAATTATGTATATTTATGTATATTTCTTTTGTAGATAATCTATTACTCCTTAGTCTGAAAAGCCTGACAAACCTAGCAGACAACTTTGTCTTCCAAAAAGTAGAGAAGTAAACTAGGGGATTAGCCATTCTGGATCTAATTCTCACTAACAGAGATGAAATGATAGAAGGTGTTGAAGCCATAGGAACCTTGGGAGGAAGTGATCATGCAATATTGGAATTCAACATTATGGAAGCACAAGCAATAGAACACAGTCAAACTAGAGTCTTGGACTTCAAGAGAACTAATTTCAATAAACTTAGAGAGGGCTTGGGAAGGACTCCATGGATGAGAATCCTCAAGGGGAAAACAACTCAAGAAGCTTGGGAAATTTTGAAAAGCGAGATAATAAAAACCCAGTCTAGCACAATACCAACAAAGAGGAAAAATAACAGCTCTCAAAAGAGACCACCATGGCTGCATAAAGAACTCTCTGATAAATTGAAAGATAAAAAGGACAAGTATAGAAAGTGAAAAGAGGGGCACATAACAAAGTCAGAATATCAGCAAATAGCCTGAGCCTGCAAAGATGAAGTGAGGAAAGCTAAGGCTCATAATGAACTAAGGCTTGCGACCAAAGTCAAAAATAACAAAAAAAAGCTTCTTTCAACATGAAAAAACAAGAAAAAAAGTGAAGGAAATGATTGGTCCATTAGTGGGTGAAAGTGGCAAGAAGGTGACAAGCAATAGGGAGAAAGCAGAACTATTTAACTCATTTTTTGCATCTTTCTTTACACAAAGGGAAAAAACAGACCAACCTATTAAAAATAGTGCCATAAAAAACAGAATAGAAACACAAGTTAAGATAGGCAAGAAAATGGTAAGTGAGCACCTGTCCAGCCTAGACGAGTTCAAATCACCAGGACCAGATGGATTACACCCCAAGGTTCTCAAGGAACTAGCAGATGTGATCTCAGAACCACTGAACTATATTTTTCAAAGATCCTGGAGCACTGGGAAACTACCAGAGGACTGGAAAAGAGCTGATGTAGTTCCCATCTTCAAAAAAGAGAAAAAAGGATCCAGGAAATTACAGACCTATCAGCCTGACCTCAATACCTGGGAAAAGATAATCAAACAATGAATCAGCGAACACCTAGAGGAAAACAAAGTCATTACTAAAAGCCAACATGGGTTTGTCAAAAACAGATCATGCCAGACAAATCTTATCACACTCTTTGACCAGGTGACAAAATTAGTGGATCAGAGGAATGCTGTGGATATAATTTACTTGGACTTCAGTAAGGCATTTGATAAAGTGGATCACAACCTACTACTCGATAAGATAGAAAAATGTGGGTTATACAGCATCACCACCAGATGGATTCGTAGCTGGCTGACTGGCCGTACTCAGCGTGTGCTCCTCAATGGAACTGCATCTACATGGAGGGAAGTGTGCAGTGGGGTGCCCCAGGGCTCTGTTCTGGGCCCAGTGCTCTTCAACATCTTCATCAACGATTTGGACGAGGGGATAGATGGTGAACTCATCAAATTTGCGGGGGACACCAAGCTGGCCGGAATAGCCAACACTCCAGAAGACAGGCTTAAGATACAGGAGGACCTGGACAGACTTGAACACTGGGCACTATCTAACAAAATGAAATTCAATGGTGAAAAAAGTAAGGTTCTACATTTAGGCAAGAAAAACCAAATGTACAGGTGTAGTATAGGGGGTACCTTGCTCAATAGTAGTAACTGTGAGAGGGATCTCGGAGTCCTAGTGGACAATCACTTAAATATGAGCCAGCAGTGTGCTGCAGCTGCCAAAAAAGCCAACACAGTGCTAGGCTGCATTAACAGAGGGATAGAATCAAGATCATGTGAAGTATTAGTACCACTTTACAATGCCTTGGTAAGGCCACACTTGGAATACTGCATCCAGTTTTGGTCACCATGATGTAAAAAAGATGTTGAGACTCTAGAAAGAGTGCAAAGAAGGGCAACAAAGGAACGGTTGCTGGAATTGGGTATATCTAGTTTAATGAAGAGAAGGACTAGGGGTGACATGATAGCAGTATTCCAATATCTCAGGGGTTGCCACAAAGAAGAGGGAGTCAAGCTATTCTCCAAGGCGCCTGAGGGCAGGACAAGAAGCAATGGATGGAAACTAGTCAAGGAGAGAAGTAACCTGGAACTGAGCAGAAACTTCCTGACAGTTAGAACAATTAACCAGAAGTGGTGAATGCTCCAACACTGGAAGTTTTTAAGAAGAGACTGGACAGCCATTTGTCCGAAATGGTGTAGGTTTTCCTGCCTGAGCAGGGGGTTGGACTCGATGATCTCCAAGGTCCTTTCCAACTTTTTATTATTATTATTATTATTATTATTATTATTATTATTATTATTATTATTATTATTATTATTATTATTATTATTATTATTATTATTATTATTATTATTATTATTATTATTTATCATGGAGATTCGAAGAAAATGAAAAAATGAATAGCAATAAAGCAGACGGGGGGAGGAAGAGGAGAAGGATTTAAGTCATAAAAATGCAGTGATAGCCAATATATATGTTTTGTGTAAACATCTATTCATAGGCAGATGTGTATTTTTTTATATATGAGTAATTTGCCTGATATTCCATTCCTTCCTCAGTCGTATTAATTTTCTTCTAAATAAGAATAACCGTTCCTACCAAAGAGATTTCAGCTGATTACTTCCCTACAGTTACATTATTGTTTCCTATAATAATACTCAAGATCAGTAGACAAGTAATTCCAAGATATTGATTGTATATTCACAGCTTTATCCACTAAATATAGTTTTTTAATTATCAAGTATTTTAATATTATTGTGAATCAGGTTTTTTTTTAGAAATGTCAGATCTACATTTTAGGACAACCTGATTACAATTGTAGAGCAGCAATACTTAGAAATGTAAATAACAGAAGGTTTTTCAGATTCAACACAATTATAACTGTTCTTGCTTATTAAAAGCTAGTACCTTAAGGGAGGAACATCTAGTTTCCTACATATTGTAAAGAGGATTAAAATATGCAACACTCTACATTTCTAAAGTCTACAGATGCATGCTTCACTTAATGTAAACAATGCATGTTTGTTTCAAGATATGAACATACAAAATGAAAGAAAAAACTGCATTCTAACCACTATATTTTTAATTGAGGTTTCTAGTCCATTTTGCTGTCATTTATTGTAGCAGAAATTATTAGATACTACGCTTTTTTAATGAAGTTTATTCATCCTCATTGTCCACAATATCCCATATTTACTTGCTTTAGTCTTTTATTTAGCATTCAAGAGCAAAGCAATTATGTCTTGATTTGAAGTGCTATCTTATCACATTTCAGCCCATCCTTCCAATTTATCAAGATTATAGAGTACTTAATTGCATTTGGCATAAAGATCTGCAATCCTTTCCAAGCTTGTATTGTTTAACTACGTGATTAGCATATTCTTCACAGCAATGTCTAAGTCACCATTGAGTCATGTTATATAATAAATAGGCCACTTGTTATCTTCTTCATCTCAGACACTAGGGTCTCAATAACAATTAACTTGCCTTGTTATCATAATGTTTCATTTTGGCTTTTGTTATATTTCTCTATAAAAAGAGACTGACACAATAGCTTTCATTGTGAATTGGAGACACTTGATGTTTCTCTACTGCAGAATTGTAGGAAATGTGTCCTTAGCTTAAAAACAAGGAATAACCTAAATAAAACAAACACTTCTTCAGTTAAAAAACTTGCTAGGCTAAAACCAAGTATTTAAAAGTTTTGCATTCTCTTCCTTTATGTTTTTTCCTATTTTTTGTGTGAAGATATATAGACTCATGGCTATATAATTTATTGGAATATGATACAGTAACGTCCTTCTTAGTACAGAGAGGTTTTGGATAAACCTAACATAAAAACTTTATTTTTTTAAATTGCTCCTGAAAAGCATGTAAAAATAAAAGTAGATAAATAGGTACCACACCAGTGGGAAAACCTAGCAGCATTCCGTGTGAAAGTGGGAACTGGTGCCAGACCTGCCCAGATGCAAGGTGAGATTGGTGCAAGAAAATCCAGATGACCCAACATCCCCCAAATTCTGGTAGCTAGCTGGTACAAAGCTAGTTCATCCCCAGTGGTGTACTGTGGATATCACACATGTGTGAACAAAATGAACTAGCAATCTTCGGCTGCCAGAACTACTTTGTGATAAAAAGCATTGTAGACTTCCCAGGCTATTTTATGCCACACACTTTTTAAAAAAAATGCTCTTGCAAAAGGTGTTCCCTCCCAACTAGCTAGAAAATGTATTACATAGTTAAAAGTAGACTTTATCCATATATACTCTTAAACATGAAAATCCAAGAACCTACTTAGATTAACAAATGTCATGCTTATCTGCACCAAGTGCAGATTTTTTTAAAAATGTTATTTAATAATACCTGAAATTGTTAAGAAGAGTTTTATTGGAATTACCTGTTGTTGTTGTTTTTGCTGCTATTGAATTAGCATTTTACTGAAATTTGGTTTTTGTTATATTTAATGCAATTTTAAAAAATAAAATTATGTTTTGTTTTGTTTCCTACAAAGTTGTGTTATATTTGCCTGTAAAATGATAATTACATAATTTCCAGTAAATTGTTTATGATATAAACATTTTTAGGTATGAAAGTAGGCAAGAAAATGGATTAATTTGATAAACAGATCCAACATTACATGTATGCTGATTATTTTACATTTAAAGTGATAAATGTACTATTCTATTTGGTAGACTTTGCAATGCAAGCCACAAGTTTTAGGTACACAGAAACTGTTAATGACAGTTTGTAGAAAATGCATATTGAGAGAAATAAATACAAAAAGTATAGTACACTTATAGTACACTCATACACACATACTGGAAACAGAGATGGATACAGGTCAAGCCGAAATTAAGATAGAAAAAGTTAGCATGCAATATGTACAGTTGTCCCTTTTTATCATTGTCTTCTGTGTGATTGAAAAGTAATTGGAAGTGTCAATTGGTCCAGGGTGTGGTATATGTTGAAAACCATGCAAAAGGGGCCTCCAGAAATTATTGAATTAGTGCACAGACTGTTTCCGGTCACAATTTGGGAAGATGAGTGTTACATTTAAAGTTCTAAAAATCATAAAAACGAGTGCCTTAATTTGCCATATAAATCTATTGGAGAAGCTCTTCTCTGTATGCTGGGTTTAGTGGAGAGTAAATTGCAGGGACTTGGAACACTGCATATTCTTAGCAATTTCCTAGGCTCTAGAATTCCCTAATTTAACTGTTATATTTTGCATGAGTGCTTGTTCTCTCTCTCTCACTCTCACATAAGAATATTATTGGCAAATTATGAAGTTGGAAAAGGAATTAAAATTATCCACTCCAATATCCACCTTCGTTTTATCCTTAACAATAAGGAACAGATCATCTTATCCTATGACTATTTGATTCCATTGCCAGGCTGTTCTTAACTGCAGAAAGTTCTGCCAAGACGCAACATAATTTACTAGGACTGTGTAGTGCTTCAGGTTCTAACAGTACACCATACAATGCAGGGATACTCGCAAAGTTTAGGTCATATCTTGCCTCTTTCTCCAAGATCTGTGACTGCCCTCACAGCTGCAGTGTGTATGCAGGAAACTGTACTGTTATTTACAGTAATTTGTTTGCCACCAGGTGTTGTTTGCATTCATACACATGCTTTGAAGTATGTTTTTCCATTTGAATCTGAAGAACTGCCTTACAATCTACCTTCCCGTGAGTAGTGAACTAAGTGGTTTCGGAAATGAAAATATGCACTAATCTAGATATGCACAGTTCAGAACAAAATATTTTTGCCCTCTGTACAAAACTCCAGATAGCTGAAAAATGCTATAATGTCCATTTTACCTCTCCATTTTATTACTTTCTTTTCCTGTCTAAATAAATTCAGGAAAATAAATAATAAATAAATAAACCTTCAGTCCCCAAAGAAACATATAAATATTGAAAGGATATATCAATAGGCGGATCGATAACAGTAGTGGAGGAAAGATGTGCTTCATTTTTATTGCAAGTCACAGGAAGGACTTTTACTTACCCAAGGAACATGCCACTGAAAACAATATATTTGGATTGGGAAAATTGCATTTCAATTTTTATAATTTTTTTGGACACAGCAGAATCATGTTCAAGCCTTACACATTTGTTAGACAGATAGAAATATGGTAACTGTGTGAGAATCTTTTAAAATGCTGATCTAGAAACCAAAAGACTGAGTTCTAGTCTCACCTTAGGCATGAAAATAAATTGACTGGCTGACTTTGGACCATTTTTTCTCAGCCCAAATCACCTCAGAGAGTGGTTGTGAGGTATACAGATAGTCCTCGATTTACAATCACAATTGAGTCTAAAATTTCCGTTGTTAAGCGTGACAGTTGTTTTGCCCCATTTATGACCTTTCTAGTCACAGCTGTTAAGTGAATCACTGTAGTTAAGTTAATAACACAATTGTTAAGTGAATCTGGCTTCCCCATTGACTCTGCTTGTCAGAAGTCACAAAAGGTGACCACATGACCCCAGACCACTACAACCATCATAAATACATGTATCTGGATTTTGATCACATCACCATGATATTGCTGCAATGGTCATAATTGTGTAAAATAGTCATAAGTCTTTTTTTTTCAGTTCCGGTTGTAACTTTGAACAATCACTAAACGAATGGTTGCAGGTCAAAGACTACCTGTATAGAAGGAGGAAGGAATATTTGTAAATTCCTCCTTGTATATATAAAAAAATTAAAACATTAAAAATGATAAATAATGGTAAATATGATATCTAACACCATTGGTTTATTCATGTTTTATTACATAATGCCACTTTAATTTTCATTAAAAATGCTTTGGTTGCTAATTATGTTCTCCTTTCTACTTTGACATAGCTCATTTTGCTTACTTGTACATATATTTATGTCTACAATAGGTGGCAGCACTTGCCAACCATAACCAATTAAAAAAGCTAATCAGAGAAGTCCATGGCTAAACTAGGAAGCAACAAATAAAATATTCTGGGATGTTTAGCAAATCACTTTCCCACTGTTGCCAAGAAGATCACATGGATGAGATTTATCAGAAGCTGAGTGAGATCTGAAAGGCCTTTTACCTTTGTGTGTATACATATACACATTTACTTTTTTCATGCTTTTTAAATTTTTACTTTAATACTTTTTTCATTTGTCTTAGTATCTTCTAAGGCAATCTCTTTCATATTTTTTTCTGTTTCAATATGCTTGTGAAGTCCACATTCACTGCTTCTAATTTCCTAGATGAAAATAGCATGAATTATCAAGGATTTGAGTTTGGTCATTACACAGAATTAGATGAAAGAATCAGATTACTAATTTAGTATTACCTATTATTATTGGACAAACTCTTCAAGCATTTCCCATTTTCTATTATTTGAACCTTAAAAAAGAAAATGAATTGGATATGGCCTTTCTGATTTAAAGTTTGCCCTCTAGCCAGAATTAAATCACTCTATAATTATACTATGTAGTATAGTTGTCAGATTTTTTTTATAATTATATATGATTTGTTTAAAAAAATGAAGAAAAATTCAGATTAATCTTTGTTTTCAAAGCACATTTTGAATTATATATCATAAATGTATTTATTCATTGCCTTTTCAAATTAAGATTGTATTTTTATTGATATCCAGTGGTTGATAAGAAGAAGTGAGCTTCTCAGAAGTCTAGTGAAATTTTCTACTCTTCATACAATTACTTCTACTGAAGACTGAAAGTACTTGAAACAAAGTCTTCTTAATTCAAAAAAAGTTGTTTTGGCTCCATGGACCTTGGGATAGTAGTGTCAAAATTGAAGCAAAAATGTAAACAAATTGAAATATAAATCTTGTTATGCAACAGACCAATAAGGAACTAAAAATAAAAGGACAATAGAAAGTGATTCTATATCTTCCATTCTTCACAAAGTTGAAAGGTCAAAAAAGTTGATGTTCAGAGGAACTGGTGGAATCAATCAATAGTGCTAACAATTAAATGCAGTATTTATGTAAGTTATTAAATGACTCACAAATGTACAAATAATCATATTTTTATTTATTTAAAGTTTCTGCTTCTTTAGAGTTTAGGAGATGACACTCTTATGACAACAGGAATGGTAGAACCTAGCTAACTTGATTAATATTGGAAAATCTAAATAGTTCTGTTCAGTACTTCGAAGACCTCCAATAATCAGAATTGTAATCTAAACTGGAAGATTTAAAAAAAAATCCCAATGAAAGAAAATGGCAGTCCAAGTCCATTTGGTGAAGAAAACTATATGGATGTGTCCTTGTAGTCACTGGAAGTGGAGATTTATGTGAAGGTTTATACTTCTGATAATATTCCAATAATATTTTTAATTGGTAAAAAATGAAACAATACATTTCAATAGCATAAACATAAATCTGAGACAGAAAATTCTCTCATGCATTAAAATAATCCTTGTAAACTTATCTGGAAATAAGCACTGTTCATTTTCAGTTCCCTGTATAACCCAAACATTGCCCTAAGCTATTTGTATGTCTGTATAAGGTTTCTCTGACTGCCTCTGGTTGATCAGTTAATGTTACTTATTTTTTATTTTGTCAGGTTTTATAGTGATTCTAACTAAAAGATACTGAGTATATTATTTTTTGTTTATTACTGAAACATTCTGCTAAATTCTTTTCAATGACTTCGCAATACAAAAGCATTAAAATTACTGTATGCAATTATCATTTTATAAATAACATGGGTAATTTTTAAAAAATGCTTTTTCTTGATTATTTATTAATTAGGAAGACTTTTGAATGTTGTCAGGTTACATATGATTGATTGTAATTAAGAAGTATGTTTCAGAATTTTATTATATATAATTTTGATTTTTTCCAATAGTTAAGAAGAAATTTATTTTGAAAATAATGATAGTCTTTCACTTTAGATTCAGTAAGTTCATTCTAAAAACAAAATTTTATTGTGGGTAAACTAGTGCCATAGATCAGTAAGAGTACCAGTAAGAAGTGAATATAGGGTAAATATGAAACGAATGATGTCACTTCTGCAAGATCACATTACTTTCCATTAAAATCATATGAAAAATATGACATCCTTGTACTACATCTGTTACTTCATTCGACTAAATTTTGAATATGACCTTAATAATATGCTTGCTGCCTTATTTGTAAAAATATTTGTAAAACTATGCAAGTCTATTTAGTGTGGGCAATTCTGAAATCAGCTCTTTAGACAGGCACCAAGTCATCAGATTTATACACAGATCAGCTGCTAATGTGGCTCGTCTCACAATTTCAGTATAGATAGCCCTTGTTTAATAACATAATAATAATAATAATAATAATAATAATAATAATAATAATAATAATAATAATAATAATAATAATAATAATAATAATAATAATAATAATAATAATAATAATAATAATAATAATAATGTTGGAAGGGACCTTGGAGGTCATCTAGTCCAACCCCCTGCTCAGGCAGGAAACCCTATACCATTTCAGACAAATGGCTGTCCAGTCTCTTCTTAAAAACTTCCAATGTTGGAGCATTCACAGTTTCTGGAGGCAGGTTGTTCCACTGATTAATTCTTCTAACTTTCTCAGACAGCGACTATTTACAGTTACGAAAAATGATAACTTTACAACCAATCCATTGTCTCTCTTCACTTCCTCCTGTATTAACCATCTCTCTCTCAAAAAAAGGAGCAAGTTGTATGAAAAAAAGGGGGGAAATCTGTTGCTCTGACAGGTGCTATTCTATCAGCAAAGTGATAACATCTGATAGAACTCCAAAATCATGACGTAGAAGTTCTGTTTTGATACTGCAATATGCTTCCATGTGTATTTCTTTTAACATGCCCAGATACACAAAAAAATCTATTCTGTTTTTACTCAATTTGAAAACTCACATCATTTGTAATTTTTCTAATGCTCTAAGGGACACTATAGAAATCAAATCAAATAAAATAAATAAATAAATACAATAGATTATATATGCTGAGGATTTTAAAGTATTTTGAGTTGCAGTATTTTCTGAGTTGAGTTTAATTTAAAACATGAGCATTGCCTGGTGATTTTTCTTTTTCAAGTTGCAAATTGACTCAGCTTTTTCCTGAAATGTATTTGCAACTGTTGGATGAATACCATCTGGTGTAAGCAATTTGTTTTTATTTACTGCATCAACCTATTCCAAAATTTTGTCACTTGACTTCTCAGATACATCTTTTAACCTGTCATATTAGTTACTTTGGAATTTAATTTAATTATGCATTTCTTAACTCACCTTTTTCAGCATTAAAAAAATAATTCCAGTTCAATGTATATCTCAGTGCTAATCCAAATACCTTTTATTCATTTCTCCAATTCTTTAAATACTTCTAAAAACTAGTTGTAAACATTCATTTTTTGATAATAAGTAGCTATACATTTTTCACCTAAGCATAATTTTGAGTCCATTTTATTTTCTCCATTTATAGTATGTTACAAAGTTAATATTGCAATACTAAAATGTATTCTGCCTATAATCTGTAGTTTTCTAAATATTTTCCATTTACCATGATGAGATTAAAGCCATAGCCAAGTACTTTCCATAGTAGGCATTGAGAAGAGGACAAAGAAAGGTATTTGTATTTGATTCCATCACTGAAGCCAGAAAAAAAAAATCACTTTTAAAACTATTGATGTAAACATTTAGAGAGTTCTCTGTATTTTTAACTGGAAATTCTGAGACTGACTTCTTAGTGAAGCATAGAAAAGATTTCCTAATCAGATCCAAGCCTCAAACTTATACAGATCATGTACATCAAACAATTATCATTATTATTACAATCATCACCATTTTAAAGAAATAAATTCAGTAATTCCAAACCTTTTGGACAATTAAATGTTTATTAAGTCAAATTAAATATATTTATCCCTTCCATTTCCTCGTCCTTTTTCTTAAAGAAAGAAATAACACATCAAGTGATTGATACTTTCTTCAGTTTTATCAGTTCAATAGTATGGCTAATGTGCTGCCTACCCAGCAGATTCTACCTTTTGAGACTTTACTTATCTAGCCTTTTTATTTAATTCAAAATGTAAATTTTAATGTTTTCTTAATCCTTTTTTGTATAATCTGACCCAGGAGAATGCTAAACAATTATGCTATAGACATTATTAGACGTTCTGCTACAGTTATCACTTGTATAAAATCTTGCTGTTACCCTTAAGCAAAATAAAAATAGTTTCTTTATTTATCTGTCTGTCATCTGTCTGCCTGCCTGTCTATCTGTTTTCAACCTTTTCTCCATAGTGTGTTACTAAGGCATTGATTTCATCTCTTAAAATATACATTCTATAAAAATATCAGCTATGTAATTTGTAGGTTTAGTACTGAGTGCAAGAATCAAAACCACCTTCCACCCCACAAATATATATGGGTTGCCATTAACTTGCAACACAGGGTTTATTTCAGTTCATTAGAAAATTAAATGCTGAATTCTAATGAAAATAAAGGTTTTGCAAATTCAAATTTTAGCTTGTCATTTCTGAAGCACTTTGTAAACAGAATAAAAACAAAGGAAGAAGATACGATAGATCTGAGTTTAGATTGTGAATATTACTGCCTCTAAAATAGTAGCTGTTGAATGGAATATGCTTGGGATGGATCTCGATGTGAGCAACAAGCTGTCAACTTCATCTATATACAAAATTTCAAATATACACCAGATAGTTGTTCAAGGGAATGTATGTTTTTTTTTTAATATGAAGATCCAGTAACTTAGTATCTAAATCTTAACAGGAATGTAAAAATTGTCCATTCTCCCAACTATTCAATCTAAAAGAAAAACTATATTTCAAGATTGAATCCTTATTTTACAATGGGCTAATTTCAAGACAGAAATAAGGATGACTAAAAGAGATAAAAAGTACTCCAGTAGTAAATGTATTGTTTGAAATTGCTGATATCACCTCTGCAGTTTTTCAGACTTTAATTTCCTTCAAAAATCTTCCTGAAATATTAGTAGTTGTGCTATTAAATCAATGTTTTGCTGATGAATGGTGCCTTCTTCTGTTCCAATGACATATATTTTAATAATCACTGAATACATTTCTAATAAAAGGAAAAATTCCAGTCTTGCAATGTAAAAATGAGTTTGATAAGCATAGTAATGTATCATCTTCATTCAACATATTTTACTTAGCTCATAATGCAAAGCATATAAAGAAATAACTTTCCCAAGCTACACAGCATCTTCTGTGTTGCCTCCATAAACATTGCCACATGGATGAAGGCCATAAAAATTCGGAAAACATCAAAATAGAAAATTCAAATTCATTGAAGTATGATCAAGAGAACTAAAAAAATAGTGTGATTCCCTGTAAAATGTCCTCTAAACATTGCTCCATGGTACAAACAGTATGATGTTGAACAAATTTCAGTGAAGAGGCACCACAAACTGCTAGATAATATGCAGAAACTATGATGTTGCTAATTGTTTACTTAAGACCCTGTATAGTAAACCCTATAAAAAAATAAGCTAGACGTTTTTTTAAAAAAAATCCTTCTTCAACAGTGTCCTAGAAGTGGAAAGCTTAAAATGTCACAAATGTTTTTTTTTTTTAAATCAATGCTATGTGGAGAGTAATTGAAGAGAGTGAAGGCATTCAGAGGAATGTTTTTCTTCCTCCCAGGATCTTTTATCTATTCCTAGCAAGCATATTGGAAATGATGTTTTACTCCTACAAAAGGAACACTTTCTAGCATCCTTTTTGAACAGTACTTACTCAAATATGGTGGTTTGTAAGGCGCTCGTGTATTAGACAGCAGTCCATCCAGTTCCTTCCTCTCCAGGGTGCTGTGAAGGGCCTTCTCTTTGCCAAAGGTGGAGAAAGATCTCTCTGCCCCTGGCTGGGCTTCTGGTGCTTCAAACACTTCGGTGTCTGGAACAGAGTCCATTCCAGGTACATGAAGATTGCTGCGGTAATCCGCAGCCTGCCGTCCATCAGAAGGGACAAAAGAGGGCATCCAACATCGATCTGAGTGACCCAATGCTTTACATTCCTCTGTGCAATTAGAGAAGAGATCCATGCCTATAAGCAGGAGAGAGAAAAACTGCAGATATAACCTTTAGTGTCATCACCTGCTGGAAGCATGGTGATAAAAAAAGATACTTTCTGTTCTATTATCATTTTACTACTATAGAATTTGGTTATTAAATCTTCAGAGAAGCTTTATTGTTCAAAAAAGAAAAAAGATAAGTGCAAGAATGTTCCACAACTGGCCAAATAATCGTAAGATGACAACTGGGATCACTGTTATTAAAAAAAAAAGTCTTGTCACCTGCTTTGTCAAACCATCTACGGACAAGTCCCACTTTCTGAACGTGAAGGTGTCCGTTTAATGGCCATCAATAGACTAAATAGACTTAATGTATATGCAAAGGTGTGACATGTGAAAAATAACGATGGTAGGGAGAAAAATGCTGAGAACGTTCCTGAAAATTTCAACAAATTAGGCCCCTCTGTTTTGTTTTGTTTTAAAAAGAATATGCTTTCAGACTTTCTTCCATTTAATCCCACTAGAGTCCAAAGTCACATTAAAGCCTGTAAAAAGAAACTGCTAAAATTCATGGCATGTCTAATGTGACATAGATCCAGCTTGTATGGCAGATGTGTGAATGCTTACTCTAGTCTATAACAATATGAATCCCTGCCAACAGAAAACAGTATGCTTATAAATCATTTTAAATGTATTCATTTCTCAAACGATAAGAAACTTTTTACTATGTGTCTTATGATGGTATTTGAGCAGGGATTTTTTTTTTCATATTAAGCTGAATCACATTTCTTTAAAAAAATAGCAATGTACTTAAATGGAATAGCCAATGGGACAATATAAATTGTGATAATATTAATGTGTATGTAATAAAGATTAAAGAAGTAAAAAGTTATTTTTTACAGTGTTGCTCAGAAAAGAAGTGAAGAGCTGTTTATGCCTGTGCAACAAACAAGGATATTCTCTTGCTGATATGGTTCAGCAATGATCATATTACAATCATTTTAATATACATATATGTCACCCGTCCCCTACACATTATAAGCCATTAATATAATAATATGAATGTTAAACATTGCTTGGTCAGAGCATCATCAAGTAAATGATAAATAATCAATTTTCAGAATTATTGGATTCACTGGAAGTGCATCATGGCAGAATTCCAAATCAGCTGCTAAGCTGTAGAACATACAGAGTAGGAATTATTTGCTATAAAACATGTACCTCTTCTGTGTCAGTCCCCAAGAATGACATATGGAACTTAAAGATTATATTTTCCAAATTAGGAATGCCTGCTGTTGGATAATACATTTACATGACTACATAAACCATATGATAAAAAGTATCTAACCCCTAAAGATAGGCTAGTATTCTGTTCTGCTAATTTTCAGTTTAATTGGACTGATATTGGTAAAAGTCTTAGTATATTTTTTACAAGAAATCCCCGTTACCAGTAATTTTTTTAGGAAGGAAGGAAGGAAGGAAGGAAGGAAGGAAGGAAGGAAGGAAGGAAGGAAGGAAGGAAGGAAGGAAGGAAGGAAGGAAGGAAGGAAGACAAAGAGTATTTGCCTTAATACTTTATAATGGAAATTTTATTTCAAATTCAGACAAAAATTGGCTTTGTCTGAAATCTGCTACAGATAATTGCAATCACAAAAATCTTGAAATAAACAATGAGTGAACTGTTGAGGAATGTACATGTAAACATCAGCTGGAAATAAAATTTCAGAGAAGCTATATTATACACACACACAATACAAAACATTATATACACATAAACATGTACATGTACATGCATACAAACATACAAACACAAACACACATACAGGTAGTCCTCAATTTATGACCACAATTGGGACTGAAATTTCTGTCATAATTCAGTGTGAGTCATCATGTGACTAGGCCTGATTTTGCAATCATTAAGCAAATCACATGGTTAACATGGTTATTAAGAAAAATTAGTTTTCCAAATTGACTTTGTTTCTCAGAAGCCATTTGGGAAGGTCGTAAATCATGATCACATGACAATAAGACACTGCAATGGTCAGAAATGCAAGCCAATTGTCAAGCACCAATATTGTGATCACATGACCGCAGGGTGATGTAATAGTCATAATTTTGAGCACATAATTTTTTCCAAGACTATTATAATTTTATAAAACTGTTAAAATATTAGTTCTAAATTGAGGACTACCTATATATTATAATGTAATATAAATACTTGTGAAATAAATGGCTAGTTTACTTACTGCTGGTAAAACAGTAGATATAAATATTAACAAAAAATGAAGTTTTTTTTTAGGAAATGCCTATTTATATTGAATAGAGTTCATTAATCCAGCTTTGTTCTACCTTCTGCCCTCCAGATGTGATGGGACCCCAATTCCAATTCTTTTGGAGGACAGATCAAGGCTGTACTGCTTAGTTTTCCAGGAGATGTGATCATAATAAAATCAGATGAAAATCAAAATGAAATTATCATTGTTCATGCCAACTAAAGTGATTTGAATTTATTAAATTATGAATTTAAGTATATGATGAAATATATTAATTTCTACAACCAACGTCCTCAGATGAGGAATTATGAGGCACTCCCACAATTTCTAGTCAACATAGCTATTTGTTGGAAAATACCAAAACATCTAGAAGCTATTTGGCTGGAGAAGGATAAAATATCTAAAAATGTGCCTTACTAATAAGGCCAGGTGACTCACTGATACAAATATTCGCAAACTTATCACTGCACTAAGTAAATGTTAAAAACAGACATTTTGAATAATCATTTAACAATACTTAATAAAAAGCTCCTGTCCGGTCTTGTAGACCGAAACTATCAGACCATTTTCCTTTACAGTCCAAAAAATGTAAGCCAAAACTCTGGTTTGAAGTTATATTTATATATGTAAACAGATACATGTTTGTAAGTAAGCACACAGACACCTATACCTGTTAGGAAATCTCAATATAGAAATTAGAAGCCTGTTACAGGGTTTCTAGCAGGTGGTTCTTCACAGTATCAAGATATTCTAAAATTCTAAAGACACTGTGTTATCAGAAGCACAGGTGCAGATTCAGTAAACTGAAAATATCAGTGGCTTACTGCCTGGTGATTTATTTGGTTCTTTTTTTCTCAAACCTGGCCGTCATAAAAACTAGATTTAGGGTACAATTCTACACATTCTATGCCTAGAAGCTAGACCCAATGAATTCAGTGTCTGAGCAGTGATTAAAGATAAGAATACAAAGAAGCATATAAAGAAAGAAGCTTTCATTTTCTGTTGCTTGCCACTTCACTTTTTATGTAAAGGGTTGATCTAAATTCTGTATATAAAAACAAAGAAGTGTTTCTAATCACTAAGCAGAAAATGTATTTATTTAAGTTTGTATAATAGCACACAAAGATGTACATATGGTCTGATGTGTAAGAAACATTTTTTTTTTGGGGGGGGGGGACAACATTGGTGTGTTAGGCTTGATTTCAAATACTACTTCTTTAAATTTATGGTCTGTTTCTTCCCAAGGTTAAAAATGATCTTAAATAACAATAAAAATATATCCATCCAGCTATTTGTTACAGATGGTAAAATATTGTTAAATATTTTGTAGAGACAAACAAATACTCATTAACTGATGTTCAATAACATTTGTACCACTGACTTCCAACAAAAATCAGAGCTTTTCACTATTTGACAAACCTCCTGGTTAGAACAGATTCCTGGCATCAAGAAATGTGGCAACACGTATTCATTCCATAGTCTTTCATAAACCAAAAATCCCAATATTATATTTAAAAGAAAGGTTCAATCCATTCAAACATTTCCATTCTCTCACATAGTCATTTCAACACTCAAATAGTCTCTCAATGAAAACAATTGTTATTTCACCCAATCTACAGAAAAGGAGTGGAGTCTACAAATAAAATCTGAACAGTATAAACGTTTCTCTTTTTTAATTAGCATTTTATAAGTACATGTGAGTTATAGATTTTCAACACTTATATCAAAAGAATTCTAGTAACACAGTGTGTGCTTTATGTTCATTACTCTTCTAGAGTCAAGCAATTCCAATAACTTGCAAACTATACCTTTCTCCAAAAGGCAAACATGGGAATTGGTAAAACCACATGGAACATGGGTGCAGAGATCCTGCTAAGTTCATTGAGATCGGCCTAACCAAGCACAAGACCATGGCAACCACAAAATATTAATGTTTACACAAAATAATTATTTAATTTGCTTATTTTGTTCTGAAAAGATGATATTTGCAATTTGTTTCTTTTCAACTAAATTAAGAAGGGGGAAGATGACAGAAGTGATACACAAAAAAAACCCTTCAGACATATTAAAATCTCCAATATATTATATGCACTAATGATCTAACTATAAGTAATTGGTCTGCAAGGTTACATCTATTTTCTACCTGATGTTACATTTTTCAATAGCAATAGTGCTTTCCATTTCTTTAATTTGAAGGCTGGTCACCTAAACCTTCCTTTGAACAATCTACATCTGTGAATCTTCTATTCTCCCTTGTCCGACCATGCAATTGCAAGACATTAATCTCAGAGCAGAATCCAGACCGTTTTGGTTTAACGATCAAAAATTGGAAATATTTCAAATATGCTCACTGTCAAAGAAATGCCAAAAGCCGTTTTAGCATATCCCTATATAATTTAGTACAAAGCAACTGAAATATCAGAAACATCTTTAAATAGGAACTGAAATAAAAGTCGGCATGGATTGTATAGGGAAAATAGCAATTTCTGTCACCTTTGTCTCACATTCTTTTTTTTTCCCATCCAGAATTTGCAAAGTATTTCTTCAAGGTTCTATAACTAAAGACCTCTGATTCATTTTACAGCTGGCAAGAAATGTTTCTCAACCCTTTTAACAAAATCTATCCTCTAAAATTGTATATATTCAACCTATTTAGTGGGAGTTTTTTTGATAAGCACCAAAAACAAAAAAAGCCCAAACAAAGTACTCTGTTATATGCCAGACAATGTTGTCTTTTTCAGTGGTGTTCAGTGGAATAAGCAAATCATTAATATTATCTAAAATCTAATCCTGTAAATCTTTGATTTTTATATTATAAGTGAAGACTAAAAAGATACAGCCTCTTTTTCCATACTCTATTAGAAATCATATCTCAAATCAGCATTATGTTTTAGTATAAACACCTGAAAGAATGAAATGGTATCTTTGTTTCAAGTCTAGATCACAAAAAAGATGGGTATTTATACTATATAACATAAAAAACCCACAGGAACAGATACTTAGAACCTATATTAAAACTGTCAGAATATTATTTCTTTTTTATCCTGCCTTTATTATTTTTATAATAAGAACATACACAATACACCTTCCTCCTCCTATTTTCCCCACAACAACAACCCTGTAAGTGAGTTGGGTTCACAGAGAATGACTGGCCAAAGGTCAGCCAACTAGCTTTCATGTGTTGGGCAGGACTAGAACTCACAGTCTTCCAGTTTCTTGCCTGCTGTCTTAACCACCAGACCAAACCGACTCTCAATAATGCAAGGTATATCACAAGGTAACATATTGCCCATGGATAATGTACACAAATAAATTTAGATAATTTATCTCCAGTACTGTACTTCACATTGAGAAACCAAACTGTTAAAAAAATACAGATGGCTTACTATCATTTATTATCTACTGTTCTTCTTGGATTTTAAATTCATTTTTACTGTGAAATCATGGTCTTTTTTTTACAAGGCTTTGCTTTGATATAGTCTAGATAATCCCTTTTATCACCCGTCAAATGTTGTTTGCATCACTTTGTTATAGACAAGATTTATTTTTTAAAATGTAATATATTATTCAAAAATATTTTTTCATAAAAATGAATATTACTAATCTGTTTTAACTGAGCTATTATTCATGTTACGGAATTTTTCACAAAGCTTTATTGAATTATAGCAGAGAATGTGACATGTAGTTTAGACCTTAGTTTTCTAGCTTTACAAAAATAAGTCCACCATTGTTAAAAGTACCAGTACTAGTCCATTTTTGAGCTCATTTATAAACACCTACAATAGAGTCAGTTTATCTTCAATGTGCCTTTCTAAATGTATTGGATTTAAAATGAAGTGATACAGGTAGTTGCCTGGCTACTAGAGAAAGAAGCTTTTCAATGGGGACACTCTGATTATGGAATGTATTTCTCAGACATGCTTGAGTTGATATTTCCACTGTGATCTTTTTCATTCCAGCTGAAAATGTTTCATTGTTCCAGGCTTTTTAGTTGCAATTTTAAAACCACATTTAGCTCTTTTCACAACACTCCACTTCTACTGGCTTATTTTTATTGCTATTGGCCAGTCACTCTCTCACAGCCCTAGTCAGGGAGTTGCTGTGGGAAAATAGGAGGCCAGAGCATGATGTATACTGGCTTGGATTGTACAAAATAAATGGTGAGACATAAAGCTAATAATAAACACACTCAATGGCTGTTTTAACCTGATTTAACCTCTTTTTTGTGCATTGGACTGGGATGGTAAATGAGGCCACTCTGTGATGTGTACACTTGTTTTTTATTGCAAGCCTCTATTATGTGTTAATTATATATTATGCTTTTTGTTTTGTTATTTTATTAGGTTATTTTGGTTTTGCACTGTACTTATTTTTCAGTATTTTTGTCTTTTGACACCACAAAGAATCACAGATTGTGAGAGGGTGGCTTTGTAAATCTTTTAAATACATAGATAAATAAATGTTAGTCTAACATTATTTTAATGCATTTATTAATTTTAGCTTTTTAGCTTTATTTCCACCATACAGAGTGTCTCACTATGAAGTGATATAGAAATATAATATATGACTAGTTAGGAGAAGTATTTCAAGAGAGCCATCTGTACCTTTTATCCTTAATATAGAGTCCAAGCCATGCCACATGAATCAACAATAGGCAATTTGGCATCCCATGGGTAATCACAATCTCTTCAGAAAATATTGGCTTTTGAATACATGCTAAATGATTAGTTGTGGAATTTGCTTTTGCTTTTTTTTTTAGGAAAAGAATTTACAAAGGAATATAAGTGTAATGCTGTTATACAGTAATAAGAATGAGAATCAAATGGAAGACATAAACTCAAATCATAAAAAAGAAATTAAAGATAACAGTAAGAGAAACAGTGGACCAAAAGAAGTTGTAAGGTCCAAATAAGTACATAGAAAATTATTGGCAAGTTTTGGGGCTTTCCAATAGTTAAATCAAACAAGATATAAACATTTTGAAAACTTGTCTTTACTAATCAGCATATTTATCTGATGCTAGTGAAGAAAACTAATTTTGATTGACAAAATAGAAATATATTTAAAATAATTCAGTGTATTTGGTGACTTTATCTCTCATATAATTAGACTATTGATGAAGTTGGCAACTAAAATGTTTAACTAAATTAGTTTCTTTACTTATTACTTTCTGCTTCCATACTCTGCCTGAACCAAGCATTGTTTAATTACTATTCATATTATATTTATGTATTAATATATAAAGTCTAAATACAATGTTCTTTAATATCTCTAAACTATGTAGGAAAAAGAATTGTACATTTATCAGATTCTCTAACTCCATAGGCATAGCATCAATACTTATCTATGCAATGCAAAAAAACCTAAAGGCAAAATTATTGCCTATAGTAACTTGGCAAACTACATACTAGAATTATTAATTTAAAGTAAAAATTCATATCAAACTATCAATTCTGATTCAAGAACAATTGCTGAATGCAATTTATTCCTCTCTTATATTTGCAGAAACTTGAATCTAAAGTTCACAGATCAAACTACAAACGAAATATGCAGAAAGTCATGACTCTGAAGTCGGTCAATTAAAATTTAAGTGAAAACATTTCAACTTATTAGTAAAGTATATTATAGCTAGATTATAGGAAGAGTTTAGTTTCAAGGCAACCTTTCATACAAACTAATTCCAGATAAATTATCTAAAAGAACAACAGGAAAGTTATGTATAGCAACACTAGTGGAGTTTTTAAAAAATGCCTTTTGTTTGATGTGCATCCCAAATGATTGTATCTACACATTCTGCTTTCCCATTCTAGGTCCTTGCAAAGATGTTTATTCTCTTCTCTCATACTTTGTTACCATGGTTCATTATGTTGATGGATAAACTGGCTGAAGATGAAATATTCATGAACATGAGTGCTGCAATAAAGTGTACTTATTTATTTGAATTTATTGGCTGCCGAACTCCAATTTGTTTCTTTCTTTTAAAAGACAATAAGAGAACAATTGGGGTAGAATAACTAAAGCTTTTATTTTAAAAAAATATCTTCAAATACTACTTGTTACCTTAGAGATGATGCCAAAAAACTGGGAACAGATTGGGGAAAAACAAACATTTGGAAAAGAATAATTTGCAAAAAAATATATGTTCCAATGTACACTTTTGGCAAGTGTTATAAAGTTCCCAGACACAAAATAGATGCTGTGTTCACTAACCATGAAGCCCTGCAAGGCGCAGTGAGCTTAGAGGCTCTTGGCTTTTCTCAAGTCTCATTAGGTCTGCATATTAATGACCTGCAGCTATATAAAGCAGTCCTTGAATGGAATCCCAGACTCCCCCTCCCCCAGGTGCCTAAACTTCTCATAGCCAAAGGAACAGCATAGCACTTTTTAAAAAGGCTGCAATTCCCTCCTCCCCCATATACACAAGTGTCAATGTTGCTATGTTTCTGGGCAGTTGGGGTTTGCTCAGTCCAGTGCCTTAGAAGATGTTTTAGGGAAAAGACAGAAAGAAAGGAAGGGAGAGTGTATAAGCAAGCATCAACCTGGAAGGCATTTTTGTAGCAGCAACTCTCTGGAGTATTTACTAAACTAGAAAAGGCAGAGATTTATTACTACTAAGTCTAGATTCCAGGAACTCTGTTGATTAGAATCTAGTGACAAGTGCCTCTAACACCTGCTAAACTGCAGGGATGCTGTGCAGTGAAGCAAATGCTAAAAGAATCAGCATTCCTCTTAAGTATACAGATGCAAAGTGAGAATACTGTCAGATTTATCAAGGGAATGAGAGTCAAATTCTCTTCAAACTAAATATTACAATACTTACTACTTGAAAAATATCACATTTCCAAGAATTTTTCAGTTTCCAACTGAAGATAAACTACTGCTCACCGTGCATATATTACATTCTCCCTGTCATACATTTGAAATTCTCCCTTGTTCAATTCCCTGTAGACCCCTCACTTGGGCATAACTCTTAACATACTCAATTCTGAACTGATGTGAGAATTGCTACCGAAAACAGTTTGAAAATATCCCAATAGCTTTTCAGGATTTAAGAATCCCACTGAAATGTATCAGCATTTTTGTATCTTAATATACAAAGCACACAAAGTTTCAAAATTTTCTATCTTGCAAAAGTCAGCCAGCATTAAAAAAAAAAAAAAAATCACCTTCCTATAAGTGTATTACAACTGAAAAATCTATTTGTTCCATCCAGTCAGATGTACATTAGCACAAAATTATAAACACTCTGCATCAAATTACTTATGCCCCATTATTAATTTATCTATTTATAATTGCTCCTGATGGTCCTATTAAAAGATCGAATATTTAGAGTCCCCCCCATCAAACTTACCAGTGGATTGACCTCGATTAGTGGCGTCATGATCGCTGTCTCCTTGTTCACTGTCTCCATGACCACTGTCCTTAGAGCTTACTATGTCTGCTTCCTGGAATGCAGAACTAGAAATATATATAAAAAAACGGGGAACTTAATGTTTGAATCACCAAGAAAAGGGAAATTCATAAAACATTCTTCTGCCATCATATGGCGACATGTGGTGCTGCACTCAGATAGATGGTCTTGGCTACACTGTTTCAACTAAGCAGCACTCTCCATCAAAAGCAATACCTATATTTTCAGGGACAGTAACCAACTGTTTACAGTGCTTGTTATTACCACCATGTGTATTCAGTGTAATTATGCTAAGCAATTTTGTTAAATAGTCAAGGATCTAATTTGGACAGAGTGTGTCCTATAATACTATCTGTCAAGTTTTTGAAAAATAATTTTAAACCAGTATAAAATTTCTCTTTTTTCCCAAGAAATTTCACTGAGATTCACCAAATGCCATAATTCAGAAATGTTCATTCATTGCACATATATGGTGCCATCTGAATACATTTATTTTATATTCTTCAGATATTATTTAATACCTTCTGTAAGTACATATCTTCCTTCACCTTGAATGTCAGGTTGTGCATAACTGTGACTCTAATTTAAGAAATGAGAAATGTGGAAATCCTACCTGTTTACACGCCGAGGTCTGTCAACTAGATAACTGAGCTCTGTACGTTGATGTTTTGCCTAAAAAATAATTAGGAAATAAATAAATAAACAAATAAATAAACAAGCAAATAAATAAAATGATGAATTTTCCAAGGGAACTGTGCATCTTCAGTCATACTAGCATACATATATGCATACCACACATATATGCGCATATATGTATATAGTTGCTTTTAATCAGTTAAATAACCAATACTTCTGATATATCTCATCTGCTTTTTGCCATTCTCTTAACTTGCATAAGAAAGGATTACACATTTATCTCTAAATACAATTAACAACAACTACTCATCCAATATAAAATCCACAACTGTTACTCAATCTAGCCAACAACATGTACTGTGGATGGAGGAAAAAAAAATCAAGTGACAGTTAATTAAACACCACTGTGTAGTTCAAGGCAAACTATGATGGGGAAAAAAATGACATGTTTAAAAAATAATGTATAGCCACCAAATTGATATATCCCATTATGACAAGGGGGGAGAATTAAAGCTTTGTATTTAAAAAAATAATAATTAAAAACTCTCGTCTAGTTGCAATCCTGTGGTCATTTACCTGAGATTAATTCCTGATAAAGTTAGTAGGCTTTACTTATGAGTAAGTATATTTAATATTGCACTGGAAATAGGTTTTATGTTTCCCCAGCAATATGTACAGAGAAAATACAGCATAGTTATTTTGTATCACATCACAGGATAAAAGGCTAAACCCAGATTATAGGATAGACAAATATTATTTACACACTAGCTTAATACAAAAGTTTCATAAGTGTAACAAATTCTTTCAGTTGCATTTTTCAAGATGCCTCTTTTGGGAGGGGAACTATAGAATAATCGTCTTATGTAGTGATAATTAGTGGGTCTTTAACTATGAAGTTATTTTAATTCTCTGCTTGCTAGTTAGATGTTCATATTTCATAAGCAAATGCCTGCATATCCTCAATCACAAACAGAGGAATTTCTAAAGGGTTTTTTTGTTTGTTGATTTCCCTGTAGGAATTATCTTCAGACTTGGTATCTGTTCCTGGGAAAAGCAATGAAAATAACCAGAGAAGTAATTCTGACTAATCATTCTACACAAAATAATAGTAAATACTGCTCAGGCTATGCTTGTTTGATTCTGAAAATAAAACAAGCAAAATAAAATGCTCACAGTATGGCCTTTATTAAACTGTAATAATATTTAAGTTGTTCCTTGATACTTCTGCATCCGAAAAGAAAGTGGCTGAAAAGTGACAAAGGTGGTGCAGAAGAAAGCTGCACTGCACTGCAGATTGATTTATGCATGACAATGTTTACCAGACAAGAGTTTGTGTTGTTGGTGAGTTGACATAAATCAGGTACGTATTCATCTGCAACTACTTGTTATAATTGTAACCATAGTGGAAAATCTATTAAAGAAGGTTGAACAATAAACTCATAATAACAATTAGTAGTGAGAAATGTCAAAGTATAGAATTGTAAACATTTATGAAAAGAAAACCATCAGAAAGATGTCTTTAATTTATATTAACTCTAGAATTGACACAATACTATTAGTAGTAACACTATTACTTCAGGTTACCATATTTTGACTGGAAAAAATTGGACAACCATAAAGTGGCTACAACTTTTTTGTTTGTTTTTCCTTCCCTGTATCTCTTTGTTGCCCTTTACTGGTTGTGCAAGTTTCTGTTATCAATAATAAAAATGTAGGGATATTTATCAACTGTAATAATAATACAATTTTTACTAATGTTGCAATATTACAATTACTATTGGAATGTAATATTACAATTTTTATTGTAATATTACATTACAATAATAATTGTAATATTGCAATATTAGTGATCAATCACATAAGTTGCATGAGAGGAAGTTTTCCCCAATGCAACAGGCAGTCCAAGCCAAAAGGTGTAGACTAGTCCAGTTAGGATGCAATGATGTGGACCTTGTAGGTATTCCTTCTCAATAAACTGAGGTTAGGTTAGGATCTTAATTAACCGTAACTGGTGACATTTAGAGGGAAATTCAGGAGAACACAAAACCACTGCCTGTACTTGGCAGCCAGTGGATGCTCCTGAGGTGGGGAGAGGCTGGGTCTTACCTCACTGGACAATATACTGCCATTCGAGATGATGTCGGGCTGCTGGTCGGTGTATCCCGTGACGATGGCCCCGCAAGGGTTGTGCTCCGCCTCTGTGCTGCGGGAAGGGCTGCAAGGCTTGAGGAACATCAGGTCGGTCTTGGCCGACTCGGGTGTGAGGCAAACCTGATAGCAATAGTTCTGGTTGTGGTGGTGGGAACTAAAACTTGCAGACTCCTCCACGGGCACCTGAACTGGGTTGTTGGGTACATTAGAGCTCTGGACCAGCATGATATCCGATTTGCTGAGCTTCTTCTTACGGGCTCGCGCCTGGCGGCTACAGCAAGAACAGCAGCAACAACAGCTCAGGCAGCAGTCGCTGGCCAAACACGTGTAGATGTTGAGCTTCTTCTCCTTCTGGCAGCGGACGGCCAGCACGATCATAGCCAGCAGAAAGATGAAAGAGACGGACCCCAAGGCGATGATGAGGATCAGAGTCAAGTCCAGCGAGGTGTCGGCGCTGCTGGCTCCGCCCGAGCGGCTGGGCCGATGCTCTCCGCCCGGGCCTCCTGCGCCCCCAGGGACTAGCCCCCCAGCGCCCCCGCCGCCCCCGCCCCCGCCCGCGCCCGCCCCCTGGCGCTCCACTGCGCTGTCCACCAAGACCACGTGGAGGGCGGCGGTGGAAGAAAGCGGGGGCTGCCCGTGGTCGCGGACCTCGATGACCAGCTCGTAGGGCCGCTGTGGGTCTCGCTTGGCGGGCACTTTGCGCGCCGTGCGCAACTCGCCGGTGCGCCAGTCCATGCGGAAGAGGCTAGCCTCGTTGCCCCGGGCGATGCTGTAGGTGAGACGCGCGTTTTCGCCGTCGTCCGCATCCACCGCCGCCACGCGGGACACCAAGTAGCCCGGTTCGGCGCCTCGGGGCAGCACCTCTCGCGCCGGCGTCCCGTTGCGGCCGGGCAACGGGCTGACGATGGCCGGCGCGTTGTCGTTCTGGTCCACCACCACAATGTTGACGGTGGCGTTGCCGGCCAGCGCTTCCTCGCCGTTGGGTTCCTCGCCCCCTCCGGCCGCGTCGCGGGCTTCTACTTGGAAGCTGAACTCCTTGAGCTGCTCGTAGTCGAAAGAGCGCAGCGCGTAGAGGAACCCGTTCTCGGAGTTGATGGAGACGTAGGTGAACACCGACATGCCCTGGATCTGGCTCTCCAAGATGGAGTAGGCTAGCTGCGCGTTGGCGCCCTGGTCCCGGTCCGCGGCGCTGACGGCATAAATGTAGGCTCCGGGCACGTTGTTTTCGCTCACGTACACCTGGTAAACGGGTTGCGAGAAGCGCGGCGCGTTGTCGTTCACATCGCTGACTCGCACCTGGATGGACTTACTGGTGGTCAGCGCCGGTTCGCCCATGTCCCGCGCCACCACGGTTAAAGTGTAGGCGTCGCCGCCGGGCTGCTCTCGGTCTAGGGGCCCCTCGGTGACGATGGTGTAGTAGTTCTTGAAGGAGCTTTTCAAGCGGAAAGGCGCGTCGCCTTGCAGCAGCTCGCACTGCACTTGCCCGTTCTCCTCGGAGTCTCTATCCGAGACGCTGAAGAGAGCCACTACCGTGCCTGGAGCCGCCGCCTCGCTCACCGCTTCTTTGACGGTGGAGAAACTGATCTCTGGAGCGTTGTCGTTTGCGTCCAGCACCCGCACCAGCACCTTACAGTGAGCGGGCACGGCGTTGGGCCCCAGATCCTTGGCTTGGACGTACACTTGGTACACGCTACTCTCCTCGTAGTCCAATTCGCCGTTGACTTCCAACCGGCCGGTCCGTGGGGAGATGCCGAAGAGCTCCCGCGCCCGGGCAGAGATGTGACTGCTGAACGAGTAGATGATCTCGCCATTCTGGCCTTCGTCCGGGTCGCTGGCATTAAGCTGTAGCACCAGGGTGCCGGGAGGCGAGTTCTCCGGCAGGGAGACAGTATAGACGGGCTGTTCAAAGGCGGGCACATTGTCGTTGGAATCCAGGACCCGAATAGTCAGCAGGGCCGTGCCGGTCCGCTGCTGGGGCTGCCCACCATCCACGGCCGTGAGCACGTAGCGGTGCACCGCCTGCTGCTCTCGGTCCAAGGGCTTGGACAGCACTAGTTCGGCGAAGCGATTGCCATCGGGCTGCGTCTGGACGTCCAGGGAGAAGTAGCTGTTGGGGGTGATCTCATAGGTGCGCAGCGAGTTAGTCCCCACGTCTGGATCGAAGGCGCTTTCTAAGGGGAAGCGGGTGCCCGGCGTGGCGCTCTCCGAGATCTCCACGGTCAGGTCGGGCTCTGGGAAAGCAGGCGGGTTGTCGTTGATGTCCAGCACTTCGATTTCGACACGGAACAGCTCCAGAGGATTTTCCAAGAAAACCTCTAGGTGCAACTGGCAGGACGGACTTTGCTTGCAGATTTGCTCCCGGTCGATCTTTTCGCTCACATATAGCACCCCGGTTTCCAGATTGAGGTCCAGATAAGGGCTTCGCGAATTAGGCACCGTCTGGAAGCGGCGAGCGGAAAGTTTTGTAATGTCCAAGCCCAGATCTTCGGCAATATTTCCCACGAAAGTGCCATGTTCCTGTTCTTCCTGCACCGTGTAGTGAAGCTGCGAAAGGGCTCCCTCCACCATCCAGTTTAAGGCAAAGAAGAATAGCACCACCATCTCCAAAAGGGGAAAGAGATTCCCCCTCCCCGACGCCAACACTTCCTCCTTCTCCAAAAATATCCCTCTCCTCCTTCGAGAAATACCGTGTTTAACGGGCCAGAGAGGAAAAGCAAAAGACTGAGGCGAGCTTCAAAAACGATTTATGCTCATTCCTTTCCCTTCATTTTCTCTCGTCTTCCCCATCATCGTCTCCCTTCACACGAAACTGGGGAAAAAAGGGAAGGGAGGGGGACGACGGAGGGCTAGGAAATCATGCAAGAGAGGCACGGGAGGCTGCCAGGCAGAGCTCCCACCACATCAGAGATCTTCGTAAGAAATGGCTAACCAGAGGCAATAGGTAGGTGGCTATATAGACAGAAGAGCCCGTGTTAATTTATTCCCAGTGTCCAGGCACTGCACCGCAGCAGCAGGAGAGGCGGTGGAGGCAACAGCAGCAGCAAATCCGGGAGAACTGGTATATTTCAAGATTATCCTCGGGTTGGCTTCCTGGTAGGAGCAGGAGGGGGGAAAGCTGCCAGAAGAACCGATGGACATGCCCCCTTTGGTTGAAGAAAAATAAATTTGACACAAGAAAACCTTCTCTTTCTCCCTCTCTCTTCCCTGGGGGGGGGGGGGGAGACAGATGAAATTAAAAACAGCCAGAAAATAGTACAGCCATCGAAAAGATGTGGCGGGGTGGGAGGAAGGCAAAGACCAATTCGGCGACCCTAAACTTTAAATCCCTGAATTTCTCGAAGACTCAGTGGAGATTCTCTTAAACCTCTCTCGCCATCTCTTCCTTTGGATGCTTTTTCCCTGCGCGCGCTTTTTCTTTCTTTCTTCCCCTCGCTAAAAAGGGTCCAGATCGGCTTTCTTCCACCCTCCTTTTACTATCTCTGGCTTCCTACACTCATTCACAGACTCGGTGGCTCTCTTTCTCTCCTGTCCCAACTCGAGCTTCTGTGATCTCTGCTGGCAGTTTCTGAGCTCCGAGCGCTCGGCTTGTCTGTTTTTGCGCAGCGATCTGCTTCTGCCAACCAATCGCCTTGCAGTTACAGGCCTAGGACGAGAGCGTATTGGTTTAGCCGCACGTCGAGTAACCTCCGTCAGAGAAGGGGGAGGAGAGAATACGGGAGAACCCGTTGCTCTTACTCTCGGTCTGTCTCTCTCTCTCTCTGTGTGTGTGGTGTGTGGCAGAGAGAATAACCCTGACACTCCCGAAGCGCTTACTGGGGATTCTCTGCCTCGGAAAGTTACTATTCCCTTGTTGCAGTTACTGAGCAAGGAGATTACTTCTCGTCATCAGGCAATACCATGACGCTAATAAACAAGCTGGTCCTTGGAGATGGAATTTCCACCTGCTGCGGACTTTCCCTTTCGTCTTTGACTCTTTCCATGCTCTCTGCTTTAAAAAAGGAAAGCCCTTAAAATAACAAAACAAAACAAGGAACATTTGAGGTAGATTTTCCTTTCGTCTGATGCGTATGTGCCTTATTAATTTTGTATAGTAACAAACACATTAGAGAATTTGACTTTCCAGCAAGTGTCTGAAGTTGACTCCTTTCTGGAGGGAGGGCTGTATTGCTCATACAGGAAACATTTGGCCGCACTTCTTTTTTGCGCTTTAATCGATTTGGCTGTACAAGCTGCTTGGCAGAAGACATTAAACAAGAAAAGAAAGGAGGGGCAGATAATTAGACTCTTCCAGGTCACGTGATGCTACTAAAAACTACCAAGAACAGAGAGGCAAAACGCTAGTAAATGTTTTGAATAGGCTTTCCTGGACAAGGGTTTGCTTCATCAGATTATGTCTCACATACGCTAAACAATCTTTTCCAAAAGTGGTCTACTCCAGAAATAATGAATATCTGGCCAGCGCTGCCAAATTATGGGCGTTGAAATCCAATACATATGGAGGGCACAAGGTTGGGAGAAGCAGCCGAATTTATGGCCCTAATTACAAACATATTGGCTGAAATGGCAAGTGGCGACAGGCAATGTATCCTTTACAAGCTGGGGACAGGAAGAAGGAGGACTGTTCTTGGCTTTTATGATAGCCCTTGGCTGTGCATTGTGATGGCAAGAAATTAAGATCAATAACTCTGCCTGTTCACCGCTTAATCCTACACTTAGACTCCTACGGATCGACTGTTTACTACTGCTCCTGGCCCTCCTGATTTAATATGGTAGCGCAGAGGAATTGTACTATAGCAACGGATCCTAGTGCTCTCTTGGTGAAATGCTGCTTCGCGACTTCTTAAACTTCCTGGAGCCGCAAAACCCCGGAGGCTAAATTCGCCCCCGCCGGAGAGTCTTAGCGTTTGGAGGAAAGGGACGAGCGTCGCCGAGTTACTTTGCCCCTCCTTCTTCGAATAGTGTATCACTATAGTAGATCTGAAGCATCGCTGAATGGTGAATTGGAGCAGAATGGCGGAAGATGTCTCATTAATCGAATACCTCGTTTTACGTCTTGCTTGAAAGAACTCCGTAGGCAAGCATAAACTTCAATTGCTAAGGTTCAAGCAATTTCCACCAAATTAATTTGAAGAAAAAAAAGAGCTGGAAGATCGCAGCATAAGTAGTCAATAGTGTGGCCTTCCAAATCGCGGGTAGATTCTCTTGGAAATGGCTATTTATGCCGGAGTCCTATATATGTTTACTCCAAAGCAGTTCACACGTGTATAGGATAGCAGCCTGAAAGAGCTCTCCAAATTACAGAATTGAAAACAGAAGTATTACGGGATTGCATTTAAGGAAATGATTTATAAATGGAATCGGTGGTTATAATTATATTTTTATTGTGTTGCCAAGGTCTCCGCACAGATATGGAGGACACAGGAGACGCCGTGCTCAGTTACACTCAAACACTTACACATCTAATTGACGAAGATAGTATCTCTTATTAGTAAACGCTAAACATGTATACATGCGTCCCCTCAGTTCCCTGTATTATATTTAATGTAAATGCAATTTCTTCAGCGAAGCTTAGCGCCAGTGGTCGAAAACTCAATTTTCCTTTGAACATATTTAATCTCCATCCCCTTATGTTTTAGGTCTAAGCCTAACCGATAAATCGAGCGGTAGGTCCATTTGGCTCTTACGCTGTGAAGCGTCATATAGATTTCCGGGAAAGATATGGAATTACAAGATCAAAAGAGCCTAGGAGGATATCCCCGGAGCCGTCAAAACACAACTCCCTTTAATGTATAGCATATGTCCGTTTTTTCCAGCCGCTGTAAAAAAAGGATTCTTAGCTTTCTGAGAAGCTATCTATCGCCTTCCCTCACCCACCGCTGCAAAGCACACATCTCTTGCATCCTTCTCCTGGCAGCTCTCCGGCTCTCCGGCTCCGCTTCTTTTCACGTGAATAGGTCCTGCCTTTGAGCAGAGGAGAGCCTAAGCTGCCAGGGAGAAGAAAAGGGGAAGCACGGAGAGAAGGCTTGTTTTTAGCTGCAGTAAATTTACGGACCGGCAGAGCAAAGCTGTCAGAAAGCCGCCGCCGCTGCAGCTTCACACGCTGGTGGAAAGGAAGGGAAATGCTAGTGACAGCATCCGCGAGACCTGTGGCTTTGCCAGAGTGAAGAGAAAGCCGCTAGGTGAATATTCCTTATTTGCTCCTGGAGGTTCCTTCCAGTGATTCATTTGTGAGGCTGAAAAAGATTATCAACATCTGGATATGTTCACAGCTGTGTGCAGTGGTTAAAACTCGCCCGTTTTAATCTATGGCTCTAAAACGCCGTCAGGATGGCTGAACTGGTTGTAGTGTTGAAAACATCAGACAAGGTTGACCTTCGGAGGAGATAGGAGGGTGGAAAAAAAAAACCTACATCTATCCACGATTAAATGCCCCTTGAAAACGAGTACTGCACGTTTAATAGGAGAGGGAGAAAACGAAATGGAAGAGTCCGGATAGTAAATAACCTCCGGCATCCACTGCACAAGTTTTTTTCTCTCTTTTCCTCCAAGCCGGAAGATGGAGAGAAACAATCTTCGTTTGGCAAATGTAAGCAGCAGGCTCCTCCTAGCGATCAGAGTGAGTCTCTGCTGGAGTTGTGATGTCCGTTCACGGCGCCGTGTGTAGTACTAGACGCTAAACGCGCGTCTGTGCGCGTGCACGGCGCTGGCCTTTCCCCACCCTTTCGCCGCTCTCTCGCTCCCGCTCTCCTGCCTATGACAGCCAGCTACGCCGTCGCGCGCGCCCTTCTTCTGAAGAAGACAAGTGGCTGCAGATCGCTGGTTCCAACGGAAACCTAAGAACCGGCCCACTTCGTAAACACGTGTAAGCCTCTCATTCGCTGCCCGGCGTTTCCTGCTTTGGAAATGGCTGGCGTGTGATGCCCGCAGTTTCCCTGTGGCTGGGCAGACTGCGAGTTTTTCATATTGGTTCATAAAATGACCTCATTGTATTTCAGGTGAAATTCCCGTATCTCTTGTTTCCTCTGCGAATTCCTTCTTTATTTCTCCCGGGAAGCCCGATTCCTTCCTCATTCGTTAATCTCACGCAGCACTTTCTGCCATGTCCCACCTTCCCCCCCCCCAACCTGACAAAACCCCACATTTTTTGGGGGGGGAATTACAGAAGCGAAGTTAAGAATTGTTACTCACTTGCTGTCTTCCCTAATGCATCAAGGAAAGCTCAGTGGTGGCATCACTTAGCTCACTTTGGCTTGTGAGTCAGACCTGATGGTGTTTTGGTGAATGATCGTCTGAATGACTTGGGGCCAAAGAAAACCAGAAGAAAACTTCTTTGGTATTACTCCTTTGGTATTGCTAAGAAAACTGACTGGATGAGCCATAAAGTCACCAGGTGTGTGTCTGCATGAAGAATTTACCTTCCCAGTTTATACACAGAGGGAGGGGAAGTGTACAAAATCAGGGGCAGTCTACATTGCACCCTTGAGGTGATTTAGGCCCTTTCCTTGCTAGTGATTTATAGGGTTCTCCGGTTCTCCAATCACTGCTGTGCAGAAGAATCAGTAATGAAGACAGGCTTTATATCTCCGTGTTGATGGCTAAGTGATGTTATAAACTGCTGTAAATCACTAGTGTGGAAATGATCAAAAGCTGCTTCAGTTTTCAATCAGGGTAAAACATTGATATTATTATTGATATCTTTTGGGTATTTTGAGATTTTCTCTTGTCCTCTTTTTTTTTATATTTTACTCTGTTTAAAAATCCTTGTTTTCCTTTTAAGAATTTTCATAGAGAAGATGGAACAGAGCAGGAAGAAAATGGACTTTCCGTGTTAGGCATTTTCCTTTGGGAAAAGGAAAGTGGGCCAGTTTGTTAACATCTGGATAAATGACTGCTTGTGGTGATTTAACATGACTTGAAAGCAATCTGTTTCTAAATCCTCTTATTATTATGCCATGCTTGGAGCTTTGTGAGAGGCATTTTTTTTCTCGGAGTAATTGAGGAAAAACAGGAAATCCTGATGGGATAATAAAAATGCATTCTCTGAAGGAGAGAAAAAAAAGATGGTCCAGATAGGATAATTAACTAATAAACAATGTAGAACAAGGGGCAAACAGAAACATATTTCTTCATGTGGGTGAAGAAAATTTAAAATCCATCAAGTACAACAATCTTCCCACAACCTGTTGCCTGTGGATATGTAGAAAATAGATGCTACACTGGCTGGATATAATGAGAATGTTGAAGCCTAACATTTGGAGGGGCTGGGTTTGGGCAACTGGAATAACACATCACAAAACATGTTGTCTAGTGACCAAAATATAGTATTGAATGAAGGACAGAAACACAAAATAACTCTCTCCTTTTAATTTTTGAATATTGTCTCTGTTTTCTTTATTCTTTTGTTATGTGAGCCTATGGGCCAGGACATATAGCTAAGAATGACATTGACATTAATGCTGAGATTATGGATGCATAAAATTTAGAAAGTGAGGAATGCATTTTTTTTAAAGTGGGCAAATAAATAAGAAAAATAAGGTAGGTGTGTGAACCTTGAAATTATGCAGCTGCTTTAATGAAATGCAGACAAGTGCTATGATTGCATCCTTGCATGTTCTGATAGTTTTTGTGATTGACTCCCAAGCACTGCCCAGCCTGTTTAAGGAAGTTCCTGTTTAATCTATCTCTGATCTATATCTAAGTACTGAAGCAGAAATACCAGAATGCCTATACACCAAAAAAAAAAAAAGAATGATTTGGAAGCAATTTATAGTTCATTGCTATCCAGATATAAGAACTAGCTTCCAATATTCTCAATAACAGCCCTGTTGCATGGAGAATTCGATTGGAGATTGTCTAGGTAAGAGAAGGCCAGCTCAGTTCAAACTGGTATGCATGTATTAATCATGTATTAATACACTATTAATCCTATGCATATTTAGTCAAGTCTAGTTATACTATGTTTCCTGGAGATTAAGTACGCATAGGTTTCATTCTGAGAGATTTATTGTATATGTTAATGAGCTATTGAAATTCAATTGTGTAGTGTTAGTTCGTCTCTCTACTTGCAGTTTATTATGGCTTCATCACCAATCTTCCCCCTTGATCTCAGTAGTTTATCCCCAGCCCCTGACTGAAGAGCCTTAAGCTGTGATTGTGTACTGGTAAAAACTATCCTTAAGTTTTCACCATCCTGCCAGAACTGCAAAGTATATAATATCAGCTGACCTGTTGGGGGCATGATCAGAGTTGTGGTTTAGGTCTGTTAGGAGGAGTGAGCACCCAGTCTAGTTATTAGTCAACTCCACTGCAGTCATTTTACTTCCAGAGTTGTCCTTTTTTATGAGCATTTGCTTTACTTCTGTACTCTACATGCCTCTCTTCTTCCCGTTCCCTAATTTTGACTTCTTTCTAGGATGTCAATAAGGCACTGGAGGGGGAGCAGAACTCCATATTTTATTTTGGGAAGAAGGAGGGTCTTTTGAGCCCTATTTTAATAACAGCATTCTGACATGACCAAGCTCCACTATTCTATTGGGAGGGAAAGGGAATATTTTTATGCTTTTCCATTTTAACAGTACTTTGAAAAGTATCTTTAGCTTTAAATAACAACAACAACAATAACAACAACAACAACAATAATAATAATAAAGTTGGAAGGGACCTTGGAGGTCATCTAGTCCAACCCCCGGCTCAGGCAGGAAACCCTATACCATTTCAGACAAATGGCTGTCCAGTTTCTTCTTAAAAACTTCCAACTAAATCATCTTTGTTTCATTGTAGTGTCCAGGCAATAAAGAAATCTGTTGAACTGCACTTTTGGTATTATTAGTTATTTTCCTTATATTCAACAATATCAGTTCTACTTCTCACTTCTGCCTAAAGTAAAAATGGTGGCTCTCCAAACTAAGTTTCAACTCTTCCTACTCTTCATGTCCAAACTAGCTACATCCATAATGGCAAAGTGCCATCATACTTTCTGGAGATATTTCTTTCCTAATGTCTTACAATTTGTTTAATATAAATTCACTTGAAATGTAAACAAATGGGAGGAAGAGCAGGCAAGCCAGCCCACCCAAAAAAATCCCAACCACCACAAAGTCAGTCCTCCCCATTCCCATGGCAGTGGCTTGTGGATTGGAAGTTTTCCCCATTGGCTAATGATATGTTGAATGGGGACAAGGTGGCAGCAAATCCAAAAACCATCACCTTGTCTATAATGAGCGGCACCCCCCCCCCCAGTCAGAAGAATAGCATTTGGCAGTAACTTGGAACAGATAGAATACAAGCATGATAGGAAGTGGCAGTAAGAAAAGGAATGTTCATACTGACTTAAAGAGTCGGTGGCTAGCATTTTAACTCAGTAATGGGAAAAAGACTTTAGTATGTAATTCTTAATAATAATCCAATTCAGGGAGACAGCACATCTTCAGTAGATTTTGTTATTATAGCCTCTTTCTTTTTGAATTAACTAATATCATAGCTGTGTGCCAAATTGAGAAGAAAAGTCTATCAACTGTTTTAAACACATATAAATCAACAGTCATTGGAGTTGGGCAGTTATAATAAATTTAAATAAAGAACTAATTATAAATCTTTACCTTTAGCATTGAAAGAATCAAGCTTTCCACCAGTTATAGCACTGTATTATGTCCAAATCTTAAAAAAAATACACCAGTGGCTTTTGAGAACATCTATTTGACAATATTATTTTATGTGAAAGTCAGAATAGCATATCTGTCTATTGATAATGCATATTTACAGTTGTAAAAACAGTTGGGAGAGAAGCAATGAGACTATCCTCCCCAGTTTCTTTTGACTATACAAGAAGATCTAGATTGGCTTATAAAAAGATTGTGTGACATTAACGTACTACATTATAGTGAATTGCATAAACAGTTATCTTTTCAATGTTTATGGACCATGTATTACACTTTCCTAGATATTTCCTGGGGAAAAAGTATCATTAGAGGAGAATAGAGAATAGAATTTATTGGCCAAGTGTGGTTGGACACACAAGGAATTTGTTTCCGGTGCATAAGCTCTCAATGTACATACAAGTAATAGTGACAGTCATGATCATATACAACATGAAAATACATTCATCATAAATCGTGAAATACAACATTTCATCATAAATCATAAGATGCAACACTTAGCGATAGTGATAGAATACTAGCTAAGCAAACAACATAAATCATACTAGGGTACAAAAAATATAAATTGTAAGATACAAGCAGCAAAGTTATAGTCATAAGAAGATAAGGCTAGATAATAGGAAAGATGAGTATCATAGTAATACAGCTTTACTAAGTATTTTGACAGTATTGTAGGACTTAGTTGTTAAGCATGGGGAAAAAACCTGTCCTTATGTCTAGTTGTTCTGGTGTGCAATGCCCTATAGCGTCGTCTTGAGGGAAGAAGTTGAAATACTTTATGTCCAGGATGTGAGGGGTCCATAGATGTTTTCACAGCCCTCTTTCTTGCTTGTGCAGTACGCAGGTCCTCAATGGAAGGCAGGCTGGTAGCAATTGTTTTTTCTGCAGTTCTAACTATCTGTTGAAGTCTATGTCTGTCTTGTTTGTTTGCAGTTCTAAACCAGACACTTATAGAGGTGCAAATGACAGACTCAATAATTCCTTTGTAGAACTGTATCAGCAGCTCCTTGGGCAGTCTGAGTTTTCTGAGTTGGCGTAGGAAGAACATTCTTTGTTGTGCTTTTTTGATTACATTTTTGATGTTACGTGTCCATTTTAAATTTTGAGATATTATAGAATCTAGAAAGTTGAAGGCCTCTACTGTTGATACTGTGTTGTCTAGTATTGTAAGAGGTTGTAGAATAGTAGGGTTTCTCCTAAAGTCTACTGTCATTTCTACAGTTTTGATTGTGTTCAGTTCAAGATTGTTCCAGCCGCACCACAAGGCTAGTTGTTCAACCTCTCATCTGTATGCCGATTCGTTGTTGTCTTGAATGAGGCCAATCACTGTTGTATCATCTGCAAACTTCAGTACTTTAACAGAGGGATCTTTTGAGATACAGTCATTGGTATATAGAGAGAAGAGAAGTGGAGAGAGCACACAGCCCTGGGGGGGTCCTGTTCTAATTGTACAGGTATCTGATGTGATTTTGCCTAGCTTCACTTGCTGCTTTCTGTCTGTTAGAAAGCTTATGATCCACTTACAGGTGTGGTCAGACACAGCTAACTGATCTAGTTTAGTGAGAAGAATGTCTGGAATGATGGTATTGAATGCCGAACTGAAATCTACAAAAAGGACCCTTGCATAGGTCTTTGGAGATTCAAGATGTTGTAGAATGTAGTGCAGAGCCATATTAACAGCATCATCTGCTGATCTATTTGCTTGGTAGGCAAATTGCAAGGGCTCTAACAGCGGATCTGTGGTGGTTTTCAGGTGGCCAGCACTAACCTTTCAAAAGTTTTCATAACTACGGATGTCAGAGCAACCCATCTGTAGTCATTCATGGAGGGTTTCTTTGGCACTGGAATGATAGTAGAGCATTTGAAGCAAGAAGGAACATAGCATATCTCTAGTGATTTTTTAAAGATTCGGGTGAAGATGGGGGCTAATTGTTCAGCACAAGCTTTCAAGCAAAAAGAAATTATCTTGTCTGGGCCTGGTGCTTTTCCAGGTTTTTGTCTGTGAAATAGACCTTGCACATCATTTTCTGTGATCACCAGAGGTGGAGGGCCCAAGGGGATGGGGTCAGTTGTAGGAGGTATGGCTGTTGTTGGTATATCTGAGATGAGAATGGTGGAGATAGGTGACAGTGGTTTCCTCTCAAACCTACAGTAAAACACATTCAGGTCGTCTGCCAGTTGTCAATTTCCTTCAGCATGGAGAGGAGGTTTGCTGTAGTCGGTAATATTTTTAAGAGTTTTCCACATATTTGCTGGATCATTTGTTGAGAACTGATTCCTTAGCTTTTCAGAGTAGCTTCTTTTTGCTGCTCTGATCTCCCTTATTAATACATTTCTGGCCTGATTGTACAGCATTCTATCTTTTTTCCTGTAGGCTCCCTCTTTGGCATGACGTAGTTGCTTGAGTTTAGCTGTGAACCAAGGCTTATTGTTACTGTATATTTGCAAGTTCCTGGTTGGCACATATAGGTCTTCACAAAAGCTAACATATGATGTTACAGTATCTGTGAGTTCATCCAAGTCTGCAGAGGTATCTTCAAAAACTTTCCAATCAGTGCAGTCAAAGCAAGCCTGTAGTTTTAGCTTTCCCTCCTCAGTCCAAGACTTCACTGATTTAATTGTTGGTTTTGTGGTTTTAAGCCTTTGTCTATAAACAGGTACAAGGTGAATCATACAATTATGAATGTATGTGTGCTTTGTTCAAAATACCAGCATGTAAGCTTCCACGTTGAGGAATACAGTAGGCAGGTATGTATAAAATATAAGTTTATCATCTTTCCTTAGATGTATCAACAGAGAAGCATCATTCTTTCAATATTTCCTACCTCAGAATGTTTGTCCATTGATGTTAATAATCTAGACAGATAGGTAAACAGATAGATAAAAGCTATACTTCAGCAAAGTAAAAATAGGCAGATCATTAATAATAATATTGATAGTTATGTGAAAAGAAATATATTTTCTTACTCAAAATATTGTTAAGCCATGTTACAGGCTATATATTCCTCCTAGAGTAATTTACAGATTAAAATTGTATAAACAGCTATCAAAGTCAGTACAGTTTGTTCTTAGGTTACAATGGCAATTGGAGTTACTGTTGCTAAGTGACACAGTCATAAAGTGGGATGATACATGACTGCATTTCTTAGTGACAATAGTCCAGGAAGTCCTGGTTATTAAATGAGGAACACATAGGTTGTTAAGCAAGGACCACATGTGACTGCAATTTCCAACTTCCTGCCCAGTTTCCACATTGATTTTGCTTGTGGGAAGTCAGAAGGGAACATCAGAAATCATGATCATAGTTTGATGAGACATAATCGTGAACCGGGTGCCTAGTACCTGGATTGAAACCACATGATTACGGGATGCTGCCACAGCTAGAACTATAAGGATGCTTCTTAGATACCATTTATTCAGTGCCATCATAACTTTGAATAGTCACTGAACAAATGGTTGTGACCCGAGGGTACCTGTAATAATAGCTTCTGTACTTGCCCACATTTGGGAGAGTGTTACTTCTTTTTATAGCCTATTTATTTATAAAATCAAACTACCCATCTCCCTCATAACAGGGCCCTGATCTTGGAGACATTTATGAGACTGCTAAAGCTTAACTGCTAACATGATTGTATTCACTCTTTCATAATGAAAAGATAGTACATTTAAAATATTTTTAAAAATATGCCTCAGAAAAGTGTTGTGTGTTAATGGCAGAACACATACTTTCCATGCAAAGAACAATCCAAGACATTCTCCATGTAGAAAAACTATAGAGTTGTTAGATCAGTCTAAAGTACTGGAGATATGCTGCCAATCAGTGTTCTGCATGTTGGGCTAGAGGAGACAATGTCCTAGTGTAACATAAGGTAGCCTTTTCTATTATTGCATTTTAGTATTTACATTTTAGTGCACACGTATCTATATCAATTTTGATCTCCCCCTTTTCTTTCTTTCTAGCAAGAGTAGGTTCCTCTTTTTTTGATCAACAGAGTGTTGATCTTTTGTTTGTGACAGAAATTGACCAATTGGCTTATTACCCGAGCCTGAAGCCATGTGCTGAGAAAAATGACTGATCCAAAGTTGGATTTCATGGCTAAGGCAGGACTGGAACTCTCCATCTCTTGGTCTAGCCTGGTGCCTTAACCACTAGACCAAACTGGCTCTCATCAGTGTTGATTGTTCAAGGCAGAAAAACTCTATACAATTCCATTTAGCATACATAGAATTCTATTGTACAATTTTTTGTTATTTCCATGTGTAGCATAGGAAAACAACTTCCCACTGTCCACATCTAATATGCATAAGCAAAGCATTAGGCTAACAGTATACTAATAACTGCTGCCAGCATCTTTATCTCTTCTCAGGTTTGTCCAAACTATGTGCAAGGACACTCCATTTTCATATGGTCTCACTTGTCAGGCAGGGCTGGACAGCATTTTGTTAAACTCTAAATAGTGAATTAAAAGCAGTGATGATCTGAAGCAACCCCCTAATGCAAAATGATAAATTGCACTTAGGTAATACATGAACAAGAAAATGATTTATAGATTTTCACAATGGTCTGAGCAAATGAAGGCAATATGAATTATATATCCTAATGCTCACTATATCATTTTCTAATAATACTGTTGCAGCTGCAATGCCATACACGACTTTCTTCAATAGAAGTTATTGATTAATAAGAAGTCCAAGTCTAGTTTTACAGCAGACATGCCTTTTCTCCTCTTATTAATTGCTTTAATGCCAACAAAAATGTTTTATGTATATATGCATGCATGTATGTATTTCTTGATTTTGGAAGCAAATGACAAGATTCAACTGAGCACCACAGTTTCTGTCTGCTACTCCATATGTCATCATTTTAGGCTGCTATTACTTCTACAAATGAGAATAATCTTTTATAAAAAACACATTTTCCTTCATGCTGCCATTTAGAAATGCAAATAAATGGTTGTAGGCTGGTAAATCTATCTTTCATATTGAAATGGAAAATGAGCAACAGATTCCTCTCTCCCCAGTGAAATGTCTGAGGTTTGTTCATCATCTGTCTACTTTGCCTATAGAAAATGTTTTCATCGGATTATCTAACAATTTAGATTCAGGAGCAAGTGATTTTCAAGCCTGGTGTTATCTAACAATTTAGATTCAGGAGCAAGTGATTTTCAAGCCTGGTGTTAACGCAACTTAGTATATTTCTTTTTGTTTTTACCACAGGAGCATTAACACATTTCAATATAACCTTTTTGTTTGTATGTTGTTTTCTTCTGTGCTTCTGGTACTATATTGCATTTTTCTAATGTCTTGGCCTACCACTCCTAGTTCTCCATTCTGACTTATTTGGATCTGGCATGCATAACAATATGGCTATAGTCAATGATCAGAAGATCAGAACATTAAAAAAATCACATCAAGTCTTTTTTGTTTCTTAAAGCAATAAAGGTTGTTGATTGGAAGCAATGTTTTCTATCAGTAATGAAAATGAAGCAATTCCTCTGGTGTTTAGACAGAGCCTGTTGTGACTTTTCTTTGTGAGGTTCAAGAGGTATAGATCAGGTGACAGACCTATTTTTGGTAATGCCCATTTTATGCAAAACTATCTTTCCCAAAGGGATGGATAGTTCCAACTTTGTAAGTATTTTAAAAAATATACCAAAGCTACATTCTCCCAGCAGGCATTTAGGTCTTAGTTTAAATGAAGAATGCCTTTTACATACTTCTAATTTCCCTAGTTGATAGTTATGTGGCGCTTTCCCCAAAAGACTGCTGGCAGTTGTGCCCTTCTATCCCTTTCCCAGATGACCAGCCCAACCTGACCCAGGCACACCAACATACCTTGGAGGGAATTACAGGCTTAAATTAAAAATAATGGCAGTTAAGATAAAAATCAAATTAAACAACATAATAATATAAAATATTAAATCTTATAGGGAGCAATGTTGCTGAAGCTAAAAATATCCCAAAGTCTGTCCCTTTTGGCCAAATGGTCTCTCACCAATCTGTTGCCTCATAAACATGTCCTCTGCAGATCCAGGGAGAGACCTATGGAGTCCACCTCTTGTGGCAGCTAGGATACTGTCTCTAGGCTCAGATATTGCTGTTGCTCTTTCTTGGGATGGCAATCTCTCTCTTTTTTAAGAAGTCCAGCTTCTTCCTCGTAGCTTTGTTGTTCTTTTTGCTCCCTTCCCATCCTTTCTCTTCAGCTGCTCGAATTTGTTATCCTACCCCACATCCTCTGATTTAACTCTGTCCGTTGGGGACTACATTTCCTAGACATTTCCTTCATGTCCCAACTGTAAATTCTGCAAAATAAAATATACGAAAATTCCTGACAGATCTATTTATATGTTGTTATTATTGTTACAACACAACAAATCTACTGCTACAGTATACACGAATGTATGTGTGTATTTATTTCATTTATATAGCGGCCCATCTTACCAAAGGTGACTCTGACTTGTGTACAACTTAGTATTCTTGCTAGGTGAGATTTAATCTCCCCCCCCCCTCTCTGTGTATGTGTGTGTGTGTGTGTATGGCTTAGTTGATAGCAAGATTCTCACAAGCTTCTTTAGCCAAATTTATTGAAAGGAATTGGTAAACTTACAAACATTTCCCATAACTGAGCAGTTTTACTCTGGAACCCTAGTAACCCTAGGTTCTAGATGGTTGGAGAGTTTTTCTGATTTCAGCTTTGGTTGCGCTCTGCTGAGATGGCTGCCCTCTTTCCAGATGATTGAAGAATTAGTAAGTGGCTGTTATTTCCTAACTATCTCTTGAATATGAAGCTGTTAATAGACCATTCCACTTAAGCAACTATTTTCATGAAATACTTCCTTTAACGTTTAGTTAAAAATCACCTTTGTTGCTCCTTTGGATTATTGGTATTTCTTTGTAACCACAATGATTCAAAGTGGCAAAGTGGCAAAATGTGCAACATGCTGTTATAGAGCAACTCTGTTCCTTCCTTGAGGTATTTAATACATAAAAAAGGGGTAGAGTTTCTGTCAGGTGGTTACAATGCATGTTTCATCATTTTCTCTACAAACATATACAAATATCTTGGTTATTCAATCTAGAGTCAGAACATAACTTTTAACAAAGAGTTACTTTCTCCTTAAATGACATGCCCAAAGTAAAAAAATATATGATAAAATTAGGTTATTTTAATTCAGTTAATATAAAAGCTTTCCATATAATTTCTTCCTTTCCCTTATGTCATTTTCAAAATTTTAATTTAATATCAAGTTTTGAAGAGGCTTTGTGGAACATGCCCAATATTTTCAGGTTGTATAATCTGACTTTGGAACAAAAAAAATATACTTTATTATCTACTGTATATCACAATTTTTAAAATATTTGAAAATGATTTTCATAGCATTATAATGTCTCATAATGTTTTTTTCCCCTACAGACTTAAACATATTCAATGCATTTAACCTTTCCTCACATAATTTGGTGGCCATTCCTATGACTGTGTTTATCACTCAGCTTAAACAAATAGCAGAAACATTCCAAATCATTTTAGTGGACATTAATGCCAAAAACTAAGCCCATAGATTCAAACAATCTATTGATGCCTTTTCAAAGTGAGAAAATGGTGATGTGAACTAGTTGAAAAATACAGAATAATGAAACTGTATTGAATTAACTTTCATTGCCAATCCATAAGAAACACTTACTTCTGTTACATAATCTATATTGTAATCTGAGTTAAGACAATTCCATTAAGAATAGTAACTGAATAGTATTAATCAATATCAGTGTTCCTAAGAGACACTTAGATTCATGTTTAATCCATGATACCTTCAATTAGAGTTGTGTTATTTGCCTGTATATATATCATATATGTGTACATGCACACACATATCAAAAATAGTGTTCCAATGAGGATTGTGTTCCAATCCAATAGTGTTCCAATGAGTGGGGAAAAGGTAAGAAAGGGTCAACATAAATTGTATTCAGATAGTTTATAGCTACCTGATATGTTTTATTTTTGTTTTTAATCAGATAGCATCTTTGTTCTTTTCCTCTTTCTCCCAGATAGGATCTTTTCATTTTATTGTTTTAAACTTACTTATACTGTCACCAATTGAATATAGAAAACAGTAAATCCACAAAAGCATTGCAAAGGGAATATCGCCATTCAATTATTCTCATGTTAAACACTATTCCTCTACTTTATTGAATGGAGATGATGATGATGATGATGATGATGATGACGACGATGATTTGCCTAATCAGAGACATACATTAATGTTTAAAAGTTAAAAGGCTAAGATCAGTTCAGATTATCATCAGTATGTTTTAATTGTGGAATTAGGGAGAGAGGTTATGGTAATAAAAACATATATATATTAAACAAATATAAAAAGGGAAAAAACTTTAAAAGGCACAAGAAAAAAGAAGGATCTATATAATGCCCATTTAATATGAATATAAAATGAACTCAGCCCTCAAGTTCATCATTAAATCTACCCCATATAGATATTGCTTCACCTTATGTCTTAAGAATCCCAAAAATGCAGGTGGCTCTGAGGTTGCTAAAGCATCCAGGCCATCTTGTTTAGTCACTACATTTTCAGTTGCATATATTGCCAGGTAGATACAATAAGTGAATCATATTCATAGCATAATCTCTCAAAGTCTTTAAAACAATCAGTGCAGATCATCTTTTGTCTCATGTTCAAACTAAAAAGTCCATTGCAAACCAGGTTAAACAAACACCTTTGTGGGACAAGAAAAAAGCAAGCAAAAATGAATTGAATTTGATCTTTGTCTAGGTACAGATAATACTGGCTGAAATACTATAAAAAGCTTAATTTTTATTTTATTTAGTTGATTTGTATGCTGTCCATCTCACTGACAAGAGACTGAATTAATTAATTGATTGATTAATGTATCAGTTATCTTGAATAAGATTTCTGATCTGAGCAAAGATTCTGTTTTCTACTAACTTTATTTTAAACAAACAATTTATTAATTTCTTCAGAACCAACAAAATATAATAATTCTTTTTTTTAAAAAAAATAAAATTAATTTTCTATCATTACAATTCATTAGTACTTAATGAACAATGTGTTGTCTGGGTTGATTTTTGCTTTGTCATAAAAGTTAAGTTTTTACTCTCTATCTCGTTTTTCCAGCCATTGATAAAATAGGTTCCATGTTTGAAAGTATTCTGTGTCTTCTTTTTCTTTGATTCTCAGTGTGAGTCTATCCATTTCCGCACAGTCCAGTATTTTCTTAATTATCGCTTCCTTCGATGGTGTTGTCTCATTTTTCTAGTGCTGCGTAATACAATCCTCGCTGTTATTAATACATGTAGTGTTAAATATACATTTTGTTTATCAAACTTCTGGAATTATGCCTAATAAAAAAAATTCAGGTTTAAAATCTACATGTTTCCCTAACATCTTTTCTAACCGAGTATGTATTTTTGTCCAATTTCTTTTTGCTTTTACACATGTCCACCACAAGTGATAATATGTACTGGGATTTTGATTACATTTCCAACATTTACTAGACATATTTTAAAACAGTTTTGCTAATCTAACAGGTGGAAAATGCCATCTATAGAAAAAATTATATAAGTTTTCTTTTTACAAAGTAGCCATTGTCAGTTTATAGTTTCTTTCCCAAAGATTTTGCCATTTCTCTAATTCTATATTATATCCAAAAACTTTTGCCCATATTATCATTGTTTCTTTCACTTGTTCGTCTTCCATTTTTAAATTCAATAAAAATTATACAATTTTTTTAATCATTTTTTCATCAGAAGTCAACAACACCTGATCAAACATTGTCTGATCTTTATAAAAACCATATGTTTTAACATCTTTGTCATACCTCAATTGCATTTGCAATCGGGGCCACCATCAATGCCCTGATCTTCTAGCTCTTGTTTAGATTTTAATTTCCCATCTGTATTCAGAATATCCTTATATGTTAGATTTTTTTCAAATTTAACTAAGTTTGGGCAGCAAATGCTTCCATCATTGATAGCCATCCTGGGATTTTCATATAAATTTTTGGTTTTATCTTTTCTCATAAAGATAATAATGTGTTTCTTATATAATGGTTTTGAAAGTATCTATGGGTTTTATTCTTTTCATACCATGAAAATGCATGCCACCCAAGTTGTAAGTCATGTCCTTCTAAATATAACAACCTTTTGTTTCTGAGGGTTATCTATTCTTTTAGCCATGTTAGAGCACAGGGTTGGTAATATTGGACCCAATCTGTTAGTCCAAATCCTTCGTTTTCTTTGGCTTCTTGTAGCATTTTCAATTTAATTTTGGCTTTCCTTCCTTGCCAAATAAATTTCAAGATCAATCTATTCAAATCATCAAAAAACTTTTTTTCTATTTTTATAGGTACTGTTTGGAATAAAAAAAGATGTTTTGGTAAGATATTCATTTTCACAGTAGCTATTCTTCCTAGCACTGATAATTGTAGGTTTTTCAATTTTTCCAAATCTATTTTTATTTGATTTAGTAATTTTATGTAATTATCTTCTTTTATTGTTGCGCATCTTGCTGTTAAGTATATTCCCAAATATTTAACTTTCTTAACTATTTCTAAGTCTATTTTTTTCTGACAGTTGTGTTTTTTGCTTATCTGTAAGGTTTTTAACTATAACTTTAGTTTTTTCTCTGTTTATTTTCAGTCCTGCTGTTTCTCTAAATTCTTCTATCTTTTTCAATAATTTGGATGTTGTCTCCAATAAAATAAATACCAAGTCATCTGCAAATGCTTGTAGTTTATAGCTTTAATCTTTTATCTCCATTCCTTTAATTTCTCAATCTTGTCTGATATTCCTATTGAGAACTTCCAAAGTTAGTATGAATAGCAGTGGGGATAGTCTTGTCTTGTACCTAAAATATAATAATTTTTAAGTGACTATATAAATAAAGGAAGGCAGTTTCAATGTTCCTTTGTTGTTCCAATGTTGCAGTCTTTCAATGACATCATTCTTAATTGGCATTTCAATTACAACCTAAACTGTGTGAAGCTGACACATGATATTTCTGAGTTTTTATTCACTTAAATAATGATAAATTCATGTGGGTGCACTTACACAGTATCAAGGACCACTAGAAAAAAAGAAGCTGGGGTGATTTTCACTTGCATGTGCAGAATTTCAGTTACATTGGGAAATTCTCTGCTGGCTTTAGTTTCCCCATTAACAATGGATGTGGTCTTTCTAGCAATTGTAAAAGAAATCTCTAGAGTATCATTAGTCAATGCAATTTTAATTATCTAGATTTGCAAACAGACAAATACATGCCCTGGTTCTGTTTTGTGAGAATTAATAATTGTTCTTAGTGCAGGAAAGATTACCAGAATCAATGGTGTGATTAGGAATGTAAATAAGAACAACAAGCTGTTGCCATATTTGTAAAAGTTGCCTTAATGTCTAATGTTAGCTTTGTATTTTACTTATAGAGCTCAAGGATAAAACCCAGGAGCCAAACTTTCTACACTAAACAAAAAATATTCAAAACTAAGTACTTTAAAAATAGTTTAGAAACTGTTATAAAAATATACTGTAAATTCGAATGATTTTTAGAAATCCACTAATTTTTGTCGTTAACTAAACCTGTGAGAAGTTTTAGAGAGAGAAATGAAACTGCCATCATCCATCTCATTCAAAATGACTAGATTTCTTTCAGGAATCTCAGATTATGCCACCTCTCAGCATAAGATTCTCACAAAATAGTATATCAATCAATAGGATATCAAATGAAATATGTACAGAGTTATACAGCAGTTTTGTCTCTCCTGAAAGTTTCTTCTATGAATCTTCATGAATCACAGCTTTCTTCAGTTATGAAATGATATGTTGTCTTAAATGTAATTGTTTATCTTATCCTTGTGATTCTGAGAGAAATGATTGTGAATGTTCTCTATTAAAAGGCCTGTTATGAATATATAGACTCTAATTCCACCCATACAAAAATAGCCTAAATTCTGTAACAAAGAAAGATATGACTTGCCTTTGAAGGTTATATTGCCTTATTCCTCATTGCATAGCCAATCAGAAAGAGTGAATGGCACAAAGACTTGTGATTGTTTAGGGTAGAGTAACTAACTAAATGCCCCCAAGTTAGGCTGTGATATAGCCCCAAATTGTAACTTTTAATATGACAATAAGAAGGCTGCATTAAATAGATTACAATACAAACACAATACATAATAATCATAATTATATTTAAAGTGCATGTAATTGAAACGTACTAAAGTTTTTGTACAGATCTGGCCAGCTACTTCTGGAATTTGATCAAATGCATGATCCTTATCACCTTTTTTATAGCTTACTCATGGCTTACGCTCTGTACTATCTTAGATGAGTTAAGAATTCTATCAAATAGAGGCCATCAGAATGAAAAATTTTAATTTCAAGCTACAGAGGAAGTATTAATGAACACAATTGGGTTTAATGATGTATAACTTTTTCTAAACAGTAAAGCCAGTGTGTGTATGTCTGCATGCTAATGTGTAGTATAAGATGTATGTATCATTGTGAGTGACAGAACTGGGTTATATTTTTGGTATTTCAATTTATACTTTCTGATGCCTGATGACAGATGACAAAGGTTTTTCACAGTGACTAATAGTTGTATGTATTTTACCTTATTTTGAATTTGTATTAATCCCTTACTTTGCATAAATATATTTGCTCTTTTTCTAATACAAATATTCATATTCAAAAAATATGTCACTAAATAGAATAAATATATGTTAAGAAATGTAGTTTTCTATAAAATATCTATGCATAGTAAATATAAATTAATAATGATGAATTCAAATAATAGCCTTATAATATGAAACTGCACATATCTTTTAAGTATCACTTGCACTTAATTTACATTTTTAATTTGATTCATAATTAAAATGGAGTGTCCACACTTTATGTCTAAATGATTAGCATACAGCAGATAAATCTAACAAGGGAAAGTGGACATTATTAGCATTCATATTTTATTACTTTATCCCCACTTGATGTTAGCAAGAACTATCTTATTTCCAGGTATTTCTAATATACTTTTAATATCTCTATTGTTAGAGTGGATGTGGGAATACTCACTTTTATTGCAGTTAATGGCATCACGTATTAATTCACTGTTATCTAGGCAGGGCAGCATAAATGTTGCTCAAACAATGGCCATTCCAGTAAAACAAGTTATAACAGCTACAGCCTTTGGAGCTGTTGACAATTTTTCTTCTCTTTTTAGTGACTAATTAGGATGCAGGTCAAAGACATTTAATAGCAATAGCACTTAGACTTATATACCACTTCACTGTGCTTTACAGCCCTCTCTAAGTAGTTTACACTGTCAGCATATTGCCCCCAATAATCTGGGTCCTCATTTTACCAACCTCAGAAGGATGAAGGGCTGAGTCAACCTTGATCCGCTCAGAATTGAATTCCTGGAGTGAGCAGTGAGTTAGCCTGCAGTACTGCATTCTAACCACTGCACTACCACAGTTCTTATCTAATAACTCTAATCAGTTCCTACCTGTCAAACCTCTACAGTTTCCAACTAACATTTTGGGAATGTTTATACAATTGCCAGATAAATGCAGATGAGAAAAATAAATATATAGGTAAATAAATAAATGTCAGCATTCACTTTCTATAACAGAAAACGAGATCCCTAGTGACCTTGGGCTCTGGTTGCTGCTTTGGAATGCCAAGCTGGTCTACAATAAATCTATGCTCATCCATGATCTTATGGATGAGAGTGCTGATCTGACATGCATAAAAAGACCTGGTTGGACCCAGAAAGGGCTATTACCCTGGGATCCTTGGTGCTCCTTGAGCTTGGTGGTTTTCTTGCAGACATTTCTTTATCAAACTAGATAACAAAGTCAGTGCACTGATGATGTTACCTAGTTTGGTGATTAAACGTCTGCAAGGAAACTGCCAAGCTCAGAGAGCACAAAAGACACCACAGTTCAATCCTGAGCTACAAATACTCTCTTCTATTGGGCTATTACCCTTTCAGAATTGTGCACAAGTAAGTTTTGGCTATGCATAAGCTGAGACCCCAGGGGAAGGCAGTAATGGCTATTGTTATCTGAATTGTTAAGGAGTCTCTGGGGCTACTTCATGGATATTTGGATGAGAGACTGTCTGGTTGAAGTTAGGCTTTAAGGGAACAGTTAGGATGGCTGGTGTTGCATTACATTCCTGCAGCTCAGTATCATCCCTTCCTGAATTGCCACATTTTTTTTTAGGTTGGCTTCGGAAACCCAGGGATATTAGTTATTAGAGATTTTAGTTTGTTGTTAAGCTTAGGAATTCATGGCCTTCGTAGCAAAGATGGAGCTGTTCCAAGTCATAGAAGGTATGGTGCATATTAGTGTTGAGATGTGGTTTTTTTTTGTCTGGGGCAATTGCAATGTGGTATGTTATTGAATGATATTTACAGTCTTTTGCCATTAACAGATCACTCTCTGATTGCCATTTGGGTTGATAATGTCACCCCATCTTGCTAGGAGATAGGGGTTATTAGATTAGTCCACCTCAGTTTATGGAGCCTGTCCTCTGCTCCTTTTCATCCTTTTTTTCTTATGATTTGTTCTTTTATTTTTTATATTTTTAAATGTTATTTTTTTCTAATCATGAAATGCTCAGTTACAATCAGGTTCATATGTTCTTGTGCTTGCATATAGTATGCTCAATATATATTGTAGCTTAGTTTTTATTTTAATTTGTTATATCTAAAAATGTGAGAAGGCCAAGAAGTGAACAGATGCTATAAGCAATAGCTATTTCATGCTCAAACTATTTTAGAAGGGTACTGTGAATCACCTAGTTTATTTATCAATGCATGATTTCTTCCTTAGCTGGCATGATGGATTAAACATGGATTAAACAAGCAAAAAAGAAAAAGAAAAGAAAACTCTACAAATTTCAGTTTGAGTTAGTCTTATCTGCAAATTCTGGAATGTGGCCATCCAGGGGAGTTGGACTTGGAATATTTCATTCAATTCTGGTCACCATGATATAAAAAGATATTGAGACTCTAGAAACAAGAAGAGCAACAAAGATGTTTAGAGGACTGGAGGCTAAAACATGAAGAACAGTTGAAGGAATTGGGTATGTCTAATTTAATGAAAAGATGGATTGGGGTGAAATGATAGCAATGTTCTGATACTTGAGGGCTGCCACAAAGAGAGAGTCAATCTATTCTCCAGAACACCTGAAGGTAGGGCAAGAAGCAACAGATGAAAAGTAATCAAGGAGAGAATTAATCCAAAAATAAGGAGAAATTTCCTGACATTTAGAACAATTAATCAGTGGAACTGCTTGTCTTCAGAAGTTGTGGGTGCTCCATCACTGGAGCTTTTTAAGAAGAGAATGGATAACCATTTGTCTTAAATGATATATGGCCTCTTACTTGAGCAAGGGTTTGAACTAAAAGATTTCCAAGGCCCCTTCCAACTGTTATTCTGTTACCAGGAAAGAGGGAAGGAAAGGGATGAAATGTGTATTAGGATATCCTCATCTAAGTGATTCCTTTCAGATTTGCTTTGTAGACTTGCAAGACATGGAAGAGTGGAACTTGTATCATGATGTCATGAGCCACAGTTCATTAGTTTGGCTAGCTGCAGACATTTGTGTCCTGGACTAATAGGTACAGTTAGTGCAGCTGCCTGACAGATTTTGTAGTACCATGAATTATGGGATAATATTCAATTCAAAGGTATCAAGAATACAAGTGAAATCTGAATTTAATATTTACAAACAGGAAAATATTTATTGCCTTTTTTGAGCAAATATTGGGAGAATCTTTGGTAATCCTAAATTTTCATATCTGCAGTCTAAAATATATAACATAATAAAGACAAGATTATATCTCCACATTTATAGGTCAATTTTTGCATCTCTTTATGGATGATATGCAAGGAGGTTTTACTGACTCTCCCTCTATGATGGACAATGTTCCTTTGCCCTTTTTTCTTTATCTCTGTTTTTACTTTGCCAACCTTATAGCTTCACTGCAGTTTTTTAAATGTTTTTTACTTTTTTTTATTTTTTTGGAGTAGGTTGGAAGGGTGTAAGGAACAAAACAGGCCCTGTAAATCTTGACCCCTATTTTGTCCTTAAAATTAATGAAAAAGGGAAAAAATTGTCCAATTCTGTGGCAGAAGATCAGGGTCTTTAAGGATTAAAATGGGCACTTTAAACCACTGCAAACCTTAAAGGATGCATTGCAATCCCCTTAAATCACAAAAAGGGGAACGATCCAATTTTGAATAGATTTTAAGGATAATAAAAAAAATTGCAAAAGGGATTTTGGGAGCTATTGATTATAAACATTAGGATTGTATTATTTTGAATGCACTCCTACACAAACCTATATTAACTAGATATAACAATTAGTTTATTTGGGGCTCATTCTCAATTAAGAGGCAAATGTAAACAAACTTGAATATGCATATTTTGAGAGAAAGTAGATATATTTTAACTTTTCCACTATTAACTTCTACTTTCAACTCCCAATAATGAAGAAATATCAAAGAACAAATATATGTACGTGTGTGTGTGAAAAAGAGTGGTTTTCCCAATGGATGAAAACAAAATTGTTTTTAGATTTTTTTAAAAGGATTTGTTTTTTTTATTCACTATTATTGCTGGTTGAACAAATGTGACAGCTATGGATTAAACCCAAATCAATAAAAGAGTTCCTTTCAGTTCAATGAGATTTTGATTATCTTTTATTTTTCTTCAAACAGCTTAGTGCAACAGAAGCATATATTAGTTTTGACTATGCAGGATATTTGTTTTTGTGGTTAGATATTAAGACAATAGAAATTTATTCACTGAATGTCTCTGGAAATTTCATTTTATTTCAGTGTTATTCCCTTTATCTCACAGTTGTGTTTATAACAAATGTATTAAAAAGTTAAGATAAATTCTGTAAAAATATAATGCATGCTACATTAAGGTATTGGCAACCTGAGACTTGTGAGGAAATTATTTTTTTAAAAAAATGTGTGTTGCCTTAATGAAAGAGTGCTAGCATTTTATGTTTCTGTAAATAACTGTTTACCCTCTGTAAATGGGGAGTTAGTGTAAAATGGGCAGAGGATCATAAACAATTTTATCATAAACTAATGATAAATGAAAGCTTATGTTTTTTCACATACAAATCTTATACATTAAATATAACATCATCATCCAGACATCAGTTGTCTCTGAATGACAATTGCTGAACCTAGCATTAGTAGCAAGACAGAATCATGTACTTCTGCTCTTGGAGAACCAGAATCATGTTTTGAATAAGTGATAGAGTAGAGTTGTTTGTAACTGTTATACTGCAAAACATGATATAGTATACTTAGAGAGTAAGTCCATTTGAACTCAATGGATTTTCTACAGAATAAATTCTATATTGCTTTTCCAAGCTAGGAGAAAATAATGGGTTGATTTAATGGTATTTTTGCAAGAAGGAGTAAAGAAACTTTATAGCCCACCATGTGCATATTTATACAAAACAACAACACAAAAAGTGATTATGTGGTCTATGTTTAATAGAATTCATGCTCTCTCTCTCTCTCTCTCTCTCTCTCTCTCTCTCTCTCTCTCTCTCTCTTTCTCCCCCCCCCTCTCTCCCTCTCCCTCCCTCCCTTCCTCCCTCTCCCTCTCCCTCCTTTACAATGTTGTAAACCTGTTCCAAATATTTTCCCTTCAGTTTTGGTATTTCATACAAAAATTCTTCATATAGATAAACATATAGTGATAGATAATGAGATATACGAAGAATAAGTAAAAATTTACTATGTAGCATTTTGGATCCCCAATATTGTACCTTCAAGTTTTGTTGGTACAAGTTCCAACCTTTTCACATTGACTGAAAATTCTACCAAAAGTTGCACGGGGTAATTTCATTATACATTTTTCTGTTTTCTTTAATTATAAACTCATTCAATATCCTTAACACTGTATAGCCACTATAGCCACATACTTATGGATTAGTGTTCGTCACTGCAAAAATAAAAGAAATCAGATGAGATTTTTTTCACTCTAAAAGATATTTAAACATGACTATAACAGAACAAGAGAAATACAGTTTATACTTCTCAATTTAAAACAATTCAAAATGAGTACTATTTATCCAAAATAAAGATAAACAAATATATTCACCACCAATATAGTGTTTAGTTGTTAATACCATGAAAAATTCATCACAAGGATTTGTCAGAGTTCCTATTCTCTGAGTAAAGCAGTTAATCTTTCTGTTTGAGCTCTCTATATAAAGTGTGCAATTGCAGCAAACTACAGTGGCAGTTTTGAATTAACTTTCTATGGAACTTGACATAATTCTGAGAAATAAAATATCTTATGAACATGATTTTTGATGTAGTCTCAGATTTGAAAATGTCAATTGCTTATGTGCGGAGAGGAGATATGAGGATCCTTACATTGAATGCTAATATGGGTAGGCGATTGATCTTGTCAGAGAGAGCAAGTCAATCTTTTATTTATTTGTGTATCACAGCACTTTAGGCTAACTCAATGAATCTAAGCAGTTTATAATGCAGAAATACAATATCATAAATATACAACAAAACATATCAAAATTATTTATAATGTTATCATAATATAACTGTTAATAGTAAGCAACATCATCATTCATCCAAAATATTTCCTGTATTTTTTCCTCAGCAATCAGAACCTTTTCAAAAATGTCAGAATTTTCCAAGCCACTTGAATATCAAAAATGAGGGCACAATTGTTACATCTCAGGATTTAAAATATTGGTGGAGTAATCAGTAATCAAGAACATTTCTGTACAATAAATTGGGGGTTTATTATGAAATCATGCATTTCTATTCAAATCTTTTCTAGTGCTATAATTGGGACTGCAGCCAAGAAATTAAAAGACGCTTGCTCCTGGGGAGGAAAGCTATGGCAAATTTAGACAGCATACTAAAAAGCAGAGACATCACCCTGCCAACAAAAGTATGTATAGTCAAGGCCATGATTTTCCCAGTTGCAATGTATGGCTGTGAAAGTTGGACCATAAGAAAGGCTGAGCGCAAAAGAATTGAGGCCTTTGAACTATGGTGCTGGAGAAGACTCCTGCGAGTCCCTTGGACTGCAAGGCGATCAAACCGGTCAGTCCTAGAGGAGATCAACCCTGACTGCTCCTTAGAAGGCCAGATCCTGAAGTTGAAACTCAAGTACTTTGGCCACCTAATGAGAAGGAAGGACTCATTGGAGAAGAGTCTAATGCTGGGAAAGATTGAGGGCAATAGAAGAAGGGGAAGACAGAGAATGAGGTGGCTGGATGGAGTCACTGAAGTAGTAGGCGTGAGCTTAAATGGACTCCAGAAGATGGTAGAGGACAGGAAGGCCTGGAGGAACGTTGTCCATGGGGTCGCGATGGGTCGGACACGACTTTGCAACTAACAACAAAATGTAGAAAACTTAATGACAAGTCAGATGATTGCCCATCTGATGGTATTCTATACCAATTAGTATCAATTCTCAGAGTTATATGTCCTGTCTAGCCATGATAAATCTGAACCTGGGATCTTCTCTCAAATAATGTATTAGCTATTGAACAATCATTTTTCTTGAATTTGGGAAAGGTACCTAAATCCTGGCATTCCTTCTTAGCTAAACCCTGTGATAATATAATTTCTTCATTAAAATTTTCACAGCCACAAAAGTTGCTAAGACACTTAAAAAACTGATGATTAGCAATCTGCTATGTGAAGATCTGATGAGAAAGTACTTACTGCAATAATAATTAGCATTAAACATGTACATAGATGACCATAGGAGAAAGGGTACTTTTATCTATATAAATTGAGAATGGATATACAATTTTCTTTTCCAACAAAAAGAGTAAATGACTCTATTTTACTGGATCTTTGAATATGCATGATGAATCAGATATTTGCATATTCAACTTTATAAAATTCAAATGATTAATATCTGGAGATTAATCAGCATGTATAATCAATTAATTGCAATAATTTGTTAGATTATTTCATATTTTGCTAACCAATAAAGATTTCTTTATTGGTTAGAAAAATATAGAAATTCTGTTATTTATAAATCACAGAGAGCTTTTATAATGACGTGTATAGGATAATGTTTATCATGCATAATTCAGATATTAATATTACAATCTCAGAATTGATTAAATCTCCTAGCAATTTTTCAGACACAACTTCTACTGGAATGAATAGAAGCAGAAATAAAAAATACCAGCACACTTTTAAACAATGTTACAGAGTTTTTAGATGTATTGTCTATACAAATAAAGTAATAACAAAATTGCAAAAAAAAAATCTCAGTAAATTAAATCATGCCGTATGTATGGAAGAATGGGAAATAGTGATGTCTTGCTTGTTCAAGCATCAACTATTAGAACTTTGGTTGTTATCTCCCTCATTATTTGAATATCCATACTTCAAATATATAAAGAAAATGTGTTGATACATTGATACATAATTAAAAATAAATAAACCAATTTCTTAATCATTTTATTCATCATTTAAATGCAAAATCTTAGCAAATGTCTCATGACCTATTTTTCCCAGTGTCCCAGTTATTTTTAGGAACAAGCTAAACCAAGCCCTCAGAATAAATGAAGCACACACAAAAAAAAGCAATTGACCTTTTATTTGACCGTCCCCACAATTTTTTGTCTAATGACGCAGCTTTAACAAGTAGACCAGATAGGAAATATTACTAGATAAGTTACTTCTACTTTATTGTAAAGCTATATTATCAGAATCTTGAAAGTCTGAAAGTACAAATCTCCTGCTGTCTCCTTTACAGTCTGAGCACCTAGAGTAAGTCGCTTTTGAGCCTCTTGCTCTGCCCATTAGCCAGCTGAAGGCTATGTCTTCTCTTATCTGATCATACCCTAGGCAGCATCCCTTCAAATTTTCAAGGTCTCACATACCATAACAAGTATTCAAATCTGCAATTGACTGGCTCTTTTCTGATCTGTGAAGAAAACCCTACTTGTGCACAGATGCATATATTCCAGTGTTCTATAAAGTGAATGGGCATTCCAACTATTACCCTCTTCAAGTGTTCAAAAATTATAAGACAATCAGGGATGCAAATTTCAACTACCTCTCCCTGCACTGATGGGAAAGATCTAAAATACATGGATGCCTACATTCAGGCATGGGACTGAAACACAGTTTATATAGCATTCTCTACTGCAGATATGTCAAACTCACGACGTCACGTGATGTCACGCAACGTATCGGAGCTTTTTCCCCATTGCCGGCAATGGGGTGGACGCGGTTTTGGGATGATGCGTCCGGCCTGCGGGCCGGCAGTTTGACACCCCTGCTGTACTGAGTGAACCATTGTAGATATAGTGTATACCTATGCCTACATTTAAACATTTCCTGTCAAAAAAGCAATCAAGCCTTAAAACCTGGAGAGTGCATTCATGTCCTCATTACTTAAAATTTTTAAACCCCAGAAAAAGACTAGAAGAATATTGCTTCTATTGTCTCCTTTTTAGCTTTTACTGAAAATTCTTATTTACACAGTAAGCTTACATATGTATTTTTGTGACAGATTGCATTCTCTTAAGATCCATAACTTATATGTATGCAGTGTTACAGTATTTGTTTTCACTTTATCAATGCATATATAAACACCTGCATGTTTTTCTATATTATATGCTATACTTGGTATATGTTCATGAATCATTTGCAAACAAGTCAGTAAATGAAATTGGTATGGTCAGCCAGCTATTAAGATGTGCATTTGAGATTTTATTAGAAACCTGTGCACGGTCGGCAGTGGAATCCTAGCAATTACATTTATGGAGTTTAAAAAACATTCGGTTTTCATCTGAATTTCCCATGATTGGAAAACTGAACAGAAATTAATCAGATGTCAGAAACATTGGCTTATTTTATTTCAACTCAATTGTATTTTATTTTTAATTCTGTGTACAATATTTTGATGGCTCAGGAGAAAGTACTGTGCTTATGAATTGGTATCTTTTGATTATTAGAACAGGGGTCTTCAAACTTGGCCCTTTTATGACTTGTGGACTTCAACTCCCAGAATTCCTCAGCCAGCGTGCCTGGCTGAGGAATTCTGGGAGTTGAAGTCCACAAGTCATAAAAGGGCCAAGTTTGAAGACCCCTGTTTTAGAAAAATGAGTACTTTTTACCTTATGAAACTCTCAATGTTTTAGGGACCCTTTTAAATTGAAGAAGCTGGTGGGGGGATAGGGTTGCATGCATAGTATATGTCTCTGGTAGACATCCTTTTTGGATGGGAGAAAGTCAACTGACTACTAAAAACAAAAATAAAAAAATATGTTTATATTAAAGTTAAAGGCATGCAAATGGAAAGACATACACAGTCATGGATTGCATAATGAGGATTTTAGAACTCCTTATACTAGAATCATAATGATTAAAATGTCTGAATATTGAATTGATACTAGAAGAATATAGAATTCATTCACTTCTCTTTGGAAATCTCAAAATATGAATAGTATTTTTGGAGAACAATTAGATCAGGACATACCTTTTTACAATGTGGTATGAAACACAGTAAAAGAAAAGTGGCTGTTTTATCTAATAGGCTTAACCTTTTTGTGATATTGTTCTCAGTCTATTGTATAAGAATTTAAAGTCTTAATGTAAAAGTGTTCTGTTTACTAACTGGACTTGTCAGAGGCTGCTTTTAGCTAGCAGTTGCTGGACTTTGCTAGAGTTACTACATTACATTTTTCTTTTACCTTATGGTTTGCTTATCATTTTGGTAGGGAAGGTGATATATAACACATCATTGTAATTATATTAAGAGTTTGACAAAATGATTCTTGCTAAGTAAACTCTAGAGAATCATTACATAAAAACAATTGTTCCCAGATCTGTGTTTATCTCAGATCATCATTACAGCAGGGGCAACACTAGCAGGTGTAAAAAAATTGCTCCTTTGATGCTTTTTTTTTTTCAAGAAAAAAGACCACACACTACTATTGCTCTATATATGTTTGTGTGTGTGCCTACCTGCTTACAGTTCTAATCAGGTTCTTTTCCCCTTAATATTTTTGTAATTTTCCCATTGGCTCCAAGAATAATAGTAACATGCAGATGCAGGGAAAGAAAGTAGAGAAGAGCTTTGGAGGATAATTGTTAGGAAGAGAGAGATTTAAAATTCCCATTTGCCAAATTTTTCTTTAAATGTTGTTCTGAAACAGCACACATTTTGAAAATACAAATGACTCTGTCATTAGGTAGTTCTGTACATTTTTCGATCAGGTATTGCATTCCTTTGTTGCTAATTTTAGGTTTTGGATATTGGATAAATAGAGAATACTGTTGTAACCTGATGCCTTCCAGATGTGCTAGATGACAATTTCAAATGGCTCTGAGTAGCATCCACAGAAAGATATCAACTTGAGGAAAGTTGGCCTGAAGTTTCTTTATAGCAGCGATAGGCATACATAGCACACCATCTGGGTGAATGTATCAAGCTAGCCTTAAAGGGTTAGCACACAGATGGTCATATTTAGTTGGGTGATTTTTTACATGTGTTTGTACTTACAAAATCTAACAACTGAATTTACTAGTGTGTTCAAAAATTTGACTTTTTATTTTTTTTATTTTTGCAGGATCCAATCTGGATCAGTCACTGGAACCACAGATTTAATCTTCCGAGCTTTTGGCAGCCCATCCTCCGGAAACTTTTCTCTAATAGAATGTGTCTCCTTTTTTTTTGTTTTGTTTTGCTGTTTCAATGAAATAGTTCATACTACAGAAAAAATGGTTATGAAATCTGAAAGAGTTTAAAGTATAGCATACATTATAGCTAGAAAAAAATTAAAGAAAATTTAAATATCTCTTGATAGATTAGAAATATAAAATTTTGTTCTTATAGTATTGATAATGGGAAAGTATTAAAATGTATGCTGGTGTGCAGGACTTCCAGCGTGGGCATGGTGAACATGCTAAAGAAATGGGGACAATATTACAGTGAACATTGCTGGGAGGGAACTGAATCGCTGAGGCTTTGAGGCAGAATTGGAAAGAAGTGTGGGGAGCTTGGGCCATGCTGAAGGAAAATGGGAGCGATCCCTGAATTAGATCATTTCTAGTCAAGGGACAGTGTAAAAGCTGAAACCACATTCACTGCTCACCTCGGACTAAATGGCTTTGGTGTGGTAACAGTATCTTCTACCTCGTTTGTACCATGCAAAACTCTGGAGTTCCTGTGCTCGGCTCCACCTTCCAACCTGGTCCTCCAGTGGGCCTGCTGCCTCTGCCCCACCTGCAATGCCCCCCCTTCTCCCCCGTGCCTCTGCCTCCACCTGCAAAATAAGACACTCCTGAAAATAAGCCCTAATGGGTCTTTTGGACCAAAAATAAATATAAGATCCGGGCTTATTTTTGGGAAAACATGGGTATTACTTGAAGGGACTAAAAATGAAGGTTGTTAGCCTAGAGAATAGAAAGGTTGTTGGGCCTAAGAAATATAAAATTATTTGACTAGGTTAAAATGTATAGGATGTTATTTCTGGAATTTTTAATGGATACTTTCCGATCTGGATGATGATGTTTTAATGATATGAATTATATGGGATTTCATTTGCTAGATTTTATTTTTTTGTGATTAAACTTAAAATAGTTTTGTTATTTCTATTTGTATTGGTTTTTTATTTATTATGTTTGAATGATGAGGTTTGGGGAATTATTTAATGATAGAAAATGAAATGTGAATGTGCAAGGAAAGGATTCAAGACGATTGTTTAAATCACATTTATTATAGATAGGTTGCTATTTCTAGTAACCCTTAATGGATTTTTGCTGATGATGATGCTTTAAAGATTTGTTTATAGAAAAGAAGGCGAGATTTGGAATAAAGATATTATTTGTTGTTTTTTAAGGAATGGCAATAAGATGTTAAAATTGTTTGTACTTGCTGGGATAAAGGGAGAAGTTGCTTCTTTTCTATCTCCTTTTAAAAAAAATTCTTTTTTCTTTGTGCTTTATTTTACTTTTTAAAAATATTTTATTTATATATTTATTATTTATATATTAAATGTGTATGCTGCCCATATCGCCAATATGGTGAATCTGGGCAGCTTACAAACAAAAAAGATACATATTGAAATAGATAAAATTTAAAAATGTACATAAGAGCTAAGACCATGGCACGGGAATAAAGTCTTTTTACGTATCAACCATCTCTGGCAAGCCCCCTCATCAGGGCCGCAAACCAATTTTGTATTAGTTTTATCTGTATAATGTAATCCTTAATAAAATTATTATAAAAACATTTGCTGGCAGTACAGTTAAAGCACAGCATAATATAGGTAGAAAAGGCTATTTTAAAATATGATCAGCATACCATCTTCCTATCCTTTCGCAATCTATTTGATTTCAGGTCAGGAGATCAGAAAACAATTGTCTGTGGGGAATGTGCTTAAGGAAAAAAACACACATAGGCATTTAGTAATAAAAATGCCATTCTAGCACATAATAGGTTTATTTTAAGCTTTGTATGCAATCTAAGAGTTTGGCTGTACTGGCCAATTCTTCAAATGAAATAATACTAATAGACGATGGTTTTATAGAAAAAAGTCTGAGTTTATAAGCAAAAGGTGGAATCCACAATGGGTTCAATGTTTGATTGAAAGAACAGAGCTAAATAAGCCACAACTTTACCTTAACATAAAAATTATGCATTTATGTTTGTTTATTCTGTTTATTCCCTCCTTCCTATATACAGAGCACATAGGAAATATGAACCATTTGAAAAAGTAACCACTATCTTATTAATGGAAGGACAGATGGTAAAGATAACTATTTCATTAATATAATCCATAGTGTGAGTGCACCACAGTAGAAGTGACTAGAATAATGCTATGACTTTATAGTGGTGAAGAATTGGAAAGTCTCTACTGAGAATGAACAGAATTTTAGAATGTGGTTGGAGAATAAAAATAGAAATTAGCTATATAGTAGATACTGTAAATAGAATACTTAGGAGACTCTTGTTGGTGGATAGATAAGAAACTGGTGCCTATCTTGGAGTCAGAGATCAGGCTGGTTATCCACATATGGATAAGAGAGAGGTACTGGTGAATAGGCTGTTGAGCATGTTGGCTGTGTGGCTGCTGAGTGATTTAATAGAAAGCAGCCACAAGAAGAATGTGTGAGTGTAGTGGGTAATAACAGAGGCACAAGAATTCAGAATTGAGAGTAGAAAGATGATGCCATTGGGCACTTTCCTGGTGAGAGTAGAGAGAAGTTGGAAAATATCATAGTGGTGAAAATGTCATAGCTGCTTTTTATGAAAAGGAATGGAAATCTGACACCAATCCTGTGTTCTGGCCTCATCTTGTGGCGTAGGTTTCAGGCCTTGGCAGAAAATACACAAAGTTATGATGTTTGTCAACAAAGAACTAAGTTAGAACTAAGATCTAACTAAACATGGGTACAAGCTCAAGTTCAAGAACACTAGATTACATTATATCAGTAAGAATGGTAAAATTATTACTATTTCTCTTCACTTACTTTATCTCAAATTGCCACCCAACAATCTTTTTAAGGTTACCTCAATCTTATTAGAGAATTATGAGCTGGAAGGCAAGTTAGTAGCCACTGTGATAAGGTTGTAAATCTTTTGGAGGATAAAGTCATACAGATACACATTTTCTCTGAGTTAAATACTACCTGGACATGTCCTAATGAGTTAACAATACTATTGAGAATAGGAAGAAGGGTAATTATGAACTTATTTGAATCATGGCAATTCCAAGGAAGTGGACAAGATTTTCTGAGATGTGGGATCTGTCACGTATGATTAGTTTTCTATCAGTGACAGATGGAGATGAGGTTAGAAAAGGATTGAAAAAATAGACATAAACATTAAATATAAGCGTTTGACATCTTGTCTAATAAATAGCAACAATCCAATTAAAGAGAAATCTGGGAAGAAATGTTTCAAATCTAAAAGGCTCTAAGAGAGACTCTTAAGACACTTCATCTTAATCAACTCCCAATCAATGAGTCTGGGAAATTTCTGTTACAGTTTCCAAGTTTCTATATATACCTGAACTAACATTAGCATGTCTTTACAAAAATCTGTGTAGATTTGCTTCCTTAATCTCATCCAGTTGTGTGGGACTTGATGGTTGGGCCATTTTCTTAGTGAAAACTACTGAGGAGTAGACAGGGGGGTTGGAGCAAGTGACAGTTAGAATTATTGCCTCTTTCTCTCATTTTCTACTTATAATTTATTATAATATCTTCTTTCCCTCCTTAGCAAATTTATTGACAATGGAATGTCTCAAAGTTCCCCCCCCCCAAATATCTAGCTGCCAAACAAATCCTTTAAATTAGAAACCTTCACTGTCCAGTATCTGAATCTTTGTACACCCACACTCTCACAAGTTACCATAGGCTTTTTCTCCCAGTCTTTCTACACATCCCAGGCTGGAATCAGACTTGGCAGGCTGTGTTGTTTTTCCACTCTACATGATGGTAACCATATGACGTCCTGTCCAGAAGCAGCCCTGCAGCATCTGAAATATAACATATACACCTGCTCTCTTTCTCCTTTTTATATTCTGTATCTAAAGCATGTTTATGTCACTGTACAGGTGCATTCATGTTCCTTTTTTTTTTCTTACACAGGCTCTTGGCCTTGTGCTGAATCATCTGTCTTACCTAAAAAAAGAAATCTTTGACCTTGGCACAGACCCAACCACTTCTCTCCAGTCGAGCACTTTACCCTTCCACAGTATGTCCTTTTCTCAAGAAGCCATTACTCAACCCTGTTATTCTAAGTAATTACTGGCCAGTCTCCAAATTTCCCTTTTTAAGTGAGGATGTAAAAAAATGTAAAAAAAAAAAAAACATTTCAGAGAGTCCTGGAAAAAGAGGATTTTATGGTCTCTTTTCAATATGATTTCAGTCTGGGAATTGTACAGTATTGGTCAGTCTTATTGACAGGTTTTATGGACTCTTCTGCTTCTGAAGCTGTGGATTCTAGTACCTGAACAGGGATGGAATTTTTCTTCCTAATTGAAATATATAATTATGTACAAACTCATCTAGTGTATTTTCAGCACACAAAATATCAGCAATAGATAGCCTATTGTCTGGAAATGCATCTAGATTTATAAATTTTTAAAATAAGTTCTAAAAATTTCTTTAGGGTAGGCTTTCCCTCAGCACATTAGTCATAAAAGATCACTTGAGTACAAATTTGCTGCACAACATTGAAACCATGTTATATTGTAACCCAATGGCCACAAATGATACAAAGTGTATTGCTACTAATAAAAATAATGTCATTTTCATACTCTTATTATGATTTAGACACGAGGGAGTTTATAATAAAGAATATGGCAGAGCTATTCTCTTGGTAAAATATCATGTTCAAGGACTTTCCTGTGACCAAAGAGAAATGCCTTCCACAATAGTATGTAATGTGTAGTTTCTGCAAACAACTGGTTTTTTTATCAGTCCATATGTACCAGAAAGAAATAATAATGTTTTGTGAATTTCTAGAAATATTTCCCTATTCATTGAATAATAAAATATATAGAACAAACATTTTAAATATTAATTGGGTCAGCTTTTCAAAATATACAAATCTAGCAGTTGTTTTGGTATTTCCTGTACACTTAGATTTAAACGTGGTTAATTTGGCTTAGCATATGGAGTAAATGAAGGCCATCTGATTAGCTAAATTTATTGTACAAATCCAGATAATTGGTTAATTCTCCATTACATTGTGGAAAATTGTGGGTCTTTGCCATCCCCCACAGCAAATTCCCTCTTTATTTTGTAGTAAGGAATTAGGTAAAGGATATATTTTAAGCAGGTGATATAAACAGATAAGGAACATTTGTAGGAGAATCTGGGAAGGTAATGATAAGTTTGCTTATGATCTTTTAAGCTGAAGCAACGCTTCAGAGATTTCATCATCATTTTCCTAGGTACATAAGGAACATTGCCCAGGTTTGCCAAATTATCAGCTGTAGTAAAGAATGTGGTTACCCAGCTGTGACTACTATACCAACTGTAACCCTTTCAGAGTTAGCCAGACTTAGTGACAGTCATTTATGCCTTGGTTTTGACAGCTGCAAGACACTTCATAATGGAGCTATATTTAAAAGATGTCTGTATATTGCAGTTGGTAGAAAATATGTACCTGACTTATAACTAATGCAAGCTACAGGCATTACATCTATTGAAACATGTATAGTGGTTACTAGGCACAGTTTAAGGAGTTGATGTCTAAAACTTTTTTCCTTTGGTGCGTAGTATAATTTGTTTGGTACTTTCATAAGTATTTATTACCAACTAAATGCATTTATATTTGCTAAAAGATATGCACGTAATATTTTTGCATGTTGGGAAATATATCAATTTCCTTCTAGAGGAAAAAATATTAAATTATTTGATTCTCATAATTTGTGATCTGGAGCCAGACATAATTATCACAAAAAGCATTAAAGCAAAGTTCATAAAAATCAGTGCAAAACATCATACAGCCCAATGTATTTTTATTCGCCACAAGAGCAATTTATAATACTCTCTGTTTCCTTGTTTGTTCATGGATGACTAAAATGACAATGTGGTCCCTATCTAATACTTCATATATAAAAGAATTATGAATAGGAAATGGATAGATGGTTGCTTTCTGATTTGACTAAAATCCATTAACATCACTTATTTGTTTCAGCTTGTGCCTAGCTTCCTAAAGAGCTTTAAAACTGTGAGGAAGGAAATTAAACTGATTAGTGTTAGATTGTTGGAGAACCTGAAAATACCAAGCAGAATAGCTCTATAGCACTATGTTATATCACTGTAATTTGATAAAGATATATAGCTTCCAGATGTGTGTATGAAATTATTAACAGGGTAATCAAAAGGAGATTACATATATAATGATTTCAAGCCTCTTTGCCTTTATTATAAGCATTTCTGTAACATAGAAATTGGATTCCATTGAAATGATTGAACTACAGGTTTGTAAATACACACATAAATGCTGTAAATATGTATGTCTTATAAATCTTATATATGTGCCAGAAGAATGAACAGTAAAAGTGTGTATATTTGCATGTATATTTGGGTATATTCAAAGCAGATAGTATATAGATTTGTGAAAAGTTACACTTTGCCTCAGTCCAGATTATTGCATCCTGACTTGGAAAATTGAGTTGTTCTGCTTCAGTGCCTTGAATCAAAGCAGGCTAACTCAATTTGTCCAGGTACTTGGATCCTATGGAAAAGAGTTTCTATAAATGCACAGTGCATGAACAGTGGCCAGACTGAAGTGAGGCAGCCATTCCAAAGAAGTTTCTGATCAAAGGTTTATGGAATCAAAGCCTCCTTAAAGATTTAACCATCCTAACAGCACTCCAATAGATACATTGAATTTATGTTTTCAACAGCACTAACAGTGACAGCATGTTGATAGAGAAATATCACAGGGATGAAAATAGTTTGAAAGACTTCTAATACAAAGGTTTATGAAGAGTTTTAGAGGTCAAAACTAGTATTTTGAATTTAACTCAAAACAGATCAAAGGCAAGTACCCTAGACAGGACTGCCGTAATTTGGCAAAATTGCCAATTCCTAATTATAATGTGGTGCAGTTATATTCACAATATAAATACAACTTCAAAATATGAATATAACAGTTTCCAGTCTGTCTTCAATGTTCTCCTACCCATAATGCATTAGAGCTAGTTGTGCTGAAATTTGTCAAAATATAGATTCCTTGATGCAACAACAAAAAGAGCTACAAACCATTGATTATCAGAAGAAGACTAGTAGCATCTTTTCCACTATTTTTCTTAGAAGAATAGAATATCTTTATTGTCACTGTGTATCTCACAACGAAATTAATTGCTGTCCACAGTGCACTCTACACACAAGTAAAAACCACAAGTAAAAACATATATATATACGCATCCTTCATATTCTAATCACCATTGCGCTGCCCTTAATATTGTACTTCAATGTTGCACTATACAGTAGTATTTAATATGGTTACAGCGCTGGGATAAAAACTATTTTTCAGCCTATTTGTCTTTGTTTTTATTATCTTCTACTGCCTGCCAGTTCAAAAAAAGAATGTCTGGGATGAGATGAGTCTTTAAGAATGTTTTGAGCTTTTCTAAGACAGCGGGAACTGTACAGTTCGTCTGGGGGGGGGGGGAGAGGGCAGCCAATAATCCTCTGGAGATGGTAATGACCCTCTGGAGCACTTTCCTATCTGCTACTATGCAGTTGGCAAACCACACAAAATGCAATAGGTTAGAATGCTCTCTATGGAGCAACGGTAGAAGGTCACCAGCAGTTTTTCATTCAGTTATTTCCTGAGAAGTCTCAAGAAATATAATCTCTGCTGGGCCTTCTTAACCAATGCTGTAACATGAGCACTCCAGGTCAGGTCCTCCTTTATGGTAACACGCAGAAACCCAAAGCTGGCTACCCGCTCCACACGGTCTCTGCTGATGATCAGGGGCTGAATATCTGATCTATTCCTCCTATGATCTATTATAAGCTCCTTGGTCTTAGTGGTGTTGAGAACCAAATTATTGTGTCTGCATCACAAGAGCAACTGCTCCACCTCATCCCAGTAGGCAGACTCATCCCCCTTGGAGATAAGCCACACCACTGTTGTATCATCCGCAAATTTAATAATAATATTGCTGAGATGAGTGAGGGTGCAGTCATAAGTGTAGAGAATGTAAAGTAGAGGGCTGAACACACAGCCCTGTGGGGAGCCAGTATTAAGAATAAGGGCTGAGGAGATACAGTTGCCTAATCTAACCCTTCGAGAGCGGCCAGACAGGAAGTTCATAATCCAAAGACAGATTGAATGTGAAAGTCCAAGGTTGATAAGTTTAGACACCAGTGTGTATGGAAGAATTGTGTTAAATGCAGAGCTAAAATCTACAAAAAGCATCCTTACATAGGTCCCCCACTGCTCCAGATGAGTCAGAGCAGTATAGAGAGTGATGGTTATGGCGTCCTCTGTAGATCTTTTTGCTCTGTATGCAAACTGGTGACTGCTGAGTGTGTATGGGAGGCAGGACACAATGTGCCTGCAGTCCAGTTTTTCAAAACACTTCATGATAATAGGGGTGAGTGCCACTGGTCTATAATCACTGAGACTATTAATAAAGGACTTCTTTGGTAGTGGAATAATGATGGAGGCCTTCAGACAGGCAAAAGCTTTTGTGAGCTGCAGTGAAAGACTCAGCTAGACTGAGTGGCAAGACTGAACCACTCCACACACCTGCTGAAGCTTGCAAAACCATATACCTTTTAACAGTTGCTGGTGAAATTGGGCTCCTACTGATATTTTGACAGCAGACACTAACCAGGTGCTTTGCTCTGTCCATAATAAGAAGCAGTTTATTAATCACTCACAATAGAATATTTGAAAGTGTCTCCATTTAGATATTGTGACTGGGAGTTTTTTGACTCAGAAATTATACTGCCTGATTCTGCTTTTATTTATTCATTTTATTTGTTCATTTTATGGTACTGAAATCCAACTACTCAACTGAAGTAGCAATTGATAAGATTGCCCAGGAACGATGATATAAACAGCTACTTCTAAGCATACCATATTTAGCTGCCCAAAACAGATTTCTGCAAGCATATATCCAAGCCTGATAGAAATTGGCTTGTGTATATTCTTCATATATATTTGAGATGGCCTTTTTCCTTTTGGATAACACTAATGTACAAATCTAAATGTCATAAAATCATAAAAAAATAACCATATAAATAATTCGTCTTTGCAATACTCGACAAAACTCACACGCATTTTAATGTTTCAATTTTATGTACTTTCCATCAAGAGAAGGAGCCAATGAGATAATATAAAAAGGGAGGATGTTATGATATCAGGTTACAGTAAATTCTGTAAAATACTTTACAGCTGCAATTTCATGATTAGGTTGGCTGCAGGAGGGAAACTTGGTTAGCAAAAATTGACTTCTGCCACTTCCTTATCTGAATTTCAAGGATATAAAGAAACATACTTTGCTGCCATCAGATATTATTAATCACAGAATTTGTCCATCAGACAGTTTTGTATCATCTTTTTATCAAACCAAGAACTGAACTGTGTCTCAGCTTGACTTCTAACAAATCAAGCACCTTCTTAAGCACCAACCTTTTTCTCATTTTCATTATAGAACTACTTTCTCCCTTCCTCTGAGTTACTGGAATATATCTGCACTTTTATATACAAAGCTTTAAAAAAAACAGAATGGCTTTCAGTAATCTCTCATAGTATGCAACTTACTCTTCAATATTTCCCTAAACCTTTGATGCCTTTCATATTCAAATAGAGTTCCAGCATCTAATTTAGAACTTCTGCTTTTGTGGCTAAATGATTCATGGATACTTCAATGTCAACACTGAACGTATTGTTAATAAAGCATATTTTTCAGTGGCATACAACCAACCAGTTAACAGTGCTTTTAAAATAGGTCATAGATAGATAGAGATAGATACAATAGATACAATAGACTATATATAATCTAATATTGCAGGATCCATTTATCTTCATTCGTGATAATCTTATATATCTACACGTTTTCCCAACATCTTTTCTAGACAAGTATGTATTTTTTCCCAGTACCTCTTTGCTTTAACACGTGTCCACCATACACGATAATAAGTACCTGACTTATGTTTACATTTCCAACATCTATCTGACATATTTTTAAACATTTTTGCCAATCTTGCTGGTGGCAAGTGCCATCTATAAAACATTTTATATAAATTTTCTTTATAAGAAGGTGCCATTGTCATTTTATAATATATTTCCCACAAGTTTTGCTGTTTTTCTAATTCTATGTTATATCCGAAGTTCTTTGCCCATGTTATCATTGTTTCTTTAACTTGTTCATCTTCCATTTTCAAATTCAATAAAAATTTATAGATTTTCTTAATTAGTTTCTCATCAGAGGTTAATAATGTCTGATCAAACAAGGTCTGCTCTTTATAAAATCCATACAGTTTAACATCTTTATCATATCTAACTTGCATTAATAAGTATGTCTACCATGATAGATCTACACCCTGATTTTCCATCTCTTGCTTAGATTTTAAATTCCCTTCAGAATTTAGAATATCTCTATATGTCCATATTTTCTCAAAGTTAACTAAATTTGGATGTATAAATGTTTCCATTGTTGAAAGCCATCCTGGAATTTTCAAATATATTTTACCTTTTATTTTCCCCCATGTTAATAGTAATGCATTTCTTATATAGTGGTTTCGAAAGTACTTATGCATTTTATTTTTCGCATAAAAAAGTGTGCCAACCAAGTTGTAAATCATGTCCCTCCAAATATAACAACCTTTGTTTCTGAGAGTTATCCATTCTTTTACCCATGTTAATACAGATGCTTGATAATATAAAACCCACTCTGGCAAGCCAAAACCTCCATTTTCCTTAGCTTCTTGTAGCATTTTCAGTTTAATTCTAGCTTTCTTTCCTTGCCAAACACATTTCAAAATTAATGAATTTAAGTCTTCAAAAGAAAATTCTATATCCCATTCTCTTTTATTAATCTTTCAAACCTAGAAGCAAGCAGAAGTCATCAGAGTGGGAAAAGATTTGGAGAAATAATGCTGCTTAACTGTACAACTGAATACATTTTACAAATTTCAGTGCTTCCATCTTGCAAAAATTAAAATGTCAAAACAATGCAAAAACTTGGGGAAATCCTATTTTCTTACTGCCAATGAGTAATGTTGAAGCTGAGCCCTGAATACTCTATATGTGTTGCACCCAAATAGGTATTATAATATATATGTGTATATTTTATTTGGATCAGAACAAGAACCAAAATAATTTAATATAAATTTAATTCTGAAAGATGCCTTATCTTGATTTACCAAATTTAAGAAACTTCAAAATGGCATTTTTTTCCTATGCCTTATGTTAATAGAAGAATACTGACATATATATATTAAAAAGTATGAGGGTTATGATTCAGAAGTCACAAACTTTTTTGAAGTTATAGGTCAGTAAAATGAGGACCCAGATTATTGGGGGCAATATGTTGACTTTGTAAACTGCTTAGAGAGTGCTATAAAGCACATGAAATGGTATATATGGTAAGTCTAAGCGCTATTGCTATAGTGTCCTTTAAGAAAGTTGTGTTTCTTCTTAATCATTTAGTTAATTTCAGCTGTAAGGAATAAAATAGCTATTCATAGATAATATAAATAATGTGTAAAAATAAAAAAGGAGCCACCATCAAAACAACGTATTTCATTTTTTATGCTTTTTTATTGCAGAAATTTAAAAATTTGTTTTTAAAAAAACTCTTTTGCTAATAGAATATCTAATGTATTGTTCCTCCACACCCATCAATTCTAATCATAAACTAAAATAATATAATTCAATCCAAAAATACATAAAACATTGTAAAAAAACTAGAATTTGAGACAATATTGGTAATATTATCAATATTAAAAACATTTTTAAAAATGATTTTAGCACTATTACCGTTACATTAGTTTATATTTTCTGCCTCTCAGGACTCTTTGGATACATATATTTTTAAATGCATTGTTTTTAGAAAAAAATGGCAACTAAAATAAAGTAATAATTGAAAATATACATATAAGAGTTCAGTGGTGGGTTTGCCAGATTATCAGAACATGCCATAAAAATATATACTGCTGGAAAAATAACATGCCTCAGTTGTTCAAAATAATGGATTTTCATGAATAGTATCCCATATGATGATTCTGATGTGTGTGTTTGTGGGGAGGTGGTGGATACTTAACTGTTATAAAAATATGGATACAACTATGTTTATTAGGAGTGTAATTTTAGAGTTTAATAGTAAGGGATAATGATATTTCAGCAGCATCTTCTGAAACATTTTACATTATTGGTTCTATGCAATGCATTAAAGTGCATTACAAAAAATACACTTTCCTATATTCTGAGAACACTTGCTGTGATTACTTTTTGTGTCTCATAATAACCATAACATGCTTTAATTAAAATAATGGACTTGTGTCTTGGCTACTTGGTCTAAAATTGTCTGCCCTTTTACATTGCCTGTACATGCTTGCTACTTTCCCTCCCTACTTGTTTTGTGTGCCTCTTCTTAGCTGACTCCCCCACGGCTAAGATTCTTGTTTCTCACTGAGATGCCAAATGACTGAACAGTAGGAGACTGCCTATAGTAAAAAGATGGCAAAAGTTCAGAATGATAACTCAGGAATCAGCAGGCAAGCATTTCATATAGTGCCTTCTCAGTGACAATTGATACACTAGCTAAGGGACTGCAAAGAAAAATTGCACTTTTCTTTATCATTCCAGAGCAATGAAATATTTTGTTTCAATGATTTTCTGTCAGTATATGAGAAAGATAGGGTCTGCGACCATTCATGAAATAAGGAGGATAAGGGTTTTCTCAATAAAATTACAAAGAGACAGGATAGGTGCTACACTTCTCTCATTTCATATTTTAAAAGATGGAAGAAAAGTGTGAGGTGATTTTCCTCCTAAAGTCTATAGGTTCACCAAAAATTACTATATTGGATAAAGACATTTTCAGGTTAAGTGATTTGTATTGGACCAAACAATGAATTGTATTTGCAGAAATACAACTGGACATGCCCTTCATATTATCCCCTTTCAGGGCAGGCAACATTATGCAGACCAGAGAAAATAAGAAATATTTAGCCAAGAAATTAAAACATGAGATAAAAAAGAAAAGGAAATAACTAAACTAGTTGGCATTATTCATTACACCTCTCTGTATTCCTGTATCCTTGAAAAATATCCTTGTTTCTAATACATCATGCAAAGCTTTATATAGCTCCTTTTATTCTGTATAATTCTCACCATTCTCTTTGAGAGGATCATCTACTCCACTGAACTACAGTTTTCTTAATTTTTCCATTTCTCTGAATTCTTTAAACTTTTGTTTTGCCATTCAATCTTTATTCATTTTCTCTGTATGAGCAAACCTTCTCAACATATTTTTTTCAAAGTGATCACTCATTTTTGTTTTTATCCCCATTGTTTCAGTAGCTATTCGTTTTTTTAACTTAACCTTGTTTTATCAACTTACTTTTATTTCAAACACATGTTTTGGGCTCCTTTAAAATGCTTAAATTCTGGGAGAATTTTATGTATAAATTTGACTTTGAGGGAGATTTTAATATTTTTTGATATCTCTATTCTTTTGGATTATACAACTGCTAAATGGAAATTCATAGTGGAAACAAAAATGAATTCTCCATGCAATTCTTATTGTTAAGAAATTGTACTTCAGCACTGGAAATAAAATGTTATGCTTCAGTTGCTCAGTGGATTAAGCACCTTGCAACTTGTTTATTTATTTATTTACTAAATGTGTACAGCCACCCATCTCAATTATATGACTCGCAGTATGATCTTAACAATTAAAAACAAAATAAAAATAATAAGTTAGAATTATAAATAATGTAACATAAAACAGTAGCCAGGCAACCACATATAAGAAACATCCATTGTCAAGAAACAAGCTTACTGACAGTTATTTATAAATGAATTAGTTACAGAGCTAGATTATATATGAAGGATTATAATGAAATATAGTAATCTTTCATTGAAATCTCCAGGCAAAATGTGTGTTTGCGTGTGTTTTATTTTGTTTAATTAACAACAAAGACAAATTAGAACAAATGTTTCTCCTTAGTACCCATATCTCTTTTAAATATATTATAATGCACAATATAAACAACCATTTTTGGTTCTTTCTAAATTCAATTCTTCACTGCATACTGCCCAGTATTTTTTTTATCAGTATCAGCAACATTTATCCATATCATTTCCTATTTTTAATAAACATATTGAGTCATAGACATTTATTTACTTGCTCTAATTTATATATATTTATATGTAACTAGTAATTAATAGTTCTTTTTCTACCAACCTAATATTTTGATACATTTTAGATTCATACTTCTTGTCCTGTTGTACAATCTTTCTAAGATTCACTGCAAAACATTCAAACGCTCTGCTAATACAGCACCATCTAGTTATAAAAGGATACAAGATTCCTGTTCCCAATCAAGTATTTAATATTACTCTAAGCTTTCCACAAATTCTTTAAATACCAAAATACATCATACATCACAACCATTCTCCATGTGTTCCATTTATTCTCACATCTGCTTTGTCCATCACATGCCATATTTATGTTATTTTAATTTTATTTGCTGCTTCATTCTCTTTTGCTTCATCTTATATATTAGGTTTCAATATTTCCTATGCCATGACTGTTATCAGATGGGCCCATCTGATCTCTACTGGCCATTTTGGGTTTGTTTAATCACAGCTTTCACATAATGCTTATTAATACAATAAAACAGTTCTTGTATTATTAACAATTTTCAACTTTATTAATACTAATGCTATATTTCCTGCTGTAGTAAGGAAAGTACTAGTTAGTTTTGATACTTTTTAGCCAGCATGTCTCAAGCACAACTGAAGCATATATCCAGATCACATTCACATCATTTGATGCAAGCTAGAAACTTACTCTAAGCCAAAAGGAAATTCCCTAATCAACTTAATATTGCCTTTCTCCACCATCTGGGAGCTATATACAGTGTACTGACGCATACTCTCAATGTAGTGTTATTTGCCTTTATGTTCTTATTTGGGAGGTGAGGAGAAAAAAAGAGGTTAACTTATCTAAAGGTAAGATTATATTTAAGTCCAATGTATTTCTTTTTGTTAGCAACAACAACAAATTCCTGTTAGTGTTCAGTGTCAGTCAATACAAAACAGAAACAAGGCTAAGTTTGGAATGTGCTATTGCCATATTGTAAACTTTCCTAAGAATAGTCAGGAATTATCTTCAAATCTGAATCATCAGTGATTTGTTTTCAGGAACAAAGCAGAGACAGGGAATTGCACAAGCCTGTTCAAATACTAGGCCAAGGTCCCTCATGGAGGGCAAGGAACAGGAACAAATGTCCAGAGTCAGTGAGTTGCTTTCAGGGGAGTGAAAAAGGTGTGGTGGCTGCTTGTATCTACTTCAGGATGTTTGTTGGTGTCGATTAAAGTGATGCTGACCCCCCCCCCTTTCAGAGCGATTTTCCCATCACCTTTGTCCTGCTCATCATAGCTGCTGGCATATTCTTGGGCTAGGTGTTCTGCAAGAATCTGTCCCTTCATGACCTGAATGAATCCTTACCTGCTAAGCTTTGTGGTCTCTGATAACTGCCATAGGTGTCTGATTGTCTCTTCGAGCTAATTGTCTCTCTTTAATTATTGACTCCAAGAATTCAAAGATCATAACATTAAAGTACAGAATAAAATAGTGCAGAATAAAATAACCCACTCATCAGTGTCAATATTAATATTACAAAGTTGTTGTCTATAAATGCAGACCCAAAAACAATACATATAAAATATAGGTAAATAAGTATTTTTTCCTAAAGGTTTATAATGAGGAGGCTAAATAATATGTTGTCGATAAGGGTTCAGTGTTTTGGGGACCACTGCAGAAAATGTTGTGTTCTTGAAGTCAACCAATCTCAGGGGCTTGCAAATAGCATCTTACAGCTTTTAGCATATCGATGGAATATGCTGACCTCCCGACTTAGCAGAGAGTGGACAACTTTTTGGTAGCCAAAGGCTGCACTTACATTTTGGAGATAAGCATTTCAAAGTGGATGAGGATACATCACAGACACTCTTTGTTTGTGCATGTGCCTGCATGTGAGATGCATCTATTCCAGACATATCTTAAAATCCATATTTCTTTCTCACCTGAAAATGATAGGAAAATTGTTGTCAGTGATCAGCAGTCATGGACAGAGTGGGCTCAAAGTCTCCTCCACAAAAAAGTAGAGGACTCCATACAGCCTTAGACAGCAATAGTTTGCCCCTAGGCTTAGGTCCTTATATGCACAATGAATGATAGCTCACTTACTTATGCAACTCTAGGCATAGGATTCATTTTGCCCCATCACAATCCATTGTGCTGATCTCTCCATTAGTTTGATCAGAAAGATTTTATTCAGCTTACATCCAGTTATTTGGAAGCTCAGTGTAAGCAGCCTTGTAGGAAGTAGACAGAAAATATAGACTGAGAGCAGAAGAATATTGAGAAAATTAAAAGAACCATTCAAATAACATGTTATTTTAAAATAATTTTATTGGGAAACCTTAGAAAGAAACCATGAGAATGTTAACATTTGATGAAGGTGTCAATGCTGCTAACATCGGATGTTCTGCATTGACAACAGATGGAAATGTAGCCATCTTTTTCCCTTTCGCTTTTAGAGTTAGATGATGCTGGGAGGGGGGGATGTGAATGAGAGTCCAGCTAGACATAACAACACTAAATTTAGCGTGAGAAGCAATGACCTTTGCAGTTCAGATTGTGAATACATAGTAGAAAGGTAATGTCATGTCTATCTATCATTGAAACAGACTGGAGACATTGGGAAAAAATAATGATTATTTGTAAACCAACTAATAGATTCATGTGATTACATATTGCTACTTTGAATATGAATGATGGAAGTTTAAAAGAAACACCCAAGGGAAAAAAGTTATGCCAGATTTACTTGGTCATATTTTTTTATGTACAAGAGAGAACAGGGAAGGGGAAAGGTGGGGTAAAGAGAAGCAAAAGGAAACTACAAAATATGTATAAATGTATAATTAATTAGAAAGAGTTTTCAATTAACAGCATGCTGAATGAACTCTGACAAGTCCCAGATTTTATTTGCCTGCTGGTTTAAATATTTAGTGAAATAGCTAATGTAGTATGTTTGTTTATGTAGACGTAGCTGCCTCAAATACATTCTTGCCAGCTAGGGCTCATTCTTATACTGTATACTGCTTCTGAGACATGGAGACTTTTTACTAACTTTTTCTGAAGAATAATTCCTCATGACATTGCCTCCATCTCATCCCATTCCCCACCACCTACTGTCACCCAGAACTGTCTTTCATTGTTCCAGTTTGGAAGTGGTATTTCATTTCTCCCAATCAAACCTCACTATGCAGACAATTAGGACACTTCAGTGATAAGACTGGAGAGCAGGACATCAGGAAAGCAGAAGCCATATTGCATATCCATATATACTTTGCCTTTGGTTTCAAGAGCTATCAGAAATGAATAAACCTTTGTTTTTTGGGAGTGGGGAATTCATCCTTGTATATAAGTCCAGTCGTCCTTGGAAATGATGCAGTCCAATGTTAGGGCTGGGCTTAGCTTTAAGCAGTAAAAGATAGCCTTTTGCTCATTCCAGACATGGGAACTCACTGTCTGCCACTCATTTACTCTAACATGGATTGTGCATCCAGTTTTCATTGTTGAATTCAAGGAAGGTTTTTCTTGGCTTGCTTTATCACCAAGAGTTCAACTCTCCATTTGATTACTAGAAGATGGAAAGCACCAGAAAATGTAAGAGAAAGGAGCCTCTGGGAACTTAGATAGGCAAAAGGAGAAATGTGAGACCAGGAAATCAGGCAAGATGGAAGGCAAGGCAGTTCTGCCTGGAGCACTCCAGCCTAACCGGCCCAGGTGCTGATATCAATGCCTCCAAGTGGCTTTGATGGATCAATACACTATAGAAAAAACAGGATCTGTAGTTGTGAGTAGGGTATATGAACTTTATTGGAGTAGGAATGTTACTCAAAGGCACTCCTGCCTTGGTCATCCAAATCTACATTTGTCAAAGATCCTCACCTCACTCCTGGCAAAGAAGACAAGGAGACGTCTGGTTCACAGGTGGTTTGAAGTTTACTGGAATCTTTGGCATGCAGTTTAAGGCTTTCCGCTATCAAAGTCCGCGCTGGGAGCAACCGCCTCCCAGCGCTTTACATACCCGCGCAGTAGTCAAATCCCACCCCCCGCCCGCTAAACCAGCATCCGGTCACGTCAGTTCAAAAGGGCAGCCACCACCCCCAGAGGCCCTTTCGTCACGCCTCAGCAGTCTCCAGTCCGCCGCGGTCTCTCAGCTGGTCGGCGGAGGCTTGGAGGCACCGCCGCGGCCTCCTGGCTGTTCAGCGACCTCTGCGGCCTCCCGAGAATGCCGGCGAGGTCATCAGCTGTGCGGCGGCTCCCATGGCCGCCCGAGGATGCCGGCATGACTTGTCAGCTGTTCGGCGGCTTCTGCGGCTGCCCGGGGATGCCGGCAAGGCTTGTCAGCTGCTCATCGGCTTTCTGGCCGCTGGGTACCACTGTAATCCTCCGTCCTGCACGCCATCCTTGCCCCCCATCTGTGCTATGTTGAGCCCGGAGGGCTTGACAGGCGGCCCCTCTACCAGGGCTCCTCCTGGAAGGCAAGGAGAGGCATAGCGTTAGACGGGTACCGTGGCAGTCGGCTCTGCCGAACCCCCTGGCTTGCGGGGATGCTTGCGGTGGTATTGCCATAGCAAACTGGGAGCCGTGAGATCCGCCACCCCCACCCAGGAGGCCTCCGTTATGGGGTAGCCCTTCCACAAAGTATTGCACACAGCCCGGGTGGATGCGGGAGTCGAGTATCTCCTGGACCTCGTAGTTCTCCCCCCCAACCGGCCCCGGTGGTTGTTTCACATGCCTCAATGAGGTCCCCGCTACCGGTTTCAGCAGGCTGCTGCAAAAAACTGGGTGCACCCTGCCCAGAAGGCGAGTTAGATGCAAGCGGACCGTAACCGGGTTGATGACCTGTGTCACCCAGAAGGGACCCACGTATTTTGGGCCCAATTTCTTACACGGCAGTTTCAGCCCTAAATACTTGGTCGATAGGTACACCATATCCCCTACCTGGAAAGGCTTTTGGGGTGCTCGTTTTTTATCAGCTTGTACCTTCGACGCCTCCCCTGCTTTTTGCAGAGCCCTTTTCACCGCATCCCACACCTCCCGTATACAGGGCATCCAGTCACATGGAGGACAAGGAGAGGGGTCCCCCTGCTGGCATTCAGGGATCGGAACAAACTCCAATCCGTGCACTACTCGAAATGAGGTGAAGCCAGTACTGCTGTGGACCGCATTGTTGTACGCCACCTCAGCGAATGGCAGGAGGTCGGCCCAATCTGCCTGCTGATAGGACACGTAACACCGCAGGTACTGCTCCACCATGGCGTTGGCCCTTTCGGTGGTCCTGTTGGTACTAGGGTGGAACGCCGAACTTAGACCCTGAGATGAACCGATCGAGGAACTCCCGCCAGAAGCGGGCGGTGAATTGCATGCCCCGGTCAGACACTATCCATCGGGGCACCCCATGTAGGCGGTATACGTGCGCTAAGAACAGTCTGACCAGCCATTTGGCAGATGGCAGACCCTTGCACGAGATGAAATGGGCCTGCTTCGAAAACAGGTCTATTACCGTCCAGATCACCGTACACCCCCGACTATCCGGTAGCTCTACAATAAAATCCATCGCTATCTCTTCCCAGGGCCGGTTAGGGTTGGCCACCTGTTGCAGCAGCCCAGGTGGGTTACCCACATGGGGTTTTGTGATAGCACATATGGGGCATTCTCGTACATATGTTTCCACATCTGCCTTCATCCCTGGCCATCAAAACTGTCATCTTAAGAGATGTAGGGTTTTGAGAAAACCGAAATGACCTGCCTGTTTGACGTCATGGCCTCGATGAAGCACCTTCGCCCGTACATTCTCTGGGATGTAGATTTTATCGCCCTTCCATGCCAACCCCCCCTCCCTGTCAACACCACCGGATGGTCCAACAACTAGGGATCACTCTTAGTCGCCCTCTGCAACTGCTGCTCTAGAGTGTCTGCAGGTTTGATCGTGACCACCTGTTCATGGGGTTGCCATTCGGGGGGTATCATGGCCTGTACCACCTCCTCCCTTTTGCTATTATACTGTGGCATCCATGACAAGGCATCTGCCAGGAAGTTCCTACCACCAGGCACGTATTTCAGACGGAACCGAAACCTCTGGAAGTACTGCGCCCACCGTACGTGTTTAGGGGCAAGGCTTCAAGGTTTTTGTGGTCCGTCCACACCTCGAACGGCTCCTTGGCCCCCTCCAGGAAATGTCACCATGTGGCTAACGCCCACCGCACAGCGAACGCCCTTCAGGTCTTCGAACGCCTTCTGGCACGCGAGTGACCATGGCAACCTTTGGCTGGGCCGTGGTTTACTCGCTGATCACATTATTGTGAGGCACTCTACATAGACTGCCCTTGAAAGACTACTTGAAAATTTGAGCTGATCCACCTTGCAATTGCTCTGATAGATACAGTATATCTGCTTCACAATTCACTGATATATATTCTCTATATCCAGATCTTCACTGGTTACCAGGTTGTCTTTGAGTGTAGCTTAAGTCATGGTTTTCACTCTTAATGTTCTGCATAGCTCAGGATCTAAGTATCTTCAAGATCATCTGATTGTTTCTGGCTGTCAGAGGTAGGCCTTGTCAACTGGTTCCTCTCTTCTTTGGAACAGCTTCTGAGATCCATATTGTCATCAACTTACTGCGCCTTGGAAAGATGATTAAAACTGGATTTTTCACCAGGTCATGGGGATAGATATATTATGAAATGTTTATTCTTTGAATGTAGTGTTCTGTTTGTATTGAGTTTGTTATTGTGCCTGTAATCTGAAACTTGACATATGTTATCTTTTTTGAGATATTTATAACCTTATTTTACATAATAGGGTATGTAAATCACTCAGAGTCATTTACAATTGAAGCAACAAATAAATCCACTAAATATTTTTTTTTTTGTTTCATTCAAAGCAATATTTCAAGCTATATAGTGCAGATAAATGGGAGTATTGAGAGATAGATAAAAACACTTATGAGTTTCTGGGGAAGAATAAATGCAGTGGAAGTGAATATGGCTTCAAGATTGTTATATACTTAGAGAGTATTGACTGTATTGATCCCATTCAGATATTTTTAAACAAATTTATAAGTTAATGACATTTTTTTAATGGAATGGTCTGATATCAAAAATCTCTCTTTTAAAGTTACATATTATATCACAAGAACAGTTTTAATTTTCCTGATTTTAAATCTTATAATTGGGTCTGTCTGTTAACTTTAATAAGCTATTGGAATGAAAGCAACATTGATTATGTACTATTTTCAGCCAAACAGAATTTTTATTATTTGGCACTCTTGAAATACTGGCAAGTACTTGGTTCCTATTATAGTAGGAAATTTTTAATATTTCCAACACTTAAGTCAATTAAGCATATTTGGATATTATTAGGTAAGAAATTAATATTTGATTTGAACTCTCATGACAAATTGAGAATTCAGAATTGTATTATGGAAAAATAATGAGCTTTTAGAAAGAGAAATGTGCAGTGAACGGGATAGTTTCCTTGTATATATTTATTACACTTCTATACTTCTAAGATTTTGGAAGATTACAAAGGGAATATAATATACTAAAGCAATAAGACAACAACATATACAGTAAAAACGTTTATTATAGTCTTTGGTCCAGATATCTTAGCAATTTCTGAAACTCTGATAGAATTGAAGGCATTTTTAGGGAGGCTAAGCCAACAATCCAGGATTATCAATGATTTTAAAAATCTTAAAAACAAACTTTGATAATATATAAAAAATATGGAATGGAGAATTGGAATATCCTATGCTACACAATTGTTTCTCATTTTAAGGAACATAACAGTAGAAGGTTAGAAAATAAGACTGATTGTCATCTTCCCTGTGTTAAGTATGCAAAGAAAAATAATGAAGGAATATTAGTATGTTTTCTTAGAATATACATTGGTACTTCATTTTGGGTTAGATATCAGTGATTCAGGAAACCAGCTTTTTAGCAGGAAAGTAAGGTTTAGAGATACTCCAAATTTGGTGATATAATTTAATAGTATGTCAATATTTATGAGTAGATTGAGTAAATACATACACTAGTAAATATTGTAAATTCTTGGGGAAAATTAGATACATTTTATTAAATTGTCATTGCTTTTTCTTCTTTTTAAATTTTAATCATATGCATACATATGCAGACAAAACTTGTTTGAATTGTTTGTGTTGTTATTTATTATTTTCATTTGTAACTTTAAGTAAAAGCTCTTTTTTCCAGCCTCACTGTACAGTAGAAGCACAGTAAAGCTCAGCTATGGGTAGAACACAGTTGATATCAACCTAATTTTCTCCTAACAGAAGAAAAGCATGTTAAATAGCTATGTGAGTGAACCAATAGATGCACAAAGATCATATATTCCATTAAAAATAATTCCTTTGGGTCCAATAGCACTATACCATAGATGTATAATGAAACATCGGCTTATGTATGCATAAGGCTGAAAGACTGTTTAACTATTCTCTTTGGGGACCAGATTTTTGCTCCAATTAATTTTTGATTTTTTTTGGTTAAAAAAAATATCTGCAGGGAAAAATTAACAAATTAAATCTGAGGATTGGTTACATTTATTTTTTAAAAAGTGTTGAGTAGCCAAGAGGTCTCATCTATCTCTGCTTACGGACTGGGTGTTGTTGTTTTAAGTTCTACATATTTTAAGTATTCTATGGCCAAGTTGTTTGAACAGAACAGACTTTTCCTTAGTACTTCCTGGAACATTTATTGCTCTGGAATCTTTATGAAAAGGATACTAATTGTTTAGAATTTTCAACCGTATTTTTGACAAATTTAAGATCAACATTTGGTCCTAGAAGAAACCTATAACCTCCAGCTACTTTCCTTACTATCCACTGCATTTATCATCCAGACAAGGAGAAACAGTAGTTCCTAAGCCTTCTGATGAACCATTGCTCATGTCATTTCAAGTGACATGGGGTGGAGAAGGGACAGCAGGATTCATGTTGCTGAATAAAGCATTGAAACAGGTTTGTATGAAAGCTTAAAATAGGCCAGTTTGAAGTCCAAATCCTAAGAGTTTCCATCTGAGCTTTTAAGAACATAATTATCTGGTTTCAATCTGATTCTTAGGCATAACCTTCTCTAATCTCCAGATGTATTGGACTTCAAATCCCCAAATCCCACAGGATAGCTATGCTTTGACAGGAAAGTTGCAAGCCACCATCAAAAAGGATCAGATGGAATAGAGATATTAGGGTGGGAAATACCATTTCAGATATTAAATAGAGGGTGCAGTTTTTGAATACTCCTAAATGCATTCATGCAAATTCATTTTTAAAAATAGCTCAGCACAACAGGCGAAGAATTCTTGCTTTTTCTTGGCAAGAAGTCTGCTTGCCTGCCTGCTAGCATTTTGCTTCCCAGATGCTTTTATATTCTATCTAAATGGTCTCAGACTGCTTTCAGCCTCAAAAACACAAAATGTCAGGAACAGGGTGGGTTTTGAGTTGGCAGTTTTGAATTGAAACAACTGAGCCATTTTTAAAAATGCATTATTTCCTATTTATATAGTGTGATTTAAGAAAGCATTGTACTTCACAATAAGGAAAATTATAACTGAAAATCGCCTCTAATTTTAGGAAATATAAATTCTTAGTAAAATCTTGGCTTATGCTTCTTTTCATGGAAAAGGGTAGTAAAGATTAGTGGGTCAACAGAATTTAGTAAACCAAAGTGAGTATTATTGCTACAATATCATTGGTATTAATTGACATCTGACCAGAAACTGGCATCTAACCAGAACTTTTTCATGTTATGAAAAATGAAACAAAACTATAATAGGTCATTTTTCACCTCGGTGGAAATAACAGAATAAGAAAATTAGCTTAAAACTTAGAATTTCTGGCCTCAAAATAAACACAAATCTCACTGTAGGTTTTGTAACTTATATAGTTGTAATTTAGTCAAATAGGCAGTTAAAATGTGTTTTTTTCAAACATATTAATTTTTGAAATAAGTTTTACTTGGAGTAAAATGAAGCTTGACTAGCTGCAGAGGGTTGTGTTCTGAAGCTCATCTTTGGCCCTACGAAACTCATCCACCTCTCTTCCTATAATTATGAAAGTTTTGGGTTTTTTTAATGTTTATTGCACAAAAGCTTTGTTGATGATCTGGAAGGAAGGTAATTGAATCTGTCAGATAATCTCAAATCTAAAGAAAAACACATCAAAAGATGGGTTTAAGCAATATCATCCATTTCTCAGATGACTATGTTCATGTCAGATAGGCTACACCCCTATTATTTCCTCTTTATTATTTCTGCCACAAGATTCTATTTCAATAAGTATTTAACACTTTTCAGGTAGCAGTGAGAATGGACACAGATATCTTTAGAAAAGATCTTTGGAACCTGTTTTTTAATTGCAGAAGAAAAAGAGGGAGATGAAGAAGAGTCATGCTATGCAGCTCCAGAGTGTATTTAATATTAAAATACATACAAATTTTAACTACATGTTTCACATTCTTTTATATAATTTTAAATAATATTTTATTTTTTCCCTGCATTTATAGAGAAGAAAACAAATATAGTTTAGTATAAGGTATATCTGACTTTATAAGAGGAACACAAAATTGATCGAATCTTAGTTGATCAAAAACTGAATGTGTGTTAGCAATGTGCCATGGCTACTAAAATAAAAATGAAATTTAATAGAGATATAATTTCTGAATTATACAAAGTAATAATTCTATTTTGTATATGTCAGATATCCCACATCAAGTTCTTTTAAAGGTCACCAAGTTGAAGCTAAAACTGCAAAGAAGTGCAGTGAGAAGAGATGAGGATACTAGTTATCTTTAAAAAAAAAAAAAACTAAGGTGAAACATGAAAGCACTCTTCCATACCTCGAAAGGTATCCAAAGGAAAGAGTTAATGCCTATTACCTGTCATCCCAAAGCACAGGATGTAATGACAAGTTCCAAGAAAAGAGGTTCAGGTAGAATATTTCAAACACTTAGTAACCTCTAAGAGCAGTAGACAGCAGTACCAATTACAGAGGGAGTAGATTGGCAACTTGCCTTTTATTGAATATGTTCACGCCAAATTTCAGAAATGCTTAGTTAGAGTATCTTCATTCGGTAGAAACATGGACTGGATGTCTTCTATGTTTTTACATTATGATATATAATAATGGCTGTAAAGGTTAACAATATGATCAGTGTTATGTGCAATGGAGTATGAAAATCATCAGAATATAACATAATATTATAGTGCTGGGAAATATTATAACTTAAAATGTTTTTTAAAAGTAATCACAATTGTATGATCAAATTTACTATGTTTTTTTTTTAAAAAAAACCAACCATCTTGGTTAGTATTTTTCCACTGATAACACACATGAATGTAGATTTGGTTTTCACACTGAGTAACTCAATGTAAATTTCTTTCCACACCCTTTCTCTGCAATTCAAAATATGTTTTTGTTGAAATTACACCAGTAACAATGTTTATTTCTATCATATTTTTTAAGCATAATAATCTACATGAGTCTTTTAAAATAAAAATATTAAAGTCATTATATTAAGGTATTTGCAATCATTTATTTACCCAATGTTGAATTTTCTGAATGTAATCATGATTTCCATCATGACTATAGTAAGTTGTGTAGGTGTTGTTTACTCTATAATGTAATCTCTATTTACAAAACTGGCTTGTAAGTGAATGATCTTATAAGTATCTGTTCTCATCTATGAGCTTCCTTCCACAGATTTCATATTAGCTGTAGCATACTGTAATCATAATTGTGGTCATAGCATAGAGATATTACTAAAAAGTCTATAATCAACAATCCATATAGTATATTAAATATAGATTTTGATTTTGTTTATCTTTTAGAATTAAAAACCTTTTTTCTCGCTTAGTATGTAGCAAAGGGGGGAAACACAGTAGAACTGCGATTTTCATCCAATGACTTGTACTATAGACAAGTTGCATGACAAGAAGAAAAGGGACCAGCCACAAAGATACAACTATATACAGTACATCTGTGGGATCTACTTTAAATAATGAGAAAAAAGGTGCAAACGCAAACCATATGTTTAACATAGCATATACATCTAGCAATATTAATTCTGCTGCAGTAAAAACTACTGTATGAAGAATAAAATGGCATGTTAAAAGCTCATAAATTTAAAATTCTTTCATGGATCACAGCCCATATCATCATGGAATATTAACCTGGTATAGTTTTGTTATACATCAATGGTTGGGTAGAAAAAAAGGAATAATAAAAGAAGAAAGAGAAAAACAAATAAAAGAATTACAGAGTGTAGAAAGCGCTAATTGCTTGCTGAAAGCATCAGTCACAAAACATTATACTGATGAGCTGATTAATTTATAAATTGTGATTTAAAAAAGCCTGGATTCTATTTATTCAATTGAGAAAAACCTAATAGCTACCAACTCATTATTTCATGGTAAAATCCATCTTCATACAAGTCTGGCTATCTTAAAGCCAGTGACAATATGTAAAACATTGTTTTTTAAATATTGCCATTTCTGTGTAGAGATTGACTAGCTTGTCCTATATAAACTGGGCTAGTCATTGCTGACAGATGACAGTATATATAATATTGAAAGATGAATATGCATACAAACCTTTAATGATCTCTATATTCATATTATCCTAAAATAATTTTATTTGAATATATATTTATGTATTTATGCCTCACAGAGCTTTTTTCCTATATCTATATCCTTGTACATGATTATTACTGTAATAAGAATGTGTAGATCACTCAAACCCTATAAAAGGAAAATGTTATTGTTCAGAATTGTGTTCTGATTTATGTAAATGTATTAGCTGTGAAGTAAAGGAACAAGAAATGGTATGCTTCCGGTTTTGCATCGCAGTAAGACGGATGCAGGAAGGCAGGGCTCTGCCTTCCATGCCTGATTTCACCCTGCTAGGGGCCCTAAAAGGGCCTAAAGTCGCCCCGAAGAGGCGGTGAAAAAGGAGAGGTGACTTGTCGATCACGAAGAGATGGCAGTTTTTCCATTCGATCTGAGGAAAGCCCTCCAAACCAGCAAGGGAAAGACTGGCTACATTCCTGTGGCCAGCCATTAGCTGCTGACAAACTGAAGAAGAAAAGCACCAGTTAGCATAGTAAACAGCATGTTTGGATCTGGGTGAGAACATTGATCCTTTCTTTACTATTTTACAGCTGAATTTCCTGAAAGGCTCCCAAGAAGGTAAAACCTCCGAACATGAATGGAAGCGGTGTTTTAATTTCTTTTATGGGGGACAGAAATACATAATACCGAAGTGGAAGTAACATAAAGCTACAGCTTTGATAAATTTGAAAACTGAGATAACTGTTAAGATTTTCTCTTTGAAAAAAAACATTGAGATGAAATATCAATCCTTTGTTTTAATAGTGGAAAATGGATTTTGAATGACATCTAGTGGTGAGTATAGCACTACAACTAGCTTCCTGGCTGTTTGGTGACTCCTAGCTTAATGGAGAACAGCTGGCAATAAAGGAAAATATTTTGGCATACTTATCATCCTGACCTTCTTGAACTATAAATACTTACTAAGCTTGGACTTTTAATCTCAAGAACTACTGGGAGAAAAAGGAAAATTTGACTTTTGACTACATCTGGCTGGGAGAGACTTTTGAGCTGATTTCAGGGTGGTTGAACATTTTAAACACTTTGAACATTGTAGATTACAACTTTGCCTGACTGACAATTCTTGGACACCTGAGACAACGGACTACTACAAAATATTGCTTTTAGGACTGGACCCATATTCTGGAACCTATTGTATTATAAAAGCTACACATAAAGACCAGAAAAAACTAAATGAAACTCTACTCTTATTAAGATTGGTGATACTAGAGGATCTCTAGGAATGATACCTCAAGAAAAAATAAACACCTTTCAGAAGGAAATATATTCTATGCTATAACTAATTCACCAAACAATTGTTGCACACAAAGAGGACACAAAAAAACCCATAATGAGACTAAAAATAATTTAGATAACATAAATGAGCAAATCTCCAAACTAAATCTGCAACTAGAAAATTCCCGACAATGACTACAAAGTATGAACAAATAAACCAGAAATCAGAAGATGAAGCAGAGGAAATGGACCTAGAGATGGAAGAGATAAAAGAAGGGAAATATAAACTACCATACACATATAAAATACTTCAAGATTTACCATAACAATGAAAATGGAAAAGATGCTTTACCCCTTAGGTCTGCAAAACATACCTGATGAAGATTTTAAAAAATGGAATATAGAGCTGTCAGGGGAAATGTCACAACTTGGGAGGCAAAAAATGAAAAGAGAACTTGAGGGAGAAGGAAAGTGGGAGTTGCTTAAGGAATATAAGTGGGCACCAAAAAATACCCTATCTAAATTGTCTTCCTCATGCCAAGCAATTTTTACAAAAATAGAAAATTCCTGGACGATTTAATTGTCTTGGTTTGGAAAACTATTTGGCAAAGAAAGAAAGTGATAGTTAGATCTAAAAAATAGAAGACTTGACCTATTAGAGGGGGAATTTAAATGTTTGTTTGAATATGATTAAAAAAACAGATGACTCTTAGATATAATTAGATTTTTATAATGAAAGATATAATTTAGAATTAAAATAGCATTCTTTCTGCTTTTTTGATATGGCAAATATGAAAATAAGAGGATGGCTGGTATGAATAAAACTTTTAGCAATATAAATGTAATTAATATTGAGAAAATCGTAACTGACAAAGATACTTCAAAGATTGATGGGAAATTAAACCTTAATAAGAACATGAAAAAACAGAATATTGATTTATGAATTGATATTATTGTTATTTGTATAATATTAGTAAAATATGATGAGGATGTTTATATCTAACTTTGTATACATCAATAGTAACAAGAACTGTAACTGTGTAACAAGGGGAAAATGGAAAAAAATATGAGGAAGAAAGGAGGATCAGGGAAAAAATACTGGATTGTGCAGTACTGAACAGATTTATATTGAAGAAGTTAATGTTAAATATGTGAACCCAGACAACATATTGTTAACTAAGCACTAAAGATTGTAATTTTTTAAAATCAATAAAACATTAAAAAAAAGAGATGGTATGCTTCTTGTATTATACTGTAGACTATTATTAAATATCTGTTTAGCATTTTTCCCTCTTCACTTTACTGGATGGGAAGTGATGGATAAATCTGGCCCTAGGTTCTGCCTTGGTTTACCTTTTCCAATAGTTGGAAGATAATTTAAAGCAATTTATTAGAGTAAATTGGGATCTCCCTATGAAAAAGAAGAATCTCAAGAGCTATCTTACATTCTCTTTTATATTTTAAGACATCAAAGAAAATGAAAGAGAAAAGGTGATTGGACAGGACAAAAGTAACTTCCCCTTTGAATAGACATTCAGTTATATGTAGTCAAACATGTTACAAAAGGATGAATTGAAAAACACATGATTTAAATTAGTTGTCTTTTCCTTCCAGGGAAAAGGAACATATATAATTGCAGAACTCAATTGTAAAAAAGTATTACTTCACAGAAAGCTTGGAACCAACTTCCAGTGGAAGTAGTGGATCAATCAGCAGTAGTTTAAACATGCTTGGGATAAACCCATGTCTGTCATCCAACAAAAATAAATAAATAAATAAATAAAATAATAAAATAAAAAATAAATAAAATAATGAAAATTAATTAACGAAAAAGAATTTTTTTTTCCAAAGGCAGACTCAACAGCAGTCTTTTTCTGCCATCAGTTTTCTATGTTTCTATAATATTATGGGTGAAAGAATGCAAATATGAGGCTTTCAAAGAATATTCTTTATTATTGTTTTTAAAAACTGGCTGCTAGTTGTATTTTTCAGAGGATAAAAACATAAGCAAAAGTTAAAATAGTTCAATAGTTGTTAGAGTGGTGCAGTTTTTATTATTCAGAATCGACTCATTAAATTTAATGTAATTTTGAAAACACCAGCACCTTTTTCAGGATGCTTTAATGAATAGAAGGGATATGCTGAATTTGTGTCAAATCCCAAACACTTATTCCTAATGATTTTAGAACTAGGCATGGCCCTATTGATATGCACTATGGCTGCTGATTTCTCCATATGGGATGGAGGGATAGAATGAAATATCTTTAAGAGAGAAATTGCTGATTAGAAGGTATCTTTAACAATAAGAACAACTAGAATATTTTTTTTACTCCAATCTCACTTGTTTATACCAGCACATAACATGCATGTTTAATTTCTTGTATAAATAGGCATATAGCACAGAATACATTTATAATAAATTAAATAATTGCCACAATGATAAAAACATTAAAAGAGTCAATTTCTTTTGATTAAACGGTTCTGCTAGGTAAAAAAGCTGCAGATCATTCCTTATATGTATTTCTCTGATGCTGCATGCAATGTTCTAAGAACGCATGCAAAAACAATACTCATTGTTGGGTGTAACCACCAGAAATACTTGTAATGTAAAACAGCAGTTTTTGCTTGTTTTCCTTTTCAGTTGCTCAATAAGTTGCTCAATTGCTCAATTATCGCAAGTATTTGCTAACATTCCTGTGAAATTTTAAATGGCATGTTAGGACACATTGTGAGTTGCCATCCATAAAGAATTTGTTTAACTTTTAGCTTCGTTATGTAAATGAATTACACAATTAAATGTGATTTTATCTCAATCCATTCAATAGAATGTTATCTTATGCAAGAGAAATGTAGCATTTCTTTAATAGATAAATTAAATAAAGGTGGAAAGCAAAAGAAAAACAAACATTTAAGACTATTTTTTTTTACTTCCAGTCAAAAATTTGCATGTTTTTTGTCTTCATACAGTAAAGCTTTATTTGATGCAAAATTAATTTACTAAATGTATATTGAAAAATGTGAAAATATCTATGAAAAAATATGGTTGTGTCTTTAAAAACAATGCAATCTTAACTAGGCTAAAATGATGCATGTGAATCCCATGTATATGAACAGGCTAGAGAAAGATCAACAATTGAGAACCTAGTACTAATGTGAGAATCATGACATTATTTCAGGTTTCTAAGCACAGACTTTAATGTCCATTCTGAATGTATCAGAATAACATGTGTAGAATGATGATAATACTACCCATGAAAATTCCAGCCATAATTTGGGGAAAATTCAAGACTTTATTTAAATATTTACAGCCTATCTGCTATACTAATGGATTCAGGATAGCTGCGAATTATAAAATACATAGAATAAAATGATATAATAAATAAAACTTTTTTAAAAACAGGAAATATAGTAAAGACCTAAAGAGGCACAAATAATTATCAGGAAAAATAGGGCCTAGTCAAGCCAGAAGTGTCCATAGCAGTGCAGTGGTTTAAAAGTTTGAAGATGGAAGCATCATAAGAATGCAAGCCCTACATATTTTGTGCAAGTTTTAATGTTATATGCAGATACAAACATATTCGGCTTGCATTATGATGATGCTTTTTTTCATTTTGCCTTTTGTGACCCTCCCACCACAGTAGATACTGTTGAGTCAGGCTGTGATTTTCAGCTCTGGATACAAAAGTAAAAGTTAGACTTTTATTCTGCAGTGGGGGAAAAAATAAAGTCAAGACCAGTTAGTCTTCCAGAAGAGATTTTTAAAACTGGGATGCAATCGCAGAAGAGTCAGTCTCACATTTCTCAGTGTCTTTCCCAGTTAGGCGTTTCTGATGACCTCCCTCTCTCTCTCCTTAAAAAGATGTTCAAATATGTACATGCTGGAAGAGGCTTTTGAAATGTTTTTAATAAAATTCTGAAATTTGCCTTGTAGTGTATCAAGTAATAAGTGCAGTTGCTTTTAGATTGATATTATATGGTATTCAAAAAAAGTGCCAGATGGCTTTCACGCCATCTTTTAAGGACAGATCCACATAAAACCGCATGCAGTTAGTACAAATGAGAGTTTATTGCATCATGAACCAATATGTCTCTTAACTAGTGATGGCCAAATCACAACTAGCCAAATGCATTCTGGGATAATGATGACATTTCAGGCCAAAAGGAAAGAGATTATTCTAGGAGAACACAGAAGCAGTGACTCTATTTCTTCAGGTGAAATAGAGCTTCAAATAGAATTGGGAAGTCATCTAATTCTTGGATATATTTACAACAATTCATGGAATTTCCATCTCATAGGAATTCATTTTCAGTTATTGATTTTCATCCAACCGTTTACAATGTCTGATACCAGTTAAATATTAGTGCCATCTTACTTGATGCTAATGGAGAAATAGGGCTGAGTTTTATCTGCTTACTATTAGCAACTAACTAAATCACTTCAATAGTTTTACATAAATATTAAAGAGCAGGGCTAACAGAATGCCTCTTAACAGTCATTGAAAAAATTTAAAGTCTCTTTTTGTCACTCTTTGAAAAAAATCTCCTGGTAGAAACTGAACCATTCAACAATGGTATCTCATTCAACTCCCAGAGTATTTAATAAAAAGGTTAATGTTATTAATATATACTGAGACAGCCAGGAGAATCTAAAGAATTATATCCGCTATGTCTTTCCCCCACAAAATGTCATATGTCAAAATGAAGATGCAGTATCATTGCCAAAACCTAATCTGTAAATTGACTGGGATGGATAATCCATGTCCACCAAGAACAAATGAAACTGGTTTTGCTTGAAGTATGGTAACTATAAAATATCTATTCTTAACTTATCTGCCAACTTTAAAATTGTAACATTTTGTTTATGTCCCAACCTGGGAAAGACACAACTTGATTGATGCAAGAGGGAACTTTGCCTTCTATCTATCATTTAACTTCTTCTTTGCTAGTCATTGCTTCTTTATTTTTCCAGCATATATAGTATTTGCCTGGCCAATGTGTTTATCTTTTTTGAGTGGATGCTTTGCTGTATATAGAGCAGTGGTGGGATTCAGCCAGTTTGCACCAGTTCGGCAGAACCGTTACCTAATTTTTTGTTGAGTTTGGTGAACTGGTTTGAAAGGACTGACTGGTTTGTAAGTCTTTCCCCTTTTCTTGGAAACAACTTCATTCCCCCCCCCCCAACTCCAAGTTCTTAGCCTCTCTTTCAGGAACTGTGATGTTCATGCTGGTGTGACCAGTTCCTCTTTTGGCTCATAGCCACCACATCCCAGTTCCAGGGAGCACCCTCTGCGGCCAGCCATCCCTTGGCCTTTGTCTCATCTTCTTACCGAGTCACCAAAGCATTTCTCACCTAAACTCACAAGGGGAGGACAGGGGGAAGGCCTCACTCGGGCTCCCTGTGCCATCATCAGCCTCCCGCCGTCCTAACCACCAAAGTCCTGCCACCAAGGAAACAGGCGGTACTGAGCTCCTCTGCCCAGAGAGGGGCTTCTGCAGGCTCTGCTTCTCCACAGGGAGAAGTTTGCAGTTATGAGTCCCTGGTCGGGGGCGCTTTAGAAAGCTACCACGGCCCTCACCATTATGCTCAGCATGCCATTGCCTTGCCTGCAGTTCACCTTGGGCTCCTCGGCGCCTTTGGCCTGTGGAGGCTGGATGATCAAGCTAGAGACTGGTCCTGCAGGATTTGGACCAAGCTCGGAAAAGGTCCTTCTTGCTGCTGGGGCTGCTGCTCACCTTCCTCCTCTGGCACCTTGGCCTTCTTGCTAGGCCCCAGGCCAGTTCAGTGGCACCAATCTTGCCTAGGCTGCCCTGATGACTGGCAGAGGCTCCAAGCCATATGGGTCAATGAATGCATGGGCAAGCTGCTGCCGGGCTCCTCCTGTATTTACATAGGTTCCGAATCCAGGATGCCGCAGGGCTGTGGCGTGGGGGGGATGCGCCTCCTGTTGGGCTGGGGGGAAGAGGATTGCCAGAGGACCCTCCATATGCTGCGGGCTGGCCACCATTCCTTGTAGGTCTAGGTGTGGCTGCGGCCCAGGAATATTTTCCACACTCATCCTCTTCCTCCAACTGTAGGCCTCAAGGCTCATTGCACTGATTGCACCACTGCTGCCACTCATGGCTGCAGGCCTCAAGGCTCGTCGCACCGATTGCACCGCTGCTGCTGCTCGTGGCAAGACACCACATGGGTCTTCATGCCGCTCGCACCAGTGCCGTCATTTGCTGCAGCAGGCTGTGAGGCTCGTTGCATGGTTCGAGTGACACGAAGAGCCATGCGGCATCTTGCCATGAGCAGCGGCAGCAGCAGCAGCAGTGCAATCAGTGTGATGAGCCTTGAGGCCTGCAGCCGTGAGCAGTGGCAGCGCCGCGATGTGCCATGTGGCATGCAGCCATAAGCGGCCACAGAAGAACTCGGCCAGTGGCATGACAGGTGTTGGGCGTGGGAGGTCTGGCTGCAGTGGTCCTAAGGTAAGCAGGTGCAGGGCACGTCGGGCAGCTCTACCTCCCCACCCCCACCCTAGCTTGATTTTTATATGTGCATCAGGTATTATTTAATATTTTTTCATTAATATTTTAAAACTTTCATATATCAATCTAGTTTTGTGTACCTCTTTTTGTTATTGTTAGTTGCGAAGTCGTGTCCGACCCATCGCAACCCCATGGACAATGTTCCTCCAGGCCTTCCTGTCCTCTACCATCTTCTGGAGTCCATTTAAGCTCACGCCTACTGCTTCAGTGACTCCATCCAGCCACCTCATTCTCTGTCGTCCCCTTCTTCTATTGCCCTCAATCTTTCCCAGCATTAGGCTCTTCTCCAGTGAGTCCTTCCTTCTCATTAGGTGGCCAAAGTACTTGAGTTTCAACTTCAGGATCTGGCCTTCTAAGGAGCAGTCAGGGTTGATCTCCTCTAGGACTGACCGGTTTGATCGCCTTGCAGTCCAAGGGACTCGCAGGAGTCTTCTCCAGCACCATAGTTCAAAGGCCTCAATTCTTTTGCGTTCAGCCTTTCTTATGGTCCAACTTTCACAGCCATACATTGCAACTGGGAAAACCATGGCTTTGACTATACGTACTTTTGTTGGCAGGGTGATGTCTCTGTTTTTTAGTATGCTGTCTAAATTTGCATAGCTTTCCTCCCCAGGAGCAAGCGTCTTTTAATTTCTTGGCTGCAGTCCCCATCTGTGGTGATCTTAGAGCCCAGGAAGATAAAATCTGTCACTACCTCCATTTCTTCCCCATCTATTTGCCAGGAATTGAGAGGGCCGGATGCCATGATTTTGGTTTTCTTAATGTTGAGTTTCAAGCCAACTTTTGCACTCTCCTTCACCCGCATCAAGAGGCTCTTTAGTTCCTCTTCACTTTCTGCCATTAGAGTGATATCATCTGCATATCTTAGGTTGTTGATATTTCTCCCGGCAATCTTAATTCCAACTTTTGATTCATCTAGCCCTGCCTTTCTCATGATGTGCTCTGCATATAAGTTAAATAGGCAGGGCGACAGAATACAGCCTTGCCGGACGCCTTTCCCAATTTTGAACCAATCAGTGGTTCCGTGTCCAGTTCTCACTGTTGCTTCTTGACCCGCATATAGGTTTCTCAAGAGACAAATAAGATGGTCTGGTACTCCCATCTCTTTAAGAACTTGCCACAATTTGTTGTGATCCACACAATCAAAGGCTTTAGCATAGTCAATGAAGCAGAAGTAGATGTTTTTCTGGAACTCCCTAGCTTTCTCCATAATCCAGCGTATGTTGGCAATTTGATCTCTAGTTCCTCTGCCTCTTCGAAATCCTGCCTGTACTTCTGGAAGTTCTCGATCCACATACTGCTGGAGTCTAGCTTGTAGGATTTTAAGCATAACTTTACTTGCATGTGAAATGAGTGCAATGGTGCGATAGTTTGAACATTCTTTGGCATTGCCTTTCTTTGGAATTGGAATGTAAACTGACCTTTTCCAATCCTGTGGCCACTGTTGAGTTTTCCAAATTTGCTGGCAAATTGAGTGTAGCACTTTTACTGCATCGTCTTTTAAAATTTTGAATAGCTCAGCTGGAATACTGTCACCTCCACTAGCTTTGTTGTTGCTCAGCTTTCCTAAGGCCCATTTCACTTCACATTCTAGGATGTCTGGCTCGAGGTCAGTGACCACCCCATCGTGGTTGTCAGGGATGCTAAGCTCATTCTTGTATAGTTCTTCTGTGTAATTTTGCCACCTCTTCTTAATCTCTTCTGCCTCTGTTAGGTCCCTGCCATTTTGGTCCTTTATCATTCCCATCTTTGCATGAAACGTTCCCTTCATATCTCCAATTTTCTTGAAGAGATCTCTCTGGTTCTCCCTATTCTATTGTTCTCTTCTATTTCTTTGCTTAAATGTTCATTTAAGAAGGCATTCTTATCTCTTCTAGCTATTCTCTGGAATTCTGCATTCAATTGGGTGTATCTTTCTCTTTCTCCCTTGCCTTTCACTTCCCTTCTTTCCTCAGCTATTTGCAAAGCTTCCTCAGACAGCCATTTTGCTTTCTTGCATTTCTTTTTCTTTGGGATGGTTTTAGTTGCTACCTCTTGTACAATGTTGCGAACCTCCGTCCATAGTTCTTCAGGCATTCTGTCTATCAGATCTAATTCCTTAAATCTATTTGTCACCTCTACTGTATATTCATCAGGGATATGATTTAGGTACCTCTTTTATTGTTCTTATTTAAGTATTAAATGCATGAAATAATAAAGCAACTGTTGATACCATACACAGGTTCATTATTATCAACAGATAATTGTTGTATTTAAATTTCACCTGCCTTCTCTTTAGCAGAGATAATTTCTCCTGTTCAACAATGAAGATTTCTAAATATGAATCAGGAGGGTTCCACCCCATTGCATCACTGAATCATTGGATCATTTTTCCATGTTAAAGTGTTTTTCAAGTTCGTTTGTTTCCTGCAGAAAATATTTCATCAAATGCAACAACTGAGGTTGCAATTTAAAATATTTTAGTTATTGACATTCATATTAAAAGACAAACATTCATTCTTATAAAAATCTTTCTATACTAATTCACCAGCAGAAAGTAATGTAACTTAAAAAAATACTTAAAGTATAAGGCTCTGTTAAATACATATCCATCATGGTAAGGAAAGCTCAGAAAGAAATTAAAAAAATCCTATGAAAGGCTTGAGATTTATAAAAAAAGAAGAAATATAGCCAAATTTGTTTCACTTTATTTTAGTAGTACTACTTTAAAGTACTTTATTATTATTATTATTTTACTCTAGTAAATAATTCTTCTTTCTGTCAAGTTCATGTGCCACATGGCCTATTGTTTTTTTAAACATCATACGCTTTTCTTTTTGAAGATTTTATTAATTCTGTTTAACCATATCCTTCTTTGTCTTTCCCTTCTTCTCAGCCCATTAAATATTACTGTATACTTGTTCTGCAGTTGGTTCTCTATATAACACAAAGCCTCCTCAAAGCACATCACTCAGTTTGTATTAAATCCACATCTGTTCAGTGTCTATTTACTTTTGATCTTATTGCTTTTTGTTTTACCAGTCACAAGTACTCCATTCCTATTAAATTCATTTTACTTTTATGTTTCTTCTGACATACCCAATATTCACATCTGTATAACAAACTGGGCAGAAGCACACTGTTACACTTAGCCATTTTCATATTTTTCTATGAATATACTTATATTAGACTGTGCATTAGACCATTACCTTTCTATTAGCATTTATATGTCTTAAAATTTGTTCATCCATGTTTTTATCTTAAGTTCTAATTTTTCATCATTTATGTATAATTTGTAATCGTTCATTATATTTCCCCTGTAAAATGCAACTACCTTGGTCCTTGATTTATTTTATTTTATTTTATTTTATTTTATTTTATTTTATTTTATTTTATTTTATTTTATTTTATTTTATTTTATTTTATTTTATTTATTTTATTTTATTTTATTTTATTTTATTTTATTTTATTTTATTTTATTTTATTTTATTTTATTTTATTTTATTTTATTTATTTTGTTTTGTTTTGTTTTGTTTTATTTTATTTTATTTTATTTTATTTTATTTTATTTTATTTTATTTTATTTTATTTTAATTTTATTTTATTTTATTTTATTTTATTTTATTTTATTTTATTTTATTTTAATTTTTATTCAATTTCTATGGTTGCTTATCTCAACCAGTGGCTCTGGATGGCTTACAGTTCTAAAAACATAAGAACAAATAAACTTTAAAAAACTTTAATAGAAACATCCAAAATAAAAAATGTATAGCAACCAAGATAATTAACCAATTAACAGTAAAGCCAAGATACAGAGCCCTTAACACATTCAGAGCCACGAGCTCTTGTATACCGCCAAGTTTTTAAAGCCTTAGAAAGACCAGCAGGGTTGAGGCCATTCCAATTCAAAACCATCTTGCATCATACAGTCCATGTAGTATTTGCTACAATTATTTCAATTTATGGCCAACCACATGAAGTGATCTATATACCAGGTATAGTATAGGTGGTACCTTGCTCAATAGTAGTAACTGTGAGAGGGATCTCGGAGTCCTAGTGGACAATCACTTAAATATGAGCCAGCAGTGTGCTGCAGCTGCCAAAAAAGCCAACACAGTGCTAGGCTGCATTAACAGAGGGATAGAATCAAGATCACGTGAAGTATTAATACCACTCTACAATGCCTTGGTAAGGCCACACTTGGAATACTGCATCCAGTTTTGGTCACCACGATGTAAAAAAGATGTTGAGACTCTAGAAAGAGTACAGAGAAGAGAAACAAAGATGATTAGGGGATTGGAGGCTAAAACATATAAGGAACGGTTGCTGGAATTGGGTATGTCTAGTTTAATGAAGAGAAGGACGAGGGGGGACATGATAGCAGTGTTCCAATATCTCAGGGATTGCCACAAAGAAGAGGGAGTCAAGCTATTCTCCAAAGCACCTGAAGGCAGGCCAAGAAGCAATGGATGGAAACTGATCAAGGAGAGAAGCAACCTAGAACTAAGGAGAAACTTCCTGACAGTTAGAACAATTAACCAGTGGAGCAACCTGCCTCCAGAAGCGGTGAATGCTCCAACACTGGAAGTTTTTAAGAAGAGACTGGACAGCCATTTGTCCGAAATGGTATAGGGTTTCCTGCCTGAGCAGGGGGTTGGACTAGATGACCTCCAAGGTCCCTTCCAACATTATTGTTATTATTATTGTTATTATTATTATTATTATTATTATTATTATTATTATTATTATTATTATTATTATTATTATTATTATTATTATTATTATTATTATTATTATTATTATTATTATTATTATTATTATTATATACATTTACATTCACAACCAACATGCCAATGTCATTACAAGCATTTTCAAAAAATTCATAAAACAACGAAGGGAGCACCATAACCTTGTCTTAGTTCCTATTCAGTGTTAAACTATTCTGTAAACATTCAATTTTTTTTCATGTATGTTGAGAATTGTGTTATTCTAACTACCGTATTTGATTCTACATATATATTAACCACCAGTTATTTGTAGAATAGGATATAAAAGATTTTTGGCATCCTATTCTACAATGGAACTTCAAACATTCTTCATATACAGAGCATAATACACACTATTTTTTAAAAAAAATATTTAAACTCATTTTCCCTGTCCAAAAATATAGTAATGGTAATTAGCTTGTTAAATTTGAAGAAGAAATCCCCAAACAGATCTTTATTTACTGATTTCTGTAGCTGTCCATCTGAACAAGTGACAGAGGGGGGATGTAAACTATAAAAACAAATTAAAAACAATTAGAACAATACAATATAAATATATGTGTTCATCAAGTAGAACTATTACCACGGATTGTAGGTTGTCTATAATGTTAAAAAAAAAATCTTTCTTTCCCCTTTAAGCATTCTTAATCTGATAACTTTATGGCTGGAAGCTTAGGCAGGTAACATTAATAATTGCTATGTTACCTCATTTATGGAAAGCCAAGGTAGTGGTTTCCCTAATATGGACTAAAAGTCTGGTAAAAACAACTGAAATTCTGTGATCAAGTTAACATTGTATTCCAGTTTATTGAAGTTTGGAAGACATTTGAGGACTTTTCTTTCTCCTGGCATGTTCTTTTCTGTTTTCCCTGCTATTGTGATCAGATGGGATGTCTTTCCCAAACATATAATTGTTAATCATACTTTCAAAAAAAAAAAAAGATAAATGCACATTTAAATATATATATATATATATATAGTACATTAAAAGTATATATAAATGGATCTAATTAAAACTAATAGAGCTTTCTCTTAAACAGCTTGATCTACTTCATCTACAGTGACAAAGAAACAATGTTCTTTTAATATATCATCTAGAAAACAGTAAGCAAATAAAAAGAAAAAATATTATTCTTAACATTAATTAATTAATCAATTAATTCAGTTTAGACACTTTCTGTCTGGGTGGCTTATAATACAATATCACTAAAAAAAATCCAATGAAAGCCAAAACAAGAAGGGATCATTGTATGCAGACAGAAATAAAATAAAATAAATAAAATAACAAAACATGCTCACCAAGGGGCCCATCTCCAACTCAAGCTCTGAAAGAACAATTGAGGAGAGTATAATATGTCAAACAACAAACCATATGCAAAGAAATAATAAATTATTATGGAATTAACATTAAATGCCAGATGAAAGGCAGCTCAGTCAATTGAGCTAGTGTGTTTTGTGTTATTGCTGCAAAATTCTAAATGAACTGTTCACATTGGTAAAGAGACAAAGATTTATGAATCTCATTTTTCCCAAATAATCATTAACATGATTTTATAATTCAGATATGATAGCCCTAATCAGCCAGATTTAATGCCTACTGTTTCTACTCTCTAGATGCATTTGGATGATCTTCATCCAAACTTAGAAGACTGATCACAGTCACATGCTCCCACCACCCAATGTTGTCTACCCCAGCATGAAGAACAACAGAATGATAACTATAACCAAAGCCTCAATAAGAAAATTTATTAATTGGCACCTTCATTTGATTTATGTAGTGGCAATATTCAGCGGGATTGTTCTACCTGTTTCGTAACCATATTTTGAATATTTTCCTTTATAATCACAGTTTGAAATAATGGTATAATGGTATGAATGTATGTTTTATATATGTGAGTAAAATAATATTTTTGTGTCACATATATATGAGGTCCAGGACATTAGAGGGAGAACAGAATCTCTATGAAAAACTTCTGAGTTCCAAGTATCCAAGTGTCAGAATGGACTGACACTTTCCTATCAGTTACCTTGCGGTAAGATGGGAAGCTAATAAATTTTACAAATAAATAAAATCTAAATTTAAGGATTTGAAGTGAAAAACATTCACTTTCTTCATTATTGATTGTCTTTATTAATTACAGTGTAGGAATAGAAACAGAGCTGTAATTTAAAAATATAGTAGCTTCTCCTGAGAAGGTGGCACTTATGAAATTTCAGTCATGTATGTGAATGTAAATCACATGTGAATGTTATGTAAATGGCTCCTATAAAGTTTGTGTCTCTATAATAATAATAATAATAATAATAATATAATAATAATCTTTCACTTAATGTGCATGATGATGGTGTACAGTACAATGAGCTGTTCCTAGGAAATTTTGTATGTCAACTACTAGTACTAGTTGGAGCTTCTTTTCCAAATATATTACTTCCTATTGCTGTACAAATGCTGTTATGAACAATTCAAATAACCATTTATTAACATATAATCTGCTGTTAACATAATTTATCCAATGCTGCATACTAAGCAGCTTTGCTATAAGACAATGTAGTTATGAAGCTGGTTGGATTATAAATGCATTATGAGAAATGATAACATATTCAAATAAGCATAGGAAAGCTTGGGGGTTTATCTGTGTTTCAGAGGCAGTGATCTTAGAAAATGGTATATTTAAAGTAATTATATTCTAATGTAAGAAAAATTCCCAGACTTATCTTATATCTTTGGGTGTTGACTCCAGCACTGGCAATTCATCTAGTCTTGTGCAATTATCAGATATATTTTTTTTAGATTTTGAGTAGATGTTTTTAACTATTATACAATGATACTATATAATGTTATCTTGCATAGCTCTTTTGGCAATTGCAAAAAAAGGGCGTATGTATAAAATAGATTAATATATCAATAAAAAAAATCTTAAAATGTCAATTCACACATAAATTATACTTAAGCAACATTCATAGATCATTTTGAAATCACTTCCTGTTTCATTCTTGATTTTTATTATCATAGCTCTGGGCAGGAATGGTGGATGGTATTTTTCTGTTGTCTGTTCATTTATAAATGTGGAAAAGAATATATTTCAGATAAGAACTAAACTCTGTGATGATCAATGTGAGTGAAGGAAATTGTGGCTTCTTTAGACATATCTATCTAATGTTGCTTTTCAGCTGCCCTCAACATGCCTTATGGATACTACCCATTTACATTCAATATATCTAATAGTTATAAACCTAGGCCTTCATCTTACAAATAGTAAGTGTAACATTTTGCTTTTCTACAACAGCACAAAGCATAATGTATATCTTCATGCTATTATTGCCAAGGATTATAGTATTATTTAAATATAGGTGTATATAGAAATATTCTTGCTAGAAATAAGAGAAAGAAAATATGAGCACACTTTCTGTAATGAATTTTTCAGACTGCAACAATTTTGGAGGTTCAAAGAAAGGTAAAAATATTTACAGAAGAAAAGGGGAATACATAGTCTTCAAAATGCTGAACCACAATTACCAGTAGTTTCAATCAGTTTAAGAAATGATGAGGCTAGTAGAAATCGTAGTTCTGTAACTATATAAAAAAATAGTGAACCAGGATCACATAACAGGGCAAGAATGTTAGTTATACAACTAGGAGCAGAATTCCCATAGCATTGAAGTGTAAAATTTTGGGGTTTTTTTTTGTTATCACATTGAAGCTCTTTTGCCATTTTAATTCTCTTGAGCCTCATTTCTTATGAGCCTCATTCTCTCTCAATAGAGATGACAAAGTAAAAAAAAGGTACATGTTAGCCTCTAATTTTATATTTTACCCAAGCTGAAATTTAATTATCTTTCAAAGTTTATACTTCTCTAAAGTGACCTATGCTACAATTGCCTATTAGTTTCCACTATTTCATTAGTAGCAAAGTTGTTGCAAAACTAAACAGAATTTTTGAATAATAAAAACTGTGGCTTTAGCCTAGTATTACCTCCTAAAACAGAGATGGAAAATATATGTCTTAATGCTGTTCAAGTATAACTTGTAAAAACATACTTGTTGAACCTAATAGGAAGTGGGAGAGCGTAAAAATTCCAAGACGTCAATCAAGATTTGTAGTTTTGCTGCTCAATCTGAAATGTGTTGAAAATATAAATGTCTGAAAAAACTCATATCATAAAATTTCTCCCTTTAAATGATGTAGCACAGGGAACATATGTGTAGAAGAACCATTCTCATTATGGTGACATTAAAAATATTTAAATTAAAATTCCGGTGACTAATACATGGGGAACTAAACTTGTTTGTTTGGCCTGATTTTTCTTTCTCTTAATGCACATTTCTTTGCTCTTTTACTTTATTGCTCTAGCTTATTATAGTGTAAAGTGCCCAAAATTGCTGACAGTCAGGCATTTTTCAAAAATCTTCCTCTGTCTTTCACCCCCCCTCCCATGTTTCTCATCTGTCTGTGTGTATTCATTTCTTCATCTACCCTCCAAGAGTTCTCTTGTTTAACCCAGATTAAGAGCAGAAAAATATAAGCACCTAAACCCGGGCAGGATTGATATACTCCACCTCAATCAAACAATGATATTCCTTGAAAACGAGGAAATGCACCTTCTCTATTATGGATACTACCCTTTCGAACAGTATCACCCTGGAGATCTGCATAGATTCCTCCTACAATTGCTCCAAAAATCTTTGAAAGCTTGCCTTTGTTTTCATATCTGTGATTAGGATAGTTATTGATCCATGTTCCTTTTCAGTGATAGCCCTGCCTTTCAGAATGGCATTCCCCAATAAACCATACTGCTTCCATTTTACTGACTTACAAACTTACTATCTTTATTCCCAAGCCATGGGAAGTGTGTGGAGGGGTCAATTCCCTTTGGCATTTAATATATTTCAGATGTTTTTCTGTATTCTGGAGTCAGTCTTCCCATTTTTTGAATTCCTTTTCTTTGATGCATGTCTTCATGTATCAAAGAAACAACAGTGTCAATCTACAGGGAGTGACCAAGGAACTGAAAACCTTCCCATTTTAACATGCATCGCACAGACCACATGCTTTGATTATTTGTTCATACCCTCTATTATGTCTCTGTTTGGAAACATATTCACTTCATATACAGGTAAGCTGTACAATGGTTGTCAATGTACATCTTTTGTAGAATAGATGTGACTGTTTATTATTTTTATGGTTCATCACACAGTCAGCCAGATATTCAGACTGCATTTGGCATTTTTATCCACATAAAATGAGTCCTTCCCATTACCTTGAGTCCTTCCCAAGTATCTGAAATAGACAGATGTTGTTATTTGATGGTGTTATCATGGCAGTATGAAATCTGTTGGAAGTAAAGCTGCAATTTGCAATTGACTGATGCAAATGGTGTTTTAATGACTGCACTTGCCCAGGTGTAAATCCATATTTCGGTCCCTGAGTTTTGATTTTAAGTTCTTTATTCTTTTTATCTATCCACTACTAACCTTTTTTCAGACTTAAGAGTGTTTGAGACTGTCAGCCTGAAGAATGCCCAGGTATTTGGAGTTATTGTTTTCCCTCAGACTGTTGATGTTATTTCCATAGGACATCTTGATTCCTTCAGTTTTCATTATTTTTTCCCCTGTTGATAGTAAGGATGTCAAATTTATCCAGTATCTATTCCAGCAATGTATTGGCTGTATATTCAGACAGGGTTGAGCAGCAATTCTACTTCACATGTAAAGGAGGAGAGATAGCTGGTCAGATGTTTTTGATAGCCTTGGTTTTACTTATTCAGTATTGTTGACACAGGAATCAATTCAGTGACAAACAGTAGTGATGATAGTGAGTGTCCTTGAAAGATTCCTTTCTTGATGTTAACCTTTCCAAGTCCATCACCATTGACCAGCAACTGTGTCTTTCACTGTGCCATTGATCCTCGCACAAAGCTTCTGATGTTTATATTGACTCCTGTTATTTCTGGGCACTTTATTATCCAGTCATATATCAGGGAGTCAAATGCCTTCTTGTAATCAATTTAAACTATAGTGAAGTTGGTCTTCCTTCTCTTATAATTTTTCAAAATTATTTTGTCAGTTATGCTGCCCCTCTGTTGTTTCGGCAGTATCCTTTCTGCTCAGGTGGAGAGAACTTTTTCAACACCTTTTATAGTAGAACTACGTCAGCTTCCATACAGTTAATAATTTGAAAGTTGTTGGTAAGCAGGTAATTGTCCTGCAGTTTCCTGGTGCTGCCACTTTTGTTGGATCTTTCATTATCAGATAGCTTTCATCAGTCTTCAAATTCACCTCCTTTCAGTATGTTGCTAAACCGTTTGGCAATTAGTAGGTGTAGACCAGTCAAATATTTCAATCAAAAATCACGCAATTCATCTTCAATTTTTTGTTAGTTGCGAAGTCGTGTCCGACCCATCACGACCCCATGGACAAGGTTCCTCCAGGCCTTCCTGTCCTCTACCATCTTCTGGAGTCCATTTAAGCTCATGCCTACTGCTTCAGTGACTCCATCCAGCCACCTCATTCTCTGTCATCCCCTTCTTCTATTGCCCTCAATCTTTCCCAGCATTAGGCTCTTCTCCAATGAGTCCTTCCTTCTCATTAGGTGGCCAAAGTACTTGAGTTTCAACTTCAGGATCTGGCCTTCTAAAGAGCAGTCAGGGTTGATCTCCTCTAGGACTGACCGGTTTGATCGCCTTGCAGTCCAAGGGACTCGCAGGAGTCTTCTCCAGCACCATAGTTCAAAGGCCTCAATTCTTTTGTGCTCAGCCTTTCTTATGGTCCAGCTTTCACAGCCATACATTGCAACTGGGAAAACCATGGCCTTGACTATACATACTTTTGTTGGCAGGGTGATGTCTCTGTTTTTTAGTATGCTGTCTAAATTTGCCATCTTCAACTAATGCTTACCAATTCTTGATATTCCTTGCCCTTTTCTCCACCATTTCTGTTCATACAAGTTCTTTCTTTTCAGCTTCTTTTATTATTATTTTTCTTTGTTAAATTTATTTGCTACCTACAACAATAGGTAGCTTACAACAATAAAAAAGAAGACATGAAAAGAGAATGAAAAATTAAATAAAATAATAGAATGATAAAATAAACAATGAAAAAGAAAACAGAAAGGATAGATCAATATGGTAATTAAAAAATGGATGGGTGGGGAGCAGAGAGTGAGGGGGGGGGAGGTGGAGTCTGCCATCAATTCAGTAACCGCCTCCAGCATGGAATTCCCCATTTGATCCCCAGCTAACAGATAGAGCCATGTCTTCAGGCTCCTGTGGAAGGATAGGAGGGTGGAGCAGATCTTACCTAGAGGTTAAGGTGTTCCAAAGGGTGAATGCTGCGGTAGAGAAGCTACTGCTGACTCCTCATGGCTTGCTTCTACAGTCTGAATTATTTTATCAACCTTTGCAGTTCTTCCAGTTCAACTTTTGTGCATTATAAATTTATTTTGCATTATAAATCAATGTTGATCTGCTAGCCTTTGTTCTGTTATTTCTGATTTCAGGTGTTGTTGTTTCTAGAACTGGTATCTTCTTTCATATATCCTCTTTGTTATGGTTCCGAAGGAAGAGGCTTTTAAAAGAAACTAGGCATTGTTTTCCTTTAAGAATCTTTTTAATAGCAAACATAACTTCGGCACATACATGGAAGGATGCCAGAATCTGAATTTCTCTGGCTTGCGTCTATCTTATCTTGCTAAAACTCCTCCCTTACTTTACAGTCATGAGTCACATCTTCCAATTAGGCTGGAGGCCAAAGATTCACTTCGTTCCTTTACCCGCACTTTTCTCATAAATCTCCTCCCTTTCTATGTCATCTGAGCTAACTCTAAAAATACCAGACAGTACTGCATATCTTGTCAAAGCAATAATATCCTATATTAACAGCGTTGACACTCTTTTCATTGATTTGTAATCTCAAACCATTATTTCTTTGTTTTCACTCTTTGTATATTTGTGATAAATATTTTTCCCCAGTAATCCAGTAGCTGCTGTCCCTGCAGCTAATAGTCATGAGTACTTTAGCCTACTTGTCACCAGATATCCAGGAACCCCAACACCTAGCACAATTTTTCTTGACCCAGTCAACAACCAATTCATTGTAGGTTTGTGTAAATTGTGCCTTACTATGTTGAAATGGGAGAGACACTCTTCATATATCTCCTATAATGAGACCTCTCCAGTATGGCTGAACCTCTGCATAGCTCTCATCTTCCTTGAGCAGGCAGTTTAACAATCATATCGAGATAATGCCTCATTGGGGAGTTAATTATTATTATTTTCAACAGTCTTGCCTTGGAAAATGTAGAAGTGGGCTGAAACTATATCATTTGAGTTAAAAAAATGTTAAGTTTGGCATATCTGTCTTGGTATGTTATTATGAAGTTATTGTGAAGTCTATATAGAAAAAATATCAGAATTAAAAATTGGAGTTTTAAGTATTTGTACTTCACAAGTTGAATATGGAAACCAACACCTTCAAGCAATAATTATAGAACTATTAAAACATTTTATGGTGATTTTTAATATATATATGATAGATCATGTTAAATTACTTTTTTTAAAAAAAGTATCTATTTCATTTATAGTTTTAAAAATGTTATTACAAAAAACTATTAAGTAGCAATTAATCACAATTATAAATTATGGTGCCAATAGAAGAAATAGTAGTTAATTTTTAAAAAAACTGCAGGAATTCTACTTTCATTATTTCTGAATTTTATTTCTTTATTTAAAGCAACTTCTTTCTTTTTGTTCAGATAACTCAGTTTCTTTGAAATGTACGTTTAAATTGGTAAGTCTGAGTACCTGAAGAATATGAGAAGGTGGATATGAGGATATGAAAAGAATGTGAGAAGGTGGCCCACTTATCATCTGATGCCTTGCAGTTTGAATTGGAGACAATTACTACCCATGTCTTTTTGCCCAGGTATGAACCATCGTCATCATGCAACAGCATCGGTCTGGATTGAATAATCACTCCTGATGTTATTAGCAGCCCATCCTGATATGTGCAGATCAGTGCGCAGTCAGCAGTTGGGGTGCTGGTTAGCCTTGCTTCCTTAACTATTGTTTTATGGTAACTAAAATTGAGGGCAGACACCTTCATCACCTTTGATACAGGTAACAAAGACTCTTTTGGCAGTTTTTTATCATAACATTGTTCTAAAAATCGTTTTAGCCAAGAATAGTCTCTGTTCTGCTCTGCTGTTCTTTGTTGTTTTCAAATCCATGCTGTAAAAGGATAAAGTCTCCATAACTTGAAAGGGAATATCCTGCAGCCCCTCCCTTTCTCCATTGCCTGTTTTTGGCCTCACAAGCCTTTGCTGATTGCTCTCGGAAAGAGAAAAGACAAGAATTTAAACTAGCAGAAAGAGGCGTGAAGGAAACCATTCTCCCATAGATTTGTAGATTAGAGCTGGCTGGATTGAGAGAGAAACGCTGTTCTTTGCAAGGAGAGATAGAAAGGTTTTTTTCTCCCCCTTTATGCTGTAGAGCATTTCTGAAACTATTGCAGCTGAAGCGGGCAAAGAAAAGGTAGCACTTTACACCTTACAGGAAAAAAGTACAGCAATGGCAGAGCAGCATACTAGGATAGTCCAGTGGCACCATGCTTTCGAAGAGGTTCATTACTTGATTTGGCATGGGAAGCCACAAACTGCTCAGTGATAGAGTCATGAAAATGTCACCTAAAACCATGCTAATAACTGGTTTATTAAATCTAGGCGAATCACTAGTTTCTGGTGTTAATAGAAAAGAGCATCAAAGACTGTTCAACAAGTTTTTATATAGGATTACCAAGACTGAAGATGAACAAATACATACATTTGACAATTGACAACTAATTGTTTTACAACTCATAAAAGTTCTAGATGGAGTACAGAGGAATTTCTCTGTTCAGAAAGGGAACAATTAACAATTAGCCATTAAGAATGTCAATCAAGCTGACTGTTACTTTAACAGGTTAATCCTGTATCCCACTTTGATGGGGAGAGTTGTAAATATAGCTGTGGTAAATACAGCATATGTGTGCATTACATACACACACACTGTTCTGACCCCTATATGTGGTATGTGTATTCCTTAGATAAAGTTATGCTGTTCAGTGTATGCTGTTCTTGCCTGCATCTTACATTCTGCTACTAAGTGTTGGATTGTCTCCAAAGCCTTTTTGCATAGAGTGCACCTTGGGTCCTGTACTTAGTGCCTTTCCTGTGCTGCTATGATCAATGTCCAACCCTTTCCAACCATTGGTAGGTTTTCTCAATATCACCTACCTCACCTATCCGTGAATGGAACAGCCCATGCAGGGTCTTGCATTGCCATGGCACTTGCTTTGCTTGATCTTCCTCCCATTTCTATTGATGCCTCAGGCTTTCTCTCAGCAACTCATTTTTGGATGTTATCTTACTGATGTACTCATGGATGCTATGGGTTTCATCCAGATTAGTGGCTTTGATACCCAACAGACACTACCTCCTTGTAGCTGGTGTATAGTCTCTGAGTGTTGGACTTGGGGAAAAAACTAATGGACATTATGAGGAGTTTCCTAGTCTTCAAATTGGCAGCCTTCATATCTCCTTTGGCCAATACACTGTTCTGCAGGGTATCTAATGATTGGAGAACATATGTGTTAATGGTATAGATCTTGTTATTCCTATTGAACTGGCTCTTTAGGACTTGTCTTATCTTTAGTGATATTTGAATGTGCAGTCTTCCTTGTGTCCTCCTCATGGTGTTCATGTGATTAGCTTCAAATCCCAGCTGGTACCTACATTAGGCAAAGACCCCCTAATGTTTCATCTCCCTACCAACAGATGTGACAATGACACAAACTACAAGAGTTATGCAGGGTCAGACTAGAAAGCTCTCATCAGATGTTAGGGAACCAGACAATCTGATGGAAATGGACTACAATAACAAACCACACATGGACAAGACAAGACAACCTGAAAGTGATGGAATGTTACTACAACAGTAGATTGAGAAATATAGAAAGATTAGATATAGATGATATAGATAGGCAAGATGTTTTAGCAATTAAAACTATTGTGACATTATGTTTACATTAAATGATTAAGCAAAAGAGAAGTTATTTAGGAATCCATAAGTGGAGGAGAATTTCCAAATTCCCAGAAGGCTTCCCACACCAGCTATAGTATATCTGGAGTAGTGCAACCTCATCCAGAACTGGAGATGGGAATTCTCCAGAACCAAAGTATTCTAAAGATCAGAGCCACTTGGTTTAGGGTTGAGCTGAAGCCTGTTATTCCTCATTCAGATCTCCACAGTCTTCAGGCACTAACCCCCATGGCATCACTCAGATGGTCCATGGTGGAGATATATCACAGATATATCCATACCATGATATCTCACCCTTAACCATTGGATGATCTCACCTGGTGGGTTATGTAAATGTTAAACTCAAGAGAAGAGAGTAACGAGCTCTGCAGCATACCACAAAGCAAGGCCCATTGGCCGGACCTCTTTCCTCCCATCAATATTGACTGGAACTGCAGGAAGGAGAAGAATTAGCACAACACAATGTCACCTTCCAACCCCTGAAGTCAGTCCAGAAGGTTACCATGTGTGATGGTGTCAGAAGCCATTGAAAGTCAAGAAAACCAAAGATGGTTGCACCTCCCACCTCCCACTCCTGCCAAGTATTTTCCAAAAGTAAGCCTATGCTATCTCAGACCCATGCCCATGCATGAATCCTGACTAAAAAGAGTTCATGTAATCCACTTCTTCCTTTGATGTATGTTCTACACAATTGCTTTCTCTAGAAACTTTCCCAAAAATGGAACTTTAGAAACTGGAAAAAAAATGTCCAGAACAGTCAGGTACAGTGTTGGCTGTTTAATTATTTAATCTTTAATTATTTGAAAAACGACAAATGGAATTTTTCTGGTTTCTACATTTCCACCAAGCCACAATTAATGCTCCCTCTAGTAAAACATTATGGAAACACCAAAATCTATTTCTAACCAGTGCCCACACTGTGGCCTTGTGTTGTTTTTACAGCAGGAAAAGAATATTCACTCAGTAAAAAACCATAGTAGCATGGCAGCAATTGCATGGCACTACTTACCATGCAGGGGACAACCATAAGTGCCCATGGCACCCTGACAGCACGAGGGGGAAGAACTGAGGGAAGGGAGCCTAAGAAACCAACATCAGAATAAGACAAGAAATCCACCAATCAAATGTAACTAATGCTTAACACCTCAGTGTTAATCCTGAAGAAATGTTCAGATTGTATTTCTGAGACAGAAATTAATTCACCTGCAGAAATGCTCAAAGAATGCTGCAGTTGCCTGACAATGTTATGGAATACTGCTGTATAGTGCTAATTCTGGATCGGCACAATGCTGAATAAGGAGTCCCTAAATTATACACAGTGTTAGTCATGGTCAAAGATTAACCTAATGGAGTAATTTGCTTTTCTGCATGTTAGTCTGACTTTGAATTACATCCCTCTTGTATTCCAATATAGTTTTTGCTCTCTTTAAGAGCATTTACTTATAAATTCCATAAGTATAGCCTCTTTACTTTTCCTAATGTAATCATTCAGACTATCAGCAGCAGTCTGTAGCATATTTTTAAACCAATTTTATTAAAAGGGATATGCTTTCACGAGCTGTAGCTTAGTTCATTAGATGTATGGAGTGGTTAAACTGATGTAGGACTTGAAAGCAAGGGTTGGAAGGGAAAGAAGTGTGATTATTTAATTGCAGGTTACTGTACATGTGATAGATTACAAGTACCTTATCAATTAGCAATTGTAATGTGTTAAACTCCATTGTGTATGTTAAGACATTCTTAGATAGTCTGAAATATTTTTGATGTATGTAATTGGAAGTTTCTCACTCTGTGATGGTGTAATTTCATTGCTCTAAAATAGAAATGTTGAAATCTGTAATTGATTGTCCTTGTTTTGACATGTTTGTCAAAACATATCCTTTGTCCTTGTTTTATGTCAAATTTTATCCATTAATTCTTTTGCACAAAGTCTGTTCTGTTTGTCCAACATAGAATCGAGAGAGACATTACTGGCAGGTGATGATATACTGTATATCACATTGGAGAAACAACACGTGAAGATGTAAAATATGTTTATTTGATTGATTGATTAGTGCCATCAAACTGTTTTTGACTCCCAGAGAGGAAAGTCTTTGCATAATGTGTCCAAAGTTGTTTTAAGAATAATTCCCATATTCTTTTGGAATTTTTAAAAAATGGAACAAAATCTAAAGTAGTTGCATAACTAGACACTTGGAAAAACATGCTGAGATCCAAGCCTGATTAAAATCCACTGGTATTTTCTGTTACTAAGACATGGTACAATATATAATTTTATGAATAAAGTCAGATAATGTAATGTTTAAAAGGATTTTTTTCAAGATTCACTTTCTCTTCTTTCCTATGATTGTGTTGATATCTGAAGGTCCTGTTACCAAAGGGATTTTAGTAATCATTGAATTTAGAATGATAGAACCTGAATTTATATAATCTTTTTCTCAGCTGTAAGGAGAGCATAGCAACTCCTCTGCAGCAACTGCCACTATTTTTGTTTGTTTCCTGAAGACAGACAAAAATCCCCTGCTTGTTGTTCCAAAGAAGTGTATTGGATTGCTAATTAAAAAGCCATCATATTACTGATTAAAGAAAAAGTTAATAACAAAAGTTGAAATAAAAGAAATTTTAACTGACTGTAGCTCACTTCATTTTCAATTTTCAGTATTTCAGAAGAGCTACTGAAGAGCATATAAAGTAGAGCATGAGAAGGAATCTAGATCAAAGCAGTTAAAGTATTATTTTCTTTCTCCATTTATCAGGCTGAATTCTTGCTGACTTTAAGAAAAACTGAATTGGCTGTAACACTTTTTTTCTGTCCCCCCCCCACTTTTTTTTTTAAATTTATACACATAGTAATATAAATAATGTAATAGGTTTTACATGTGTTTACAATAGCCTATAAATAAGAACCAGTACATGAAACTTCAATCTAAGATAAATTGACAATAGAAAATAGAATCAATTATTTTAATGTACAGAGCTTAATAAAAACTGTTTTAAAAACAGTTTTATCATATATAAATAGTATTTATAAATACTAAATAAATATATTTAGTATTATTTGCACTAAACAGCAAATCATCTGATTATGATCATGAAGATAACTGAAATTAATGGAATGCATTTCTTATTGAATTGGTATGTCTGATTCACTTGTTTGTAGTTCTTGAACCATATGATATAATAACTTCAAGTAATTTTTGATTGTGTAAGAATTTTTGTTATAACTGCTATATTTAATTTCTGCTTCTTTATATTTCATTGATTCTCATCATGTGCTTCTTTTTACCATTTAGTTTATCCATTTGATTTAGGGGTACGTTTTGTGCATTTTTAATAAATAATAAATCATACCATGTGAAGTATGAATTATGCACATGAATTCTGAAGTGACATTCCCAGTGCATATCTTCTGGCATATCTATAGTCTTCCTTCCTTCCTTCCTTCCTTCCTTCCTTCCTTCCTTCCTTCCTTCCTTCCTTCCTTCCTTCCTTCCTTCCTTCCTTCCTTCCTTCCTTCCACCCTAGACAATAGTGCATAGTGAATACTGGAGTAATCACCATAAATGATGGATAATCTTTTCATGTCTGGGGACTGTAATCAACATTTTGTTGCAGACAACTACCGCAGGAAGTAAGTAATACAAATTGGACATATATAATGGTATTTTAATTTTCCAGATTTGTATATTTGTACGTTTAAAAAAATGTATTATTTATCTTAAAATCAAACTATTATTTCTTGTTTTCCCACTTCAGAATGATGTAGAATAATAATATTAATTTATATATATAAACTGAAAAATATCCACCATCCTAAGAAACCCCAAAGACAAAATTGAGTTAGAAAATCAAGGAGTATATGAAATCTCATGCACCGCCTGCCCCACCACATACATCGGACAAACCAACAGAAGAATAAGTGCACGCATTGAAGAACACAAGAACTCAGTCAGAAAAGAGGAACCAACTTCTTCCCTGGTCCAACACCTTAAAGCCACAGGACATAAAATTGACTTTAAAAATACCAGAACTATCGCCAAAACTGAACACTTTAACAACAGAATAATCAGAGAAGCCATCGAGATAGAAAAACGCCCACACAGCATGAATAAACGAGATGATACCTCCCGCCTACCAGCCATTTGGAAACCCACCCTTATTGACAAACGAGTCCCTAACACAAAGAATGACACTAGACCCACACTCACGAAAACCACACAGGATGTCACCACCACACATCCACGCAAAAAGCAAACCCAAACCCACACCGATGATGAGGCACGACCACAAACCAGAAACCAGACCACAGCTGCATCATTAGCCATTTCAAACCCCTCCAATCCATACATGAAGCAAACTGACACCCACCTTGATGATATGGCACGACCACGAACGCGAAGCCAAACAACAGCAATGCAGCTCTCCATCTCAAATCCTGCTGCAACTCAGACTAATCCGAGCACAACAAAGCCCCCACCCAAACAGAACACACCCCCATCCAATCAGAGCACAGCCAACCCCCCATCCAATCAGAGCACAGCCAAGCCCCTAACCAATCAGAACACACCTCCACCCAATCAGAACACAGCCAAACTCCCACCCAATCAGTTCATACCCCCACTGGCAGTTAAAAGGAAGAAACAGCTGCGATCACACATTGCTCCTAGAAGCACGAAGCCTGAAGATGACGAATGAGACTTTGTCGAAACGTCGCCAAGACACTTCCAATTTTACGCGGGAGAAAACCCGAATTACCAAAGACCTACACACACACATATATATATATATATATATGTCTTTAATAATTTCTTGCCCTCTCACGTGCAGGTGCTGTGGGACCGGATCTACAGGGAGAGAAAGTAGATGCCCTCGTAGATTATACACAACAAGACATACACACGCAGCAACCTTACTCTGAAAAAACTATAAAATCCAAAAGAGTGACTCCTACAACAGTGATGATTTCACAACATCCCAAAAAAGGGGGGGAATAAGGACGAGCAAACTACTTACATGCCCTACGAGGGCATCTACTTTCTCTCCCTGTAGATCCGGTCCCACAGCACCTGCACATGAGAGGGCAAGACGAACATCAAAACTACTCTCTACGGAAGGAATCCAGCCGGCACAAGACCTCACGCAACGCCCCGAAAAACCTCGCGCCGAACAGCTGATGGGAGCGATCCGACTTACACGCCAAACAGCTGACAGATCCAGTCCCACAACACCTGCACGTGAGAGGGCAAGACGAACATCCAAGCTGCTCTCCACTGAAAGAATCCAGCCGGCACAAGACTTCGTACAGCCCCCTGTTAACCTCGCGCCGAACAGCTGACAGGCACGATCCGGCTTGTGCGCCTAACAGCTGATAAGCGCGACTTTTAAATCTTGTCGGGAGACTTACTGCTGTATACCTGCTATTGTCAATGTGATTTTTCTAAACGAGCTTCCTAAGCACGCTATGTGCACATGCCACAATGTAACCATTTTTTCCAACTGTTATGTGAATTTATGCACATGCTCCCTTGCCATTTAGCCCTTTGGTCTGATGATGTTAACAGGTTGTTAACGAAAGCTCAGCAATAAAGAAGCCTTTTTCTAATATCCCGGAGTTCATTATTTTATTTAATTCACTTTAAATATATATATATATATATATCCTTAATGACTGTAAAAATAGGAATCCCGGGCATATCTGTTAAATAATATACAATCCTCGAAGGTGGTTTTTTAGTATTGTAAATAGTTTTTTTTATTGTTTTAGCTTTTTAACAATAAACAGCTGGTTTATATCCTTCCCGGAGTTCGATTAAAAGATTTTTCACTGAGGTCTCTTGTCATGACTATGTGAACCCACTGATGAGAGGCTTATATGTTTATTTCCAACATTATATGAGTTACAGTCCCATCCATCAGACTAATCAAAACAAAAATAATGTATGTTTAATTGTTTCAAAATCAGAACTATATCCCTGACTTATTTAAAATGTCATATTAAAGGATTTAAAGGCCAATTACTCACAATGATATCAAAAATTGTCTTCCATTTATTTCAGAATCATCCATTAACCATCTGTTTCAAGATATATGGCTTTTTTTCTATTACTACGCCCTATGTAGATGAAAACCTGTGCTGAATTTGACCTATTTCAGTAAGCCATTTGTTAATTACTTCACAGCACAAATTAACAGTTTTCTTATAACACTGTACCTCCTTCCAAAAAGAATGAGATGGAGAAACCTTCATGCCATGATATCTTTGAAACTCTATAATTCAAATTCAGGAAAATTATTTACAATCACATTAACGAGATGGATTAAATAGACTGGAAGGCTTCTATATTTCTAAGGAGATATCTTTATGAAGAAAACATATACATACTCCACATTATGGATCACACTAAAAAATCAGAAACACTTTTGAAGATTAGGGAAATAGGGTAATTGAATATTTTATGCATACATAGTGTGACATAATTATGGACAGATAGCTTGGCAGACATTAAGGTACTGAGAAATAATTGTTAACATACTGGGGATCATGCTTGGCAAGATTTGAAATTAGAAATAACTCCTACATTATATCTAGGAATGATTGTGAAATAATTATTTAATAGAATAGGAACTGAGATTCCAGGCCAAATCCTCAAACTTCAATTTTTAAAGAACAAACAAATAATGTGCTTAATTAACTTTAATGTAATTGCTTTTACATGTCAGTCAAAATGGACTAGAATAGCTAAAGCTGCCATCTTGTACCATTATGTTTGCCTAAAAAAATTGTTTTGTATACTTATATGCAAAATACCTAGACCATATTTTGTCAGTAGTTGATGGATTCCAATTAAATTTATGCAGTTTCTGAATAGTTTTCTGAAAACTGAGTTTTAAATGTATCAAAATGTATATTTAAATATATAATTAAGACAATAAGACATTAATAACATAAATAAAAATAACAAAACAATAAAGCAGTAGCTCAGTTAAATTGAATGAACCAAAGGTTTAAACCAGAGGAATGATCCCTTTTGATCTGGTATAAGGGTCCCCAATTCTTCAACTGATCAACCCCTTCATCACATTTCAGATTGTTCATTGATTCTCAAAATTTATTATATGATTTATATTCTGAGAGGAGGTTCAAAATATTCTCAAAAATAATTTCAGAAAATATTTTTTATTTAGAAAATTATTATGGAGTTCATTGATTCCAAGAATATTTTTTTTACAGAAAATGCAATTAACAATTAATGTGGGAAGATTTGGTTTACTGAATCTGGAGCTATATCACTATTTTTACCTATTGTCAAGTATTGTATTAATTATTGGATACAAACAATTGCTGTCATTTTTCCAATTTGGGCAACTTTGGAATACATACGATTTTTTTTTTTACCTTATTTCCCATGCTGAATTGATTTTATGGAGGAACCCAACTTTAAAAATAGAAAAAGAGATAGTGATTTGTAAACATTGGATGGAAGCAGGGATATTGATTTTGGATCAATGAACTGACGACAAAGATGAATATTTACCATATCATTTATAATATGTAACCAGTGGTGGGATTCAGCCAATTCGCACCACTTTGGCAAAACTGGTAGCTAATTTTTTGTTGCCCAGGCCCAGAATGGATTTCTGGAAGCGGCATCCACAGAGAGAACTGGTTGTTCACATATTTGAATGTCACCACTGTATGTAACCCAATCTTAATATTTACACTTACAACATTTGTTAACAACATTGCATGGATCAGCAGTATTCTCATCTTCAGAGACATTTAAGATATACTGGAACAATCTGTTAAAACTTTAAAACTAAAAAAACCTCTATTTTTTTTAAAAAAATCAATAAATAAATTTGAGATGCAGATGCTAAATGGAAATGAGTGAAATAAAGAATCCCTATACTGGCTAAACAATGGAGAAATGGAAACTAATCAAGGAGAGAAGCAACCTAGAACTACGGAGAAACTTCCTGACAGTTAGAACAATTAACCAGTGGAACAACCTGCCTCCAGAAGCGGTGAATGCTCCAACACTGGAAGTTTTTAAGAAGAGACTGGACAGCCATTTGTCCGAAATGGTATAGGGTTTCCTGCCTGAGCAGGGGGTTGGACAAGATGACCTCCAAGGTCCCTTCAACTTTATTATTATTATTATTATTATTATTATTATTATTATTATTATTATTATTATTATTATTATTATTATTATTATTATTATTATTATTATTATTATTATTATTATTATTATTATTATTATTATCTTCTATAGCAATGCTGTCATTTGACTTCAAATATTTAGAATTTATTGGACTTTTTTGTATGGAAAAGGACTGGGACAAACAGCATTTTGTTGGAAATGTAATGCTTCTTTAAATCCCATACTTTTAAAATATCTTACATTTAATACATTTTTGGAGAAAGTACTGTATTACATAAATATAATTGCAACAAAAGCTAACATTTTCAGGCAATAATATTCTTTTGAAATATATACCTAGTATATGGAATGTGACAACTTAACAATGTATATATATTCTCCATGCCCGTATTATGGTAAAAAGATTAATATTGCAGCATTGGAGACATAAATATGTGGCCCTTTCACCCAATGGAATGAAGACCTAATTGCAATTGCCATCTAGATGTGATTTGCCTTTAGATGTAGACCATATATTGTAAAATATAATAAATATGGTATTCATTTTTACAAAATACAGTAGGTTAAAAACATGATTATTATATTATTACTATCATGTTTTTATTAGAATTAGAATAGTATAAGGAAAATATATACTTGAATAATAATTGTATTAGATGACTATAGAATTATACCAATTTACTCCTAAAGTGATATACTATTTTTTTCCTTGTTGCATTTAGTCTCCCTTTTTAAAAAAAAAAAGTACACACAATACATGTGTTTTCTGTTTTATTAAATAATGACAAAAATAAAGCAAACCACAAAAAAAAAATTAAAATAATTCATTGTCAAAGAATGTTTATCTTTGGAGGGTTGCTTTGTGAAAATAATTTAATAAATACTATTCTAACTAATAGTATCAAACATAGTAATAACAACAGTAGATAATCCCATTGACTCTTAGGGGTCTATATTGATCACTCTGTGAAATCCTAGTCTAGTAGCATATTTGAAATTCTTGGAGAACACTTAACTAAGTTGAACATATCACAATAACTCAAAGGTTACACAGGATATTAATGATCCTTAATAATACACTGATCATAGAATTACCGAAATTTAGTTTTAGAAGGAAACTTGGAACTTAGGTCATCTCACTGTTCAATTCAGAAATCTGTGACTACAGCATCCCTGACAGGTAGCCACCCACTGTTTAAACACCTCCAATAAAAAGAGTCCAACACCTCCTAAATGTTTTCATAAATCTTCATTTATTTCATTTTTCCAAATGCCAGTTTCTCGGGAATACATGTTGGTGAGTAAAACAAACAAATAAACAAACTCAGATTTGAGGACCATATGTCTATGTGTGTAAAATATTTGTTGGCACATATGGTTTTTATTCAGACATATATAAACAGTGGGCTTTTATGTGAAAAGGGGGAATATGCACTTTTATAAAGGTTTTATGAGCACATGCCTAAAATAGATTAATCTTTCATGACTGTTGATGTATAAGCTGCTCGAGTGATTCATTTCTTTTAGTAGTAAAAGAAAAAAAAATCCAGAGTTTCCATAGGCAGATGGCACTGTTATTTTGGAAATGAAAACAGGAGTCAAAGAGAAAGAATGTTATCCACCGTTTGCTTTACATTTAAAACTACACAGAAAAAAATATGGTGAATATCATAGCATCTGCAACATCCAAAGGAACAGCTGCATGCTAATCTTAGCATTTTAAAACTGAATATTCCTTTGGAGGTGCTGGGTTACAACTTCATCATCCTAACCAATGCTCAGATGATGTAATAGTAGTTCAATACATCTGGATAGGGTCAGATTAAGGAAGGCCATATGACATGAAATCAAATATCTTAACCACCTACATCATAATAGATTATATTATCCTGCTTCTGGACACTGTACACAGTATTTTAGCAAGATGATCTGCCTGGAAGAAGCAATCTGAAAAGAAGTGTTCTGCATTGGAAAAGTTTTAACTCCAATTAGTTCTGCTTGTTATTTATAGAAGGAATAACCTCCTTCAGTCCCTTTGTCTGTGTTAGAGACGGGAACTCCAGCTTCTGCAAACACTTTTTTCCAGGGCTTTTTTTGTCATAGAACGCCCAGAATGGAGTTCCGGCACCTTTTTTGGATGGAACCTTGTAGGATAGGCAAGGCGGGTTGTATGACGTATGTGAGTTCCGGCACCTTTTTTTTTTCTCTCCAAAAAAAGCACTGCTTTTTTCAATGGCTTTGTTGACCAATGAACTGTCATTGGAGAAAGTGTGAATCATCAAAATAGACTAGCTTGTCTCTGGTTTGTATCATGTAATAGGAAATATAATAGAAATGACTCATCTTTTGTATTCTGTAGTCTTCCTGGCATGAAATTCCTTTCCAATGGCCACTATTTTCAGGCCCTCTGACTCTTTATCTCTTCTTCTCAAGTTATGTTCTTAGAGTAGTTTATAGTTTCCATATCAATCTCCATTGCTAATTTATTTTCTCAACGTCAACAGAACTTAGAATGCACAAATCTGGATGATCACCAAATGGTGATCAAAAAATATAAAACCTCTAATTCTGTAGCCACTGAGTGGTTAAACAATTGATTAGTCAACATATACTTTCAAGGAGTAAAAAAAAAGTCAACTGGTTTATGTAATAGCAGGGGAAAAATGTGCTTGGAGCAAGGAGTGTTGTGCATGTTAATTAAATTTGCTCATGGATGATACTGGGCAGAGCTAGAATTTCAGCCAAGAAAACCACGCCTCATAACCCTGAGAATGCTTTATATTAAAATTGTATATATAGCAAAGCTATATAGACATCTTCTGGGTATGGAGAAAGGGAAGGTTGTGGCAATTAAAAGATTTAAGGCACCATAATTTCTTGTCAGCTCTGAAATGGGAAGGAAACAGAACAGAACAGAGTTGGAAGGGATCTTGGAGGTATTCTAGTCCAGCCCCCTGCTCATGCAGGAAACGCTATAACATTTCAGTTGTCCAAATCTCTTTTTAAAAACTTCCAGTTTTGGAACACCCATAACGTCTGGAGGCAAGTCATTCCACTGATTAGTTGTTCTGTCAGGAAATTTCTCCTTAGTTCTAGGTTGCTTCTCTCCTTGATTAGTTTCCATCCATTGCTTCTTGTCCTGCCTTCAGGTGCTTTGGAGAATAGGTTGACTCCCTCTTCTTATGGCAATCACTTAAATATTGGAACACTACTATCATTCTAGTCGAGACATGTCAAATTCGCGACATCACATGACATCGCGCAACATATCGGGACAGTTTTGCCATTGCCGGCAATGGAGTGGGTGCGGCTTCCACGTAATGCGTCCGGCCCACGGGTCGGCAGTTTGACACCCCTGCTCTAGTCCTTCTTTTCATTAAACTAGACTTACCCAATTCCAGCATCCATTCTTTATATATCTTAGCCTCTAGTCCCCAATCATCCTTGTTGCTCTTCTCTGTACTCTTTCTAGAGTCTCAACATCTTTTTTACATTGTGGTGACAAAAACTGGATGCAGTATTCCAAGAGTGGTCTTACCAAGGCATTATAGAGTGGTATTAACACTTCACATGATCTTGATTCTATCCCTCTGTTAATGCAGCCTAGGGTTGTGTTGGCTTTTTTGACAGCTGCAGAACATTGCTGGTTCATATTTAAGTGATTCTCCACTAGAATTGTATTGATGTGGCCCTAGAAGCTTTAATGACAAACTTTAATAACAAAATAAGATGTATAAGACTATCAATGGTTTCTAAGCATAATGGTTATAATGCAGCCTCCAGTATCAGAAATTACCTGCTGGTCTAGCAACAACAGCAACAAAGGCTACTAGCATGGAGGGAAAGGAAAATATTGTTATTGTTGTTAATGATGATGTTATTTTGTACAAAAGATCAGTTACCAATAAAATGAGATGGAAATAAGGAAATTTGCAGCATTTGCAGACGGGACAAAAGGCAATGATACCTTATTTTAAATTATTTTGGGAGAAGTGTAGTACAAGTATCTCTGTTTTTATAGCATTTTTTTACTATAGCATGTTTTCCTTAAGCATTTTGGTACATTTTTAATACATTATTTATACTGGTAAACTTTAAATAAATTGGACAATGCAAATAAAGGAAATTATAGAAACATACATAATTTTTATATACCTCTAACATGTTGGAAATAACCTTTCTCCTTTCTTCTTTCTCTTCCTTCTTTTCTTTCCTGATATCCAAGGCTTCACAATTCTATAATGTCTCTGTGTTCCATCATAAATGGAAAATAATACATACTGCAGATATACTGTATTTCTGACATCTGATATCTGCTGACATCCTTAAATCCAATGTGCAATGAAAAAAATAGTGAATAGTAAAAGCACATCCAAGGCCAACTTAAATGAAAATAGAAAGGGCAGTAAAACATTTTAGAGTGACTGAAAGCTTAATTGGTAGTATGTCTTCCTCCTGTTCATCTTCATAATCTTGATATATGACATGAAGAAATCAAGTCAAACCAAATGTCAGTGGTTGATTCAAGTACATCTTAGAACCAATTCCCCTCAGTAGGATTGGGGTTTCCCAAGAAATATAGATTGCACTGATTGACTGAATTGCATTACAGAAGCAATTATGGTGTGGAATAGATTTATGCTATATTAAACAAGGCAGAGAGTTGTGCTTAAGTAGCATGATTGGGAAATGGGAAAAGCTAAGATAAGCACAGAAAATATTCACATGGAGATCCTTTTATGTAGAGCTAGTCCAATCTATGGTATCAGGCAACTGTTTCTATCTATGGTATTTAACAAAAATGAGGAACAATGCAGATGGGTCTTGATGTTTCATGTTTCTTTTAGATGGCAGTTGAGAAAAAAAGTCAGTGCTTCAGGAGTAAAACAGTTGATGAAGATGCAATACAAAATTGATTTGGAAAACTTTTGTTTCAGATTAAATTATGCAAAAATGACATGGACTGAAAATAGATTTGGCTATCTCTAGTTGGGATGCAGAATGAAATATAAATGCATGTTTGATACTAATGGACTACACTAAACAGCAACCTGTGAAATCAGACTATAAACAGAACCAATTATTCAAGAGCAAAAGTGATCTAAGAAGAACACAGAAGAATGAAGGAAAATGTTCATAGTACAATAAAACTGCAATGAAATTTTGTCTGGCTAAGATATTTACTCTTCTGTAACATATTTAATAATTTATTCTTTCATTACATTACAATTAAAATTTGGTAACACATTTTGGAAGTCTACAGGCTGCATAATATTTTGACGTGCAGTCCCTGAGCATCAAGCTGTGAAGTCATTTTCATGCCAAATTGGATTCCTGGTGACTTTATGGATATTTCCATGAAGTTTTCTTGGCAACCACCTCAGCTAACAACCCAAGAAAGCTGAACTCTTGAAACAGGCATTTTCTCAAAAGGAAACTTTTATTAGGGGTTAATGACAGTAAGGTGAGATCTGGGAAAAATCCTGCTTAAACGGTGTAATTAAACCAGTAATATTCCTCTTCCCACCAAAGTCATAATGTCCATTTGAAATCCAGCCAATCATGAGCGGGTAACTGGTACAGTTGGCACGCATTTCAAGGTCTTCTCCAGCTTTCATTTCTCTGTAACCGTCTCCCTGATAAGGAAGACACATTCCTTTCTCAAGTGGATAGAGGTGGAAGAAGGAAAGCAGAAAGCAAAAGTTATCCCAAGCGAAACCAAATTTCCCCCCTCCCCCCAGCTAAATGGCAGGCCCCAAAGCGAAGCAAAAGAATATATATATATGGAAGGGAGACAAGAAAGATTTGGGGACCTGACATACTGTATATAAAAATAGTTTGCTGTTGCATTTTTTAATGTTTTAAATTGTTCAGAGTTACATACAGTCCTGGTATTCCATGGAGGTCTCCAATCAAATACTAAATAAGGCTGAAAATATTTAATGTTCTGGGCTCAGACAAGGTGATCAGGTGCTTTCAAAAGTGATACCTCTTCATATGGTAAAAAGAACTATTCCTTAAATTGGTAAAGCATCCTTTTTTATATATAAAAAAGTGTCATAGAGCCATATATACTTTTGTTTGTTTGACGTGGGATTTAAAAGCTGTGTTTGACCCTCTGCAAATGAACAAACTAAGATCAAAACATCTGTTAGATATTGATGGATTTCATGCTTAGATAAGGGTGTATATTTGTTTAAATTACTGCTGAACTCTGGGACATTTATTCTGCCTCCCTGGTTTGAACTCTGGGCTTCATCTTGACCATGCATTTTCCTGTAGACTCCACTGGAGCTTGAATCCTAATATTTGACATCTGGATTATGCTTTTAGATCATAAAGTACTTAAGAAAAGAAAATCAATAAAAATATCATGAATTAGATGTTTCTCAGTCCTTCATTTGCACAAGGGTGAAGACATGTAGAGGAAAAGGGCATCAGAACAAAGATGAGAGGCAGTAGCTATGGTTATTTTATTTCCTATATCACTTAAAAAATAAAGTGAATGTTCTATGAATTTCATCGTGACATTCCTGTTATTCCTGTTCCCTTACTTAAATGAGAGAAATGTTCACTTTTTCATTTCAAAAATATTAAATCCCATTCAGAACTCAGAAAGAAACAGTTATTTTGTTCATAGCTTTGAAGCATTCAGAGCACTGCTATCTTCCCCCTGCTCTTAGTGAATCATCAGTCTCTATGCTTTAACATAGAACCTAATTATACTGTATAAGGAAAATAAATAATGTCCACATGTTTCATTTCTGTTGGTTACTACTTATAGTAAGATTTGAGCAAAGAAGAAGTGCACATCCATAATAGAATTGCTTTGACTCTTTTCATAGCAAACCATCAAACAATGCTTGCTGGGAAATAGATTCTGCTATATTTTAAAGGCATAAATATTTACTTCTTCAAAAGCCCAGCAGCCCTTATTCTGCTTCTTGCTGAAACTGAGTGAGTCTTGGTGACTCAACTGATAGAATATCTGAAGACTTTCTTACCCACTAGAAAACTTCTTTTGTATCTGTTCGTCAGAAGGGACAGTTTACGACTGAAAAACAAGAATTTCAGCTTGAGTCTTACTTTCCTTAGGTCTTAAAAATATGCACAGAGGAGACTGTGTTATGAAGGTCAATATTCATCAATATTTCCAGAGAAGCAAAGATACTGTCAAAAGGAAGCCATGAAAAGATTAATTGCCTGAATATATAGCCAGGGCAGTTAAAAATAAGTGAGGTTTTAAAATCTTCAGAGGGAGAAGTCATTGCTGGAAATAAACTGTTTAACAATGTGTTCCTCTTGCTGATGTCCATATTAGTCCATAATCTATTATTCCTGTAAAAATATCTCACAGCAAAAAAAAATCATCTTCATACAACTAACTCATTAGAAAGACACTTTGTGTAAAGTATAATTTGGGTGGGTGGGGGGTATAGAGAGAGAGAGTGGAAGAATAATCAAATAGAGTATATTCAGCAGGAATGCAAAGTAAAAGCTCACTGTCATTGTGATGTTATGTCATCATATTTCTTTGGAGGAGAAGGCAGTACATTTCATCTATTCTTTTGAATTCAAATGATCTAAGTAATCCCAGTTGCTGGCAAGAATATGATGCCATATTACCATCTCAAAGACGCAGAAATCAGCTGAGCCAAAATTTGTTTCTCTCTCTCTCTCTCTCTCTCTCTCTCTCTCTCTCTCTCTCTCTCTCTCTCTCTCTCTCTCTCTCTCTCTCTCTCTCTGGATTCTTAAAGAACGGTTGTAATAAATGAAGTGTGGGTATATGTCCACAGCTAATGGATTATCCATGCAGCTCTTTAACTTTGGCTTGAAGATGCCTTGCTAATCATCTTTTAAGGAATGTCCTCATGACATAATCTTCCACCTCATCCATAGCTCAGAATATCTAACATATTTAGCTGATATATAAATTTGGTGCTTTCCATCTTTTGACAGAAGAATTGCTGTATGCATAATTGATGTCCTTTCAGTGACAACAGCAGCCTAGTTCCCATTGGCCCCTATTGGCTGTTGTAGACACAAACCCTCCCTTTCAGACACTGGTGATTTCCTTCCATAATCATTTTAGCTTGGGTAGTAGTAGGGTTCAAGCTCTCAGCACCTGCCCGTATGCTGTGGAACAGTAATAGTGGAGCAGTGGAGGAAGGAAATTCTCTTACAGACACCAGAGAATTTCTTTGTACTTCAGCTAACACTTCTCTGCTGTGCAAACTGCCTGTCAGTCTGTGCCTGTTTTATCAAGGTGGCCAGAAAAGGAAGGCTCTTTCCCCCCCCTACCAACGAACACCCTATTTCTTTTACCACATCTCCCTGATGCCAGAACTTGGAGGAGAGTCAAAATGAGGTGCTGAAAAAGAAGCAGTGAAAGTGAACCCACAGTGATGTACTTCTGCATTTCTGTCATATGTATGATTGTGGTAATACATTAAAACAACTTAGGAGTGCAAAAGTCTTGGAATATGAGGGAAAAAGCAAATCAAACTATTTTTCCATATTTTAATCAATCATACCACATAGCCAGTGGTGGGATTCAAATATGTGAACAACCGGTTCTCTGTGTGGATGCCGCTTCCGGAAGTCCATTCTGGGCCTGGGCAACAAAAAATTACCTACTAGTTCTGCCAAAGTGGTGTGAACCGGCTGAATCGCACCACTGCACATAGCCAATTAATGGAGGGAGGCAGCAAAATATATAGAGAGGAACAGAGATACTGGATATTGTTTATGAGGAAATTCTATGACCCAGAAAGAGCTAGGTTCATAAACAATAAATGGGTATCTAGAGTGTCACAGGAATATCACAATGGTTTACTGAGAAATAAGTTATACACCTGGAGGTTTAATTTGGTATATTTTACAGTAGTTACATATTTTCATGAAGATAGGGTTTGTTCCTCTCCACTTCTCATTCTCTCTTTTTTCTCTTTCTCTCATGCTCACATCTTAAGAGGCAGGGGAAAAAATAAGTCTCCATGGCATGCTTAAACCAAGAATCCATAAAAACAAGGGTTTCTTTCCCTTTAATTTTATTCAAACATTAGTTCTTTCTGTCTGTTGATTTATTTAAGTACAGAGGATGTTTGTAGTTATGATTATGGTTGTCACTACAGATTTTTTTCTTTTTAGCACTAATTATTGTATGCCTTTGCATTTTATTCACAGATGAAAGCTTTTTTTAATGATGATTAAAATTATTGTTGTACTGATTAAGACACTTTGTTTTTAGATCATTTGAATATTGGCATTCTAAACAAGGCATGAGATCTAATTTGATCTCCATTCCAGAAAATATTATATTTGCATTATGAAACACAGACACACAGCACATATATATTCCATAATCCTTCTGTTAAAAAACTTTATTTTTTAGGCTAGAAAGTAGGTTTCTAAGATAAAAATTCAAATAAGGCAGAATGGCCATGATTTTAATCAAATTATCTCCTAATTTTATAATAAGAAGAGATTTTAAATTGTAAAGAATAGTATCTAATTTTGCTAGTTAATAATGGAATGGGGGAAGCCGAGCTGGGTGACCAGGCCTGGTGTGAGAGAGAAAGAAAAGGTTAGAGTTAGGGATAGGAGTAGGAGCAGTTGTGGGAGAATGACCATGTGACAAGGGAAGGCCAAGGAAAGGCAGGCATTGGTATTGGCAGGGCTGAGGGATTGTAAACTACTCCTACTGCCATCAACTTTGCTGAAGAGGAGACAAGCTGAGCCACCCTTCAATGATTCTGATTGGCCCACCAAATTTTGGGGTCCAAACAGTTCCCAGTAATTAATGAACATCACATCCTCATTCACCAGTCAGATCCTGCTAGTTTCTCTGCTGGAGCATCTTTGCCATGTTTGAGAACTTTGTTTTAATACTGTGTTAGTTAATAATGTAAATTAATAATACATATATTTGAATACATGTGTCTATGTGATCCATTCAAGTCAAATTTGCTATTTTATATAACAATTTTGCATTGGGGGGGGTTACAGGTGGACCCAATAATAGTTGTTAAGGATTTTAATTTATTTTTTTAATTTTAATTTTTTTTATCCTTTATCTGATTGGAACAAGATACAGGGTAGAAGAGTTCTCAGATTTATTTTTAACTTTTTAAAATATATCAGTCATTTATTCATTTAGTTGACAAATGTGATATTGGTTCAATTATAGTTATGATGTCATTCATCTTAAGGTGAAATATTCCTGTTAGAAAATGACGGTATTTTAATATTTCATTCTTAAATGTGAGAAATTTGTTTTTGTCCTTATTTGACCTCTTGTAAATGCCCTCTCAGAATCTAATATTATAGAGATCTCAGTAAATGATTCAAATAGGGTCATGGTGTCTCTGTGGTAAATGATTAATGACTTGAGGGTCCTTCTGGATTTGCAACTCCTACTTAATTTTCTGTTTAAAATGTGATTGCAATAAATTGTATAACCCAATTTTATTATTTTTGATATTATAGAAAGCCAATGAAGTATATGGATTATAATGTTGGCTAGAAGTGGGAAGATCCAATTTCTTAGCCACAAAAGCTCACTGTTTAACTTGGGAAAGTCATTCTTTAAGCCCTAATATACGGTATAGTACAGTAGAAAATTGTGAGCAAAAAAACAAAACAAAACATACACTAGCTGGAATTATTAACAAGCTGAAATGGACAGTTTGGATTAAAAAAAGAAAAGAAAACTGATGGCTATTCCTTATATATTGGATCCCCATAGTAATATTCATAGATTATGCCTTCTGCCACACAGAAATGGAGGCAGAGGTTTGCTTCTAGTCAAACAAACTGTTGAAGAAAAACTTAAATACAGGGAAGAATTAGGGTTGGTCCTATAAATTAGATTGAAAAATTGAAGAAGGGAATGGGAAGCAGGGTGGACAATTGAAAAGAAAGCAGTGACGATTTGCTTCTACATCTTTGCCAAGAACATAATATGGATGTACTCCTGAGTTTTATGTTCAGGAACAATGTAATGGTTCCATATATTGCTCTCTTTTGACATGGTTGAATATGTAAAGAGATCTCCAGTGTTTGTGTCAAAAGAGAAAGCTATTCTGACCAGCAATTTCAGCACTTTGGGATATTAGGTTGATTGGATGGGTTAAAAAAAAAGAAAGATAAAAGCACAAGAAAGAATTGGTGTCATTTATTTTAAAATCTGCAGAAGTGTAGTGCTATAACATTGACTTTAGATCAGAGAGGTAATTGCCAACAGCAGGAAAAAGTCTCACAAATAAACTTCAGCTCTAGATTTGATTTACAGCGTGCTAATAAATGTGAACATAGTGGCTGCTATTAAAGAAAATAATCTGGAGGGATTTCTAAAAATACGAGCTTCTGTAAAGCAATTTCCTTCAGGGTACATAAATCATAGCTTCTAAGGGGGTTATTTTCCAGACATTTCCAGTTAGTTAATATCTAGTAACTAGCACAGACTTGCTCTCTGTAGCCAGACTTTAGTCTTTAAAACAACAGTTTTTTCTAATATGTAATGTTGTACGTATTTGGGTGAATATCTCATCATATCATAAGTGAAAGTAACATTATATAGATATTTACCTGTATAATAGAACGTTATATAGATATTTACCTATATGAAAGAACATTATAAGATATTATTTTTTTAACATATATAGTTTGATTAAGTTCTGATCATAGTACATGTAGCAATGTATGTATTGCTCTACAGTCTTGCATATAAAACTGTAAAGACAGATAATATTATTGCCAAGATCACAAACATCGCAAGTAATAAATCACAATAAATCACTTGCATAAAGTAGAAGACTAGAAGCTCAAGAAAATTTGTAAATATCTAACTATGCACTTTAGTATACTTTGATATAATTGGAATTATAAAGGTCAGAGCAAAGGTCAGCGACATCTGCAGCAAGCCGTGATGAGCCAATAATTATGACACACAGATATTAATGTCCTAAATACAAATCCTATCCTTACATAGCTCTTTCCTGTGATATCTGATATAAGGTTGAAATTACAGTACTTCTGCTATAATGTCATGATGCATGTTTTAACATTTACCCCACTTGGCTTCCAGAAGATATCCATGGAAAGGGGATATGCAAAAGATGTGCCTACTGATTGAAAATCATGATCAATCACAAAGAACATTTGGTTGGGCTTCATATCCAGATAGAGGGAATTCATGTACGTATGTGCTGAAAAATTGTTACAAAATCTCAACAACATTAGTTGCTCAGTTAATTTGTTATTTATTTATATAGATTCATATCTACATAATAATTTCTTCTCAAAAATCTCATTCAGAAGAATCCACCTTGCCAAGTCATTAATAAAAGAGGAAAATATTTAATAATCTGAAAGTTTGGCTTCAATAGATCATACATAATTGTATCCAATTCTGAAATATTGGATATGTTGTATCCTACCGAAAAAGACTGTAATTGCTGCCAAATGTGCTTCAACAAAGTACTGAGTGAAGGGTCTGAATACTTATGCCAATGTGATCTTTCAGTTTTTTCTTTTTAATAAATTTACAGACATTTCTAAAATTCTGTTTTCATTTTGTCATTATGGGGTATTGAGTGTGGATTAATGAGAAAAAAAATGATTTTCAACAACTGTAGAATCAGCCTGCAGCATAACAAAATTAACAAAATTGAAGGGGGTCTGAATACTTTCTGAATGCACTGTATATATTCTCTTTCTGCTCATTGGAGACTTAGAAATAATTGAATATCTTCTTAATACTGTAAACTAAATTTCCATTCACAGATTTTAGAACTCCCTTAAGCTAACTAAATAGAAAATACTGTGAGCTTCCATGGCTTTATAAAACAACTCAAGGAATTTATGTGGAAATAGGAATTTCTAATTGAAAATTCTTGTCCCTTCTTGTACTGTAATGCAATTCCCCAAGGTTCCTTGGAAAGAGGCTTTCTTTTTTTTAAGACTGATTAAAGCTACTATAATGTATATTGAAATGTATACTGGGATCATTATTTAAGGTGTTCTAATAGCATACTGTCTTTTTAGAAAGTCCTGTGGGGATGTTTCATTGTATATTGATGAGGCATACTGAGTTGCAAAAGATAGTTGCTCGCATAAGCCCAATCTTTAGTCCTACCTGCTGACTAACTAGTAAATCTTTGTGTGTGTATGTGTGTGTGTGTGCAGCTGAATATAATTAAATTACATGTAAGGGTGTAGTCCCATTCTGGGACTATTACCATTCTAATGGATCCCTACAATGACATAGAGCTTCTGCATGCTGAGATGATTAATTTTAGAGGTTGACTTGTGCTCTAATGATAGATTTATTGCATCGCTTCTTTAATTGCATAACAGTGATTTCCCATTCCATTTCTTAACTCATAAGATTTCCCTTTCTCTTATGAAGATGGGGGTACCATAATGCCTTGATAGTATTTCCCTCTTAATTCTGCTTCCTATACTTCCATATTGTGAAGGTTTTTGTTTTTTGCTGCTGCAGGGTTTTTTGCTTTTTCTTTTTTTTTGCCTCTTACTGATAAAAAAGGAGGGAGCAAGAGCAGTAGCTCCTTCACCCCTTTCACTGTACATGTGATATCACAGCACTCATATAAAAGAGGTGGGGCTTTTGTCATGATACCATCATGCTGTTTTTGTCAGTCTGATTTTCCTTGCTATCACCCTGTGGAACAGCAAAAAACAAAACAAAACCAGGAATACCAGCTGCCTGCCAGTTTTAGCACTTCCCCATAGCAAGCCAAACAAAGTACTGAGCAGTTCAAGTAGATCACCACACAGTTGTGTAAAAATGGTACTGACAATTTGGAAGGCAAAGCCAATGACCATTTGAATAGGTCTTGAAAGATGATTAATAGTTTCTTGCTTCTCCAAATTAGATAACATATTCTTAATATTTACATTTTTCCTCTCAAGGTTTCACAGATTTTGTAACACTTGTTAGATAACTTTATGGTAATGCCATGAATTACACAGTAAATTATTCCAGACTATTTCAAACTTTGTAGCAAGAATAGTAACATTGTTCTCTGGGTAGACAAAATGATAAAAGGTAATAGGAGATAGCTTTATTCTAAATTAGTGATGACACATGTGTCAAAGGTGTCATGGCACAACATTTTGGGTGACACACTAGCATTCAACAACACCCAACACAACTATTGTATAAAACACACCTTATTCTTGCAGGATTTTGGAAACTACAAATTCTGGAAACTGCATGAGAATGGGGTGTTCTCTTGCACGGCCTGCAGACAATTTGAAAATTGTGCGACAAGATAAGCTTTGGTGTGGTATTTAGAGGCTGCAGAGGCCTCAGAAGAGCGTTCCCTGAAGCTGCTTCCAGAACAAAGTCCTTGTGTGACCCAGAGCAGCCTCAGGCTTTAGGGGCCTGAAGGGGCCTATCAAGAGAAAGAGAACATTGGCTGAAAGTATGTGATGTACACCAGATCTTGGGGAGCACTGGGCCACGGGGCAATCACACCAGAAACAGCAGGAGTCAGCCTTTGTGAGTTACAGTGGTGGCACTAGGGCTGAAGTCAAGGCCTGGCCCTCCAGTTCAGGTCCAGCCTCAGTGCTGCCAATGAGTGCCACCATAGAGGGTGGCCTAGTTGCAGGGCAGGCAGAGAATTGGTAATCTTTTGTTGTGGGGGGATGACATTCTAGCAGACATGAGTTAGGCATTTTCCAAATTTTTGACATGTTGAGCCCAAAAGCTTCGCCATCAATGTTCTAAATGCAATAAAGACTAAAATCAATATTAGTCTTTGCACAAAAAGTTATCTCATGCTATAACTTGCATATGTTAATGTAAATATAGTTGTTCTTATTTTAACTTTGTTTGGCAGTCAGAAGGGCAGAATTTTATATTCATTTTTTTTCTTTCTACTGCTAACTAGCAATTGCCAGCTATGCCATAGCTGATATAGATGCTTGATTCATTTATTTTTGAACATGTTAATTCATGCTCTTTGTTCCTATTATTCTTACATTCTGAAAGATCATTAAATCTCTCTGATGTCTTTCATATAAGCCTGACATCACTTCTAATTATGTGCTCAGCATAGGAGGAAAACTTTATCTTTTTTTTTAATTGTAGTCTATTCTTTTTTCAAAAATTGTACTTCTGTGGTTTATTCTGGATTGTTTAGACCCTTTCTTTTTTCCTGAAGGAATGAATTATTATAAAACTTCAAATTATAAAAAATATGCTTGTATTAGACATTGCAATCTGCCCTACATCTATTTCTTGAGCCACACGGTCTTGATTATGAGTCTACATTTTCAACTGAAATTTAAGAATGAGAGAATATTTCTTAGCATGTCTCTACTTGTATGTTCATTGATTGGATTTATTATTCATTGTTCTTTGCTTTGAAATTAGATAATAACATGAAAACACTATCTACTAACTGGAAATCACCATCTTTTTATATATGCAGTGTTATATGTACAGTATAATTCTACACTTCTTTGTTAGAATTGTCTTTAAAAATGTGTCCTGTTTTAAAATAATAAAAAACTCAACATAGTTACATGAAAACGTAAACTGAGATTTTTTTTAATGTATGTTATTTTAATGTATAGTTATTTAGGAGCAAAATGGAAAAGGCCAGCATATAGCACAATTCAATATGTGGCTAAAGGAGTGGTGTAAAGGGGAAGGCTTTGGATATATTAGTCACGATGTCTGTAGCTGGTCCAATGAAAAAATGTACAAAAGAGATGGTTTGCATCCATCAAAGAAAGGGACCGAGTTACTCGGCTATAAATTCACAGATTTTCTGGAGGAATATTTAAACTAAACAGCGGGGACAGTGAGTTAATTGATACAGAACATCCCTGTCCCTGGCAATCTAAAAATTATAGGGCTATCAGTGCATGTAACATAGATGTGTGTGTGGACAAGAATATCAACCTTGCTGTCAAGCAAAATCAAGCTTCTAACAGCGAGTGCCACCCAAAGTGCACTAACCAAATAGGTGGTAAGACAATAGGGGAACTCAGGCACCACACAGGTTACGTAGAAAGTAAACACAGGGTCAGTCATAAAGGACTCAAATGTCTATACACAAATGCACAGAGTATGAACAGCAAACAGGGTAAACTAGAAATTCAGGTTAATGAGGGCAGGTATGATATTGTTGCCATTACGGAAACATGGTGGAATGAAACCCACAAATGGAACACACAGCTAGAGGGATTTAAATTATTTAAAAGAAACAGACCAAATAAAAGAGGAGTAGTAGTTGCTCTATATGTAAGAAATAACTACATCTCTACAGAAATAGAGCACAACAATGATGAAAACTGTCTTGAATGCATTTGGGTCAATATAAAAGGGGGGGAAATGGCATTGCCATAGGTGTATACTACAGGCCACCCAACCAAACAGAGGAAATAGATGAACTTTTTGCTAGTCAGCTAACTAAGGTATGTAGGAAGCACATCACAATAGTAATGGGGGACTTTAACTACCCTGACATCAACTGGGAGACAAACTCTGCACCAAGTGGAAGATCAAACAGATTCCTTGCAAACCTAGCAGACAACTTTGTCTCCCAAAAAGTAGAGAAGGGAACTAGGGGATTAGCCATTTTGGATCTAATTCTCACTAACAGAGATGAAATGATAGAAGGTGTTGAAGCCACAAGAACCTTGGGAAGAAGTGATCATGCAATATTGGAATTCAACATTATGGAAGCACAAGCAATAGAACACAGTCAAACTAGAGTCTTGGACTTTAAGAGAGCTAATTTCAATAAACTTAGAGAGGGCTTGGGAAGGATTCCATGGATGAGAATCCTCAAGGGGAAAACAACTGAAGAAGCTTGGGAAATTCTGAAAAGCGAGATAATAAAAACCCAGTCTAGCACAATACCAACAAAGAGGAAAAATAACAGCTCTCAAAAGAAACCAGCATGGTTGCATAAAGAACTCTCTGGTAAATTGAAAGATAAAAAGGACAAGTATAGAAAGTGGAAAGAGGGGCACATAACTAAGTCAGAATATCAGCAAATAGCCCAAGCCTGCAAAGATGAAGTGAGGAAAGCTAAGGCTCAAAATGAACTAAGGCTTGCGACCAAAGTCAAAAATAACAAAAAAAGCTTCTTTCAACATGTAAAAAACAAGAAAAAAGTGAAGGAAATGATTGGTCCATTAGTGGGTGAAAGTGGCAAGAAGGTGACAAGCAACAGGGTAAAGCAGAACTATTTAACTCGTTTTTTGCATCTGTCTTTACACAAAGGGAAAAAACAGACAACCTATCAAAAATAGTGCCATAAAAAACAGAATAGAAATGCAAGTTAAGATAGGCAAGAAAACGGTAAGTGAGCACCTGTCCAGCCTAGACGAGTTCAAATCACCAGGACCAGATGGATTACACCCCAGGGTTCTCAAGGAACTGGCAGATGTGATCTCAGAACCATTGAACTATATTTTTCAAAGATCCTGGAGCACTGGGGAACTACCGGAGGACTGGAAAAGAGCTGATGTAGTTCCCATCTTCAAAAAAGGGAAAAAATGGACCCGGGAAATTACAGACCTATCAGCCTGACCTCAATACCTGGGAAAATTCTGGAAAAGATAATCAAACAACGAATCAGCAAACACCTAGAGGAAAACAAAGTCATTACTAAAAGCCAACATGGGTTTGTCAAAAACAGATCATGCCAGACAAATCTTATTGCATTCTTTGACCAAATGACAAAATTAGTGGATCAGAGGAATGCTGTGGATATAATTTACTTGGACTTCAGTAAGGCATTTGATAAAGTAGATCACAACCTACTACTTGATAAGATAGAAAAATGTGGGTTAGACAGCATCACCACCAGATGGATTTGTAGCTGCTGACCGGCCGTGACTCAGCATGTGGTCCTCAATGGAACTGCATCTACATGGAGGGAAGTGTGTAGTGGGGTACCCAGGCTCTGTTCTTGGGCCAGTGCTCTTCAACATCTTCAGCAACGATTTGGACGAGGGGATAGATGGGGAACTCATCAAATTTGCGGATGACACCAAGCTGGCAGGAATAGCCAACACTCCAGAAGACAGGCTTAAGATACAGGAGGACCTGGACAGACTTGAAGATTGGGCACTATCTAACAAAATGAAATTCAATGGTGAAAAAAGCAAGGTTCTACATTTAGGCAAGAAAAACCAAATGTACAGGTATAGTATGGGGTCTACCTTGCTCAATAACAGTTACTATGAGAGGGACCTCGGAGTCCTAGTGGACAATCACTTAAATATGAGCCAGCAGTGTGCTGCAGCTACCAAAAAGGCCAACACAGTGCTAGGCTGCATTAACAGAGGGATAGAATCAAGATCACGTGAAGTATTAATACCACTTTACAATGCCTTGGTAAGGCCACACTTGGAATACTGCATCCAGTTTTGGTCACCACGATGTAAAAAAAGACATTGAGACTCTAGAAAGAGTAAAGAGAAGAGCGACAAAGATGATTAGGGGACTGGAGGCTAAAGCATATAAGGAACGGTTGCTGGAATTGGGTATGTCTAGTTTAATGAAGAGAAGGACGAGGGGGGACAGGATAGCAGTGTTCCAATATCTCAGGGGCTGCCACAAAGAAGAGGGAGTCAAGCTATTTTCCAAGGCGCCTGAAAGCAGGACAAGAAGCAATGGATGGAAACTAATCAAGGAGAGAAGCAACCTAGAACTAAGGAGAAACTTCCTGACAGTTAGAACAATTAACCAGTGGAACAACCTGCCTCCAAAGTGGTGAATGCTCCAACACTGGAAGTTTTTAAGAAGAGACTGGACAGCCATTTGTCCGAAATGGTATAGGGTTTCCTGCCTGAGCAGGGGGTTGGACTAGATGACCTCCAAGGTCCCTTCCAACTTTATTATTATTATTATTATTATTATTATTATTATTATTATTATTATTATTATTATTATTATTATTATTATTATTATTATTATTATTATTATTATTATTATTATTATTATTATTATTATTATTATTATTATTATTATTATTATTATTATTATTATTGTTGTTGTTGTTGTTGTTGTTATTATTATTTAGCATATGGCATATCATATATGGACTTGAAATATATATTAACATTTCACCTAAATTACTAAACACAATAAAATATAAATATTAAAAAGATCTACTGTATATTCAATACCAATGGTCTAGGCCATCTACCCACTGAAGCGTAGCATCGTTTATATTAAAAAAAAAATCAGATGCTGGATTGGAATATGCCCCAATCTTACAGCCAGTCACAATGAGATCTAGAGTTTGACATAGGACCCTGTCAACACTGAGGGGAGGATACTATGCCCTGTTTATACAGAGAGTTCCAGCAGACACCGTGTCATGTGTGAATCCTATTCAGAGTTGTCCATTGCTGACATGTAATTCAAAGCCTGGCACCTCTTTTGTGGTGTCATTTATATGTCTCTCCTAAATTCCGCTAAAAATGTTACCTAGCCTGGTAACGACACATTTGGAAACGAACCTAGAAGCTCTGAGAATAAACCTTCACCCTCATCCTACACCCGGGCTACAGATATTCACCACATTTGTATGTCTTCCTATGACTGGGCATTCAGTCACCTATTTGGCTTTTCATCGGGAATTAATGTTAAAGTTGTTGCCCAGATGTGCAAGTGCCAGTGTGGGTTTCTTGGATTTGAGCCTTACAGCTGATTAATGGGGAAGGTTGGCATGTACCGGTAGGAGTGAGTTGTTCATACTTTTTCTGTATTCTCTCACTAGTGCATCTTGCCTTCAGAAAGCTTATGGTGCTGTTTGACTCAGAACAGAAAACAGCAAGTTGGAGTGGTTTTAATACATCCACTTATAATCCTCATGGATTATAAGCACTGAGTCTGGCATCTAACTTACTGGTATGGCAGCTCTTAAGACATACAGGGACACAATATTCTGCTGTGGAGTAGACCAACCCTAGTGCTGATGACCTGATTGTGGCAGCTGAAGTTCCCTATTGAGTTCCACATAATTTCTGGAGTATGTTGTTCCTAGTATTGATTTTTGCTGATGTTGTCTAGATGCATCTTACAGGAGAGAATCCGATCTAATGTTACTCCAAGGTGGTTTAGGACATTTAGGCATAGACCCTTGGCAGTGCCTCCTTCACCTCCAGCTATCTGCTTCAGCCCATTTACAGCCAGCTTTCCTCCTCTGTTGGCTGCCATTCTCCATAGCCAATGGGCCCCTCGCCCTCCACACTTTGCCCTTTGTCCCTGCCCATTCGCGTAGACACTGTTTCACCTGGACCTTTGGATGCACAAGACAAATAGCCACCAGCCAATCGAGTGGCAGGCAGGAGCAAGGGTGCTGAGGGGATAACATGCAATTGATAATGGGTGATTGCAGGGACTGTGGTGGGGGGGGGCAGCATATGATACAAGATTTTGTAAAAAAAAAAGTACTGTGGCTGCTCTGCAAGTTCTAGGGCCTTGCATATCTGTCACCAGGACCGGAGGGAGAGGGAGTGGTGGCAGGAGTAGCAGCTGCTGGGGCCACTGGGAGGGGCAGACAAGTGAGAGTGTGTTGGGGGACCAGGAAGGGAGGGAGGGGCACCTCAAGGGGGCTTCATGAAGACAGCTTGGCTTGCAACTCAGTGAGCTCCAATGAAAAAGAGGAGGAGAAGGCCGGCACAATTTCTGGTGTTGCAGGGGTGGTGTGTGTGTGGGGGGGCACACAGGAGAATGGCAATGCCAGTGCAGCTTCTGGTATTGCAGGCAAGGCTGGGGGGACATGCAGGCGAATGGCAAGTCCAGCATGGCTTCTGCAATTCTGCTTTGCTTTCGAATGTGCACTCCCATCTCCCCTGCAACGCCAGAAGCTGCACTGGCCTTGCCATATGCCTGCATGCCCCCAGCCCCCACAACACCAGAAGCAGCACCCACCATGCCTGCATGCATCCCTAGCCCCCATGCAATGCTAGAAGCTGCACACCACTGCTCTTTGCCTGCTGTGCCCACCTACTCCCTCCCACAATGCCAGAAGCATTGCACCACCACCCTTCACCTCCTTTGTCCCACATGCTCACCACAATGGCAGAAGTTGCATGTCACCACTCTTCGCCTGCTGCAGTCCCCCTTGCCCCCCATAATGCCAGAAGCTGTGCACCAGCCCCCTTTGCCTGCCGTGCCTGACCATTCCCCCCACAATGCCAGAGGACACACACCACTGCCCTTTTCCTTCTGCCCCCCACTCCCCTGCAATGCCAGAAGCCATGCACCACCACTGTTCACCTTCTGCTTCCCCCCATTTCCCCTACTCAATGTCAGAAGCTATGCACCACTGTTGTTTGTCTGCTGTGCCCCCCACAATGCCAGAAGCCACGTGCCACTGTCATTCACCTATCACACATCCCCTCAGCCCCTGCAATTGCCCATTGCGAATCGTACACTGCCCCCACAGCACCATTGCTTCTGCCTGCCACCCAATTGGCTGGGGTCAAATGGTGTCTGGTCGAATGGGCAGGGAAGAAGGGCAAGGGGTGGTGGGCAAGGGACCTATTGACCATGGAGAATGGGGGGAGGACCAGCAGAGGAGAAAACTTAGTTGTAAATGAGCTGAGGTGAGTGGCTGGAGGCGAAGGAGGCATGGCCAAGGGTGCCTAAAACGTCCCATTCTGACTACAAGGTACTTTGGATGGGGATGATAAGGGAATAAATTATAAGTCAATATAAGTAGACCTTTGGGGCTTCACATGCTACTTTGTTGTTAAGATAGAAGCACATAGTTACCATTTTGCTGGTGCTAGAAGTGAGCCTCCACTCAGTGAAGAATTTTCCCAAGTTTTTAAGATCTTTGGACAGGAGGCTGTCTGCCACCTCGATATATTTTTCCTGTACGGCTGTGGCCCAATCATCAGCTTATCCAAATTTGCATCTTCTTGTCGCCGGCATATCTGATATGTATAAATTGAATAGTATAAGTGCCATTACAGAACCTTGTGGGAGGCTGTTTTTTAATTGCAATAATTATAGTTTTACTAATTTATGAAAGATGTAATTCATTCTTATAAAAGTACTTTTATTAATGGAGCACATTACTCTTAGTGTTACAAATACAATACTACTGGTAGTGCCAGAAAAAAATAAAATAAATTTCCAGCTAGAATACTGCTGCCTTATGTACCTCCTCATGGACTGTGCCTATAAGACCATCCTTCATGTGTTGAGCTTCTATTTTCCTACTCCCCAGGAGATTTGCTCAGGAATTAAATTGACTAATCTCAAAACAAACATGGAACTGATGCAATCTTTCTATATTTTGCCTTTGGAGTAAATTGTTTTGGGTTATATAATTAAAATCCTCTCTCCTTTCTTTCTATCTCTCCCCCACTACAACACCCAACTTTTGTGTACAGATGAAAACCTTATCCATCCTTTTTCAAAAAAGCAAGGGCAATGATGAATATAGGAATGAGGTTTCTTCCTGTGGATGACTCCTAGTGCAGTCCATCAAAACTAATGTACAGGTATTTTTGAAACAAGGTAATGTCAAACTACAAGGTTAGGATGTAAGCCCCTCTGCCTCCATAAATTGTGGATAAGTAAGAGAAAAGAACTTATTGTCATTTGTAGAGATTTTTAGTCTTCCTGAGAGAAAATGGCTGGTGTTCTGCTCACTATTACATCTTGATTACATAACTCCTATTTTATGTATTTGTAAATTCTGATTCCTATTTTACGGAATTATCCCATAATACCTTACCCATGACTTTATTTAAGTGTTTGAAGATATGAAGAACAAGAATGCTTTTGACAAGGAGAATATGATAAATGAAAAATGACAGCAGAAGAAACCTCTGAGCAGTTCTGAGTAATTATGATTTATTAAAATTGGAGGTCATCCAAAATAACAGAAAGATAGTACTCGTTATATTATCTTTTTCTCTTTAATTTTCCTACCATTTTTCTGTAAATCTTTTTTTTCTGGAAAGGAAAACAGCACAATAAGTACAGTAATGAGAAAAGATGGAGAGATTAGACAGAAAACAATAATGTCTAGTCCCTTCATAAAATACAGTCTATGAGGCAAGGTGATTGCACATTAAAAACTTATCTGAAAACCTTGCATCATTTCTTCACACAACAAGGCTAACTTCCATCAATCACACATGGATTTCATTCTGTGCTGTTGCCTTGAGATTTTCAGAATTATTCAACAATGATTAAATATAACAGAAACATCTTGAATTATTCCTCTTGATAAATTCTTAATTAATGTTATTTAACTTTAATCAGATTTAGAAAAATAAATTAATATTTTTGTTTTTTTACAGTTTTTCAGAATTAGATTTGGGTTTTAGTGGGGTACATTTAATGGAATGTTAAGATGCAACATTAAATACAGTTTTAGATATTATTGTGATGCAACACATTGTTGATAAGTTATGGGAGCAGTCTTTAGGAATAGCCCATATCATATACAAAATGTCTATTCAGAGTTTCAAAATATGATGTAGAAACCAATAACAACACATTTTGATGCACTGCTGTTCCAGCTTGCCATACTTTGTAAGGAATCCATTCACATTTTGAAGCCAGAAGGATTTCCTACTTTTGGAGTCCATTACCATCTCTACTAAGAATGGATTAGACAGGATAAGGAGATTACATGAAGTAAGGGAGCCCTTCAGATTCTTGGTTCTGATGACATATTTAAAGATAGAACAAAACTGGATTTTCTGAGCTGATAGTTTTTAGGCTGAATTGTATTATGAATTAAATTATTAAATGATGCAGAGACAGTCCAGTTACCTCAGTAACTACATTTTATTTCAATTTTATTGATACATTATTTATCATTATGTGGTTGTTTTTAGTCCTAATATATAGAATTGTCTTGATGACTAAATTGGCATACAAGTAGATTAAATAAATAGTTTCTGAAAATAATCCTAGCAAGCCTGATGTAAGAAAGGAGATCTGCACTGACCATCTACTAATGCCCAATCTGATAGCAAGACTTTTATTACAATTGACACTAATCTCTCACTTCTCATTTTTGTTGGTTATTTCTTCATTACTGTGACTGGTAATAGTTATCAAAATCTTCAGTAGTTAGAGGGGGCGGAGCCAGCTGTCAGAGCGAGTGGAGGTGCGAATGATGTCTCCAGCATCTCCAATCGCTTATCCCAGGCTCGTGGGGCTCTTTCGAGCCGAGAGAAGCCTCATAGGGGCGGCAGAAGGTGTGGGCGACCTGCTGCTCTGTCGTTGTTGGTGACTGACGTCGGGAAGTGGGTGAAACCCAGAACCGAGTGGACCGGGAAGAAGGCGACCAGTAATGGCCGCTGAATGACATGACAGCTGGACGGAGCTAGCGAAGAAACAGCGGAACGACGGTGTATCAGATCTGACTTGAGTGTTTTTCCTGAAACCTTTGTGAGTAGACTTGGAAGACGCAATTAAAGGGGTTGCAAAGAAATGAAAGCCTGGCAAAAGAATGTTGGAGTAGCGGTGAGCTGGCGGCGAGTGAAAGTGATAAGAAGAGAGGCCGGAAAAGGCCGCATTAGGAGGACGCCAGGAGGACGCCAACTAACATCTGGCACTGTGGTACTAGAACGTGAAATATATTGACAGAGTTATATTTACAGACCACGATAGTGACAAAAAGTGAAAGGAAAAAAAGAGGGAAGTGAAAAGTGGTTATTTTGGAGGAACAGTAAGTTGTGGAAAAGTTTACAAAAAATGGCAAGTAATCCAAATCTGACTAAGATTGGCGGGGGAAAAAAAAACACAATACAAAGTTCTAGCCCCATGAGTCAGAAATTGTTAGATGATATGCTTCAAAAGGAGCGTTCTAACTCATTTAAAGACCTTCAGGTAATGATGCAGGCAATGCAGGAAGCCATGTTTAAGAATCATGAGGAAATCAAGAAGGAGTTAGAAGGGGTAAGGAATGATACAGGAGAAATGAAAGAGAAGATTCAGGCAATGGATGGAAGATTTGAGGCCTTCCAACAGCAAATCGTAAAAAATGAACAGAAACTATTGGAAGTAGAACAAAGAATGGATAATGAGGAGAAGAAGGTTGAAGAGATAAATAAAAATCTAACTTTGGCTAACAAAGAATTAGTGACAGCGGTGACGCTAATGGAAGCGGAAAAGGCAGCTTATTATCTCAGATTCCAAAACGTCATTGAGGAGAGAGGGGAAGACCTTCAGGATAAGATGGCAGACCTACTGATGGGAGCTCTTGGGATAAATAAAGAGAAGATGATTGCTGCAATGGACGAGACATATAGGGTGCAGACAAATTATGGGAGAAGATATAATTTGCCTAGAGAAGTTCACATGAAATTTATAAAAAAGACAATTAGAGATGAAATATTATACAAGACACGTAATGAACAGCTGGAGTACAGAGGGAAACAAATTATAGTGCTAAAACAAATACTTAAAAGAATGAGAGACCTACGGAAGAACTATCAATTTTTGACGTCCAGATTGCACCAAAGTAATGTGAACTTCAGATGGCTAACACCAGAGGGGATTATCGTGACTTGGCAGGAGAAGAGATTCAGGTTGGATACGTTGGAGAAAGCTGAAGACTTTTATAGACAATACTGTATCTCAGAGGAAGAGCTGGGAGATCATGGAGAAGGAAATGCGATGGTTGAAAAAGGAGAAGGTGAACGAATGATGGATAAAAGAGGGACAGAGCAGGGTATAGAGGAAGTAAAAGGGGGAGGAGGACAAGATGGATTAGGACAACAGGGGAGAAGCCTTGAGGAGTCGAAGGAAATAAGGATTACTCGAAGCACTAAGGCACGACAGAAACAAGTTAATGGGAGAGGAGTATAGGATATGGTCAACGAATATTAGGGGTTTGAATTCACCAGTAAAACGGCGGAAAGTTTTTAGTAAACTTATTAAATTAAATGCGGATGTCATTACATTACAAGAGGTTCATATAAAAAATGATCAAAAGTATCTATTAGAGCAACCTAAATTAGGAAGACTATACATCTCACTAGATGAGAAAAAAAAAAAGAGGAATTGCATTGTATGTTAGACAGGAGATAGCTTCCAAACAAATCTATAAGGACAAAGAGGGAAGGATCTTGATAGTGGAGGCTAATCTAAACAAAAAAAATATAATAATTGTCATAGTTTACGCACCAAACGGAGCCCAAGTATCCTTTTTTAAGGATCTACACAGCAAGCTTAGCGACTTAGAGGGAGATGGGTTTTGTATGATTGGAGATTTCAATGCCATAGTAGATAGAACAAAAGACCATAAAAGCAATGGGGCAAGGAAAGGAAACAAAAAAATACTTCCCAGAACTTTTTTTGAGATGTGCACAGACCTTAATTTGCAAGATGCTTGGAGGGAAAGAAATATAGATAAAAGGGAATATACATATTACTCTAATAGACATAACTCGTGGACCAGGATTGATATGTTATGGCTTTCAAAAAAATTAGATTCGGAAATTCAAGGAATTAATATAGAACCTAGTCTTTGGGCGGACCATAATCCTATAAGTTGTTGCTGGAAAGGGCAACGGAGCCGGCCAAGATGGACTCTTCAAAGAGTGATTATTAGAGAAAAAGAGTTTAAGGAAAAGATGGAGAAAGAAACGCACTTTTTCTTTCAAACGAACAAGAATGAGGATACATCTTTGCAGAATACTTGGGATACAGCTAAAGCATACATGAGGGGAGTTGTAATCTCATATATGGCCAAGAGAAATAAGGAAAAACAACAACACAGGATAAGACTGGAAGAAGAATATAAGCAGGCTGAAACACAATATCAGGGTGACCTAAATAATAAAAGTTTGAAAAGTAAAATGGAATTAATTAAACATAAACTTTGTATAGAAGACTCGGAAAAGTTAGCACAACAACTTAAGGCTGCCAAGCAAAATAATTTTGAATACGCGAATAAACCTGGAAGATGGTTGGCGTATAAACTAAGAAGGCAGAAAGAGAAGCAACAGATTGTTAATTTGCAAGATGAGGAAGGAGAGATTCAACATGATGAGATAATTAAAAGGGGAATTGCTCAAAGATATTATGAAAATTTATATAAGAGGAGTGAGGGACAAAGTGTAGAAAAGATAATAGACTATTTGGAAAAGACAGATACACCGAAGATACCAGAGGGGGAAAAAAAAAAATGTTAAATGAGGAAATAAGTATGATTGAAATAACTACGGCTATAAGTAAACAAAAAATTAATAAAGCGGCCGGCCCAGATGGAATACCAGCGGAATTATATAAAGAACACCAAAATGTACTTAATGAACACTTATTAGAAGTTTTCAATGACGTTTTAACTGAGGCGAAAATACCTAAATCCTGGTTAGAGGCAAATATAGTATTAATACCAAAAGAAGATGTAGAAAGAACACAGATACAAAATTATAGGCCTATCTCCCTACTAAACGTCGATTATAAGATCTTCGCATCAATAATGGCAGAGAGATTTAAAAATTATTTAATTGACTTCATACATAGTGACCAAAATGGTTTCCTCCCAAATAGGCAGACTAAGCGGAATATAAGGACAATTTTAGACATATTGGAATACTACGAATCACATAGCGATTGCCAAATGGCACTCTTATTTTTGGACACACAGAAGGCATTTGATAATGTTAATTGGCTATTTCTGATCCAACAACTGAAATTAATGGATGTTGGAGAAAAGTTTTTAAATGTTATAGCTGCAATATATTCCGAACAGAATGCCCAGATTATAATAAACGGTGAGGCCACCAATAAATTCAATATTCAGAAAGGTACAAGACAAGGGTGTCCTCTCTCGCCATTATTGTTTATATATACATTGGAGATTTTAGCTAGGACTGTAAGGCAAGAAGAGCAAATTAAAGGGCTTGAGATTAAAAAGGAAAAATATAAACTCCAAGCATATGCCGATGATTTAGTATTTATTTTGGAAGATCCCGTGCAATCAGGTCAGAAGCTTTTTGAACTATTGGAGGAATATGGAGAGGTGGCAGGCTTGAAAATAAATAGAAATAAAACAAAGATCATAGCAAAAAATATGACTAACACGCAAAAAGAAAATCTTGGGGAAAAATTAGGAATACAAGTAGTTACTAAAATAAAATATTTGGGCATTGTTATGTCAGCACGTTGCTCATCAATTAGAGAGGATAACTACGGAAAATTAGTTAAACGTATAAAAGTTGACCTAGACCGCTGGAGAAATCTACATCTTTCGTTTCTAGGAAGAATCTCAGCGGTGAAAATGAATATTTTACCCAAAATTATCTTTCTATTCCAAAATATTCCAATCCAATTAGATAAAAAATTCTTTAAAGAGTTGAATAAGTTAACTTTAGATTTTGTGTGGCAAGGAAGGAAGGCGAGGATAAAGCAAAAGTCTCTACAGGATGCTAAAGAGAGAGGGGGATTAGGCTTCCCGGATTGGGAGTTATACTATCAAGCGGCGGCCCTGACGTGGATCAGGGATTGGATAACATTGGAAAATAAAAGATGTTTACTATTAGAGGGGCACGATCTCCAGCAGGGCTGGCATGCCCACCTGTGGACAGATAAAAGTAGGAACCATCAATACTTCCTGAGGATTCAGTATATTTTAGGACATGGGAAAATTTTTATCAATGGTTAGCATTACGTTAGAGCTAAATTATATTTAACTAGTAAGCTTTTATTTTATGACTATTTTTAGTACTAATGATTATAATTGTTTAGTATTGTATTAATTACTGTTATTCAATACGTGTACCCGGATGAGAGTCTGCTTGTGTAAGCATTGGATTTTTTATGTGGGGGTAACCCCACTACTGTTCCTACCCCTACCCCTATTCCCATCCCTATCCCAATTCCATCCCCTAACCCCATCATCTACCATATTATCCCTATCCCTCCCATACCCATATAAAATTTAATAAAATATATTTTAAAAAAAAAATACTTCCTGAGGCATAAAGTCTGGCAAGAACTAATAAAAAGCTGGAATATAGTTAAATGCCAATACTATACAAAACTCCCAGGCTGGTTCTCACCATTAGAAGCAGTTATATACCCCAACCTTTATAGGCAAGATAGGGTTATCATATACAAAGATATCCTGTCAGAGGAAGGATATCTAAAGCAAAGGCAAGAGTTGAGACAACAGGGGGTTGCTTTGGAATGGTGGTCTTACCTTCAGATACAAGCAAGATACGTGAAAGACAAGAAAGAATGGGGAATTAATAGACAAGATACGGGGCTTGATAAAATATTATTAGGCTCGGAGAAAAAACAAATCAAAAAAATATATAAATATATGTTAGAATATAAATTATTTGAAGAACAAGTTAAAGAAACAATGGTTACCTGGGCAATAGATTTGGGGCATGCTATAAACATGGACCAATGGCAGCAAATCTGGGAACGTAATTGCAAAATTACATTGGCAACAACTTATAAGGAAAATCTCTATAAGATGCTCTTTAGATGGCACCTGCCACCAGCTAGGCTCGCAAAAATGTATAGTGGCTACTCACCACTTTGTTGGAAGTGTAAAAGGGAAAAGGGTACTTTTTTTTCATGTTTGGTGGGCTTGCAAAGAGGTACAGGTTTATTGGCAGAGGGTTTGGAATTGGATAACAGAAATGACGGGTCAAAAAACTCAATATAAACCAGAGATGCTACTACTTGGCATATTAGAAAAAAATATAAACAAAGATGATATATACTTAATTATTCATGTAATAACGGCGGCAAGAATTTTGTTTGCCCAAAATTGGAAAACAAATGAAGTGCCTAGTGGAGATGCGTTAATAAGGAAAATTTTGTATTGCGCAGAATTGGATAAGTTGACGAAAGAATTAAAAAATCAGGAGGAAACAGAATACTATTTAAGCTGGAATAAATTTTACAAATGGAAGGAAAAAAAAGAAGGAAGGTCATTAGAAGGGATGTAAATAGAGGAAGAATATCTGAAATGTATAAAGTATGTGTATAATAAGGAATGTTTAGACAAAGATGTATGTCAAAGATGATACACTATGTTCAATGTTTTTTAATCTTTTTTTTTTTGTATTCAATAAAAATTATTTTGTTAAAAAAAAAAAAACTTCAGTAGTTACTTCTGCATCCATTGATCAATTATGCCACTGACAAATTGAACTGTGGAAAATAAGTAAGTGAACAGAGTAGTAAAGAAGATGACAATAATAGTAATAAAAAAAGATTCAACTAAGTTAAAGACACTCTCCAGCAAAACTTAACTCCAGTTCATTTTACCCATGCACTTTTCTTGGCAGTAATATACATTGCTGCCTTCTGTGTTTTTGACCTCTTAATCTGAACCTTGCCCTGAGTTTCCCTGGTGGTCCACCTTTCATATTTTACTTGACTGGATAAGCCTTAGCTTCTGAGATTAGTCAAGATCTGCTGTAAAACTATATTTCTAAAAATAAAATATTGATATCTAGAGTATTTTAACAATACTATATCCATTATTTTATATCCTATTTCCCCACAAAATCTTACTTTGGATAGATGAGGGATGAGGCTCCAATGCTGATAAAGGTGGAAGGAAAAAGAAGAGGATGACCAGTAAGAAGTTGGATGGACTCAGTTACAATGGTAAATGGATTGGACCTCAAAACCCTGGCTAGGGACATATTGTCATTGGGAAAATCTAGGTGGATGCTAAGAGTCAACCCTGGCTTGATGGCACATAATCAATAAATCAGTATCAATTATTCAGTATTTTAGACCATGCATGTACAATCTGAGCACCTATTATACTCTTTTGTGCCTTCTGAAAATGCATTGTCAAGATTACAACAATTACAATGTGATTGGTTAGCATAGACCAAAATAAGAAAAAATGTTATTAGAGTTCTGTACAGTTATATACCAATTTTATATTACTTCTTTAGCCTTCCCCTAAATCTGAAATCAAAATTATCATATCCCTTATTTGTTGCTGTGAGCCTTTTTAAAAGAAAAATTTTGGGCTACATATAGTTTGTGCAATCTATTTTGGATCTTGCACAGAGAACCTAAATTAACAATTGTGAAGAGTAAACATGCATGTCTTGTAGTACATGAAACTTAATGGCTGTCAGGTGCTAATTATTTTTGCAATTTCAGATTGGCAGAACCCACTTTTAGGCTTATCAGACTTCATGAATGTCACTCCTGTTCAGCAAATTATATTCAATTTGCTAAATCATAGATTATGCAAACCGGCATACAAGAAATAAAAAATGCTACAAATAATTTTGCTACCAAAAGTACTTTAAAATATTTATTGCCATATTAGAGAACAAAACTTAGAACTGTTTCATTCAGAAAAATTAGAATGTTTCATGTTTTACCAAAGGTTTTTAAAATCCTGTTTGATCTTTGAAAGACTTTGAAAGAATATGGAGAACAACAATGAGTACTTTTTGAACCAGTCATTTAATTAGCCTTAATGATTTCTCAATATGTCTCTGTGTGTTTGTGTTTGTATGTGTGCCTTTATCTCATTGTTAACTCCTGGCAATGGCCTTGATTAGGCTGAGAAACAATTATTAGCCTAATGTCACCCAGCAGGTTTTATGCCTAAGGTGGAACTAGAATTCATTGTCTCCCAAGTGCTAACTTAGGACTCCAAATACCAAGAATTCTATGACTGTAATTCAAAAATAATGTGTGCAAGTAAAGCTTAAATTAGTCATTTACTTAGTGCAATACAAATAGGTTTATGTATATATGGGAAATGTTCTAGTCTAATTATATACCAAAACTATGCTGTTTTCTATAGACAGTATTATTTAAAACAGTTCCTATTGTCAGGAGCAAAGAATCAAGACCATACATTAAGTTTCAGTTAAGAAGATTTATTGCTCAAGCCTACACACAAGAATCTAGTCAAGTAACAGCACCAATTAGCTAGATAAGAGTCAACAGCATTCAAAGGGAGTGGGGAGTGGACTTGGAACATTTGTGGACACATTCAGGCTGAATCCTCTTTTGACTCTGCACTGCCTCTTCTTTCTCTACAGCAATGGCCCCCAACCTTTTGGGAATCAGGGACCAGTTCCATGGAGAAAGCTTTTCTGCAGACCTGGGGTGGTGGTGGTTTTGCGTTCTGCCTGCATCCCGCAATGGGGTTTCACTTGTTTGTGTGGACTGGTTTCTGGCATGCCGCAGACTGGTGCCGGTCCATGGTGAGCTAAGAAATGGATTGCTTTGTGATATTATGATACTGCTGTTCATATACTTTGTGTCCCTTACATGTTGTGAAGGAAAATCTTTTGCAACAATCAATAGTCAAACAATCTTAATTAAAGTCATGAAAGAAATCTGAATCTGTCATTATTTAGTCTAACAAATTTTCAGCTGCTGTACAACTAAGTTTCGTTTAGTTAATGCAGCTCATACCAGCACTGTCAAAATCATAGATTCTATTACTTATTACTGTGACATTATCATTCTTCAAATAATTAGATTTAGTGGGCCATATATTATTTAATTCTGCTGTTTAATTTTCAGTCTTTTGCTAAGGATACAAAGAACATGAGTCCAGAAATGTCAGACCAGGCTTCACAACTATAGAATGTCTTTCTCAATAGTATTAATTCCATTTTTCTATCAATTTTTCTTTTGTCATTATGTAGGAAAACTTTATGGAAAGCATCAATGAAATCATTAGGAGTGAACATGCTGTCTTATTTTTCAGCATGTTTCATTTTCCTTTTATCTGAGCTATCCATCCTTTTCAAGAAACAAATGGAGCTCTGGTATTCAAGACCTCATGAAACTGGAAAGCCTTTACTTTCAAAGAAGTTTCACAAAAGGCATTGCCCTCACTTTAAAGAAAGCACTTAGAAATATATTTTTCTTTTCTTTTTTTGTCTTTTTGCTATTATAGAATTTCATGGTGAGCTTTAATATGTATCTATATAGGAAAACCTATAGGACTTCTAGATCAGTTTACTTTCTTTTTATATCTTTCATATGATAACACTACTATAATCTCAGTACCATATCTAGAACATATTGTCATGAAACTGGTACCTATGGCTTTCAAAACACAGAATTAGGATTTGGGAAGTAATAGGCATAATTAGTTTATACATGTTTGAAAATAGTAATCAAAAACAGTATGTATTGGACAGAAATTTTAAAGGATCAAGGAAAATGTTTTTTATTGAAGCATTTATTTATTTGAAACATTTATAGAAATTCCCATCTTCTAGCAACTCTGGGTGGCTCCCAATCACAAATTAAAACAATATTAAAAACTTATATTAAAACTATTAAACCATTAAACCATATTAAAAAAAAACCTGGTGACAGTTTATCTTATCAAAGTGCTTGGGGGGAAAGGTCTTCAGTACTTTACAGAAGGCCAAATGTCTGTGTTGTAGACCAGTTGAAGTTTCTGAGTGTTCTTCAAAGGTGGCCCCATGCAGAACACATTGTGGTAATACAAACATGGGTAATGTAGTGCTTATTACTTTTTAAAGCTTATTGCTTTAAAAAAAAGTAGTAACTTAGATCTTCAGATCCTATCATGCTTTTCTAGTTGAAAAAGGTTGCTAATAGTTGAATAAATCTTTTATAAATGTAATATAAATAATTGTCCTTGACTCTATTTTTATTTTTAAGAAAAAAGCTGAAATCAATTTTCATTTTTTTTAAAAAATCTGGACAGTAGATTTATACTACAATACAACTTTCCAAACTTTTTGTTTTAGACTAAGAGTGATTCCCCTAAATTTCTCCAACATACTGTTAATATCCTTGAAAAGCCATCATCCATATATCTTTTCAGAATTTGGCTGATCATAGGGACCATCAAAGAACTGGAATATTATGATAAAGTTTAATCTGATGAAATAAGCATCAGATACTATTTTCACAAAAAAAGTACAATTGGTGATGATATTAGGAACTAATAAAAAGGCAAATACAGGAATCTGACTTAAAATATTCTATAAATTGAGAACATAGCAAACAATATTTAAGAATAAATAATATGCATTTACCATCCAAATTATACTGTGGATATTGATCAACAACAGCATGAAATTGGAAATCATTCCAGTTTATAATCGTTTCATTATCTCAGATTCTGATCCCATACAATGTATAGGACTGCTGGATGCAGAATGCAGAAACTGCATTACCACATGATGGCAGTAATGGGTTAAATAACAGTAGCTCATTACTGCCTCTAGGTTACTGCTGGAATTTTATGGGCTAGATCAGATAGTCTTAATTATGCATAGCTTGAAATATGTACCAAACATCAATAATATTTGATTGTTCAGATAACTGGTAAATTAATTGTGGAAGTCAGATGAGTCAACGTATGTGCTAGCAGTTTAATTTTTCTAAACTGTTCACTGACTGTAATTACCACAGCAATTAACAAATACAAAAAGAAAGAACATTGCATTTTTTCCAGAGGGTTTATTCCAAATCAAACATATTTAATGTAATAATATCTCCTAGCTTTTTCCCCTCCCTTAGAGACTTTGCAGTGTGGAGTGATCTATCTTAACAGAGCATTGAAAAAACAAGTTGACTGCTAACAAAGGTTTTATAGTCTACAGATAAACCAGTTTAACCCATTATAATTACAGCTTAGTTATACATCCTTACAAGATAAGATGACAGTTCCAATGTCAAGGTTCCAACAGACAGAGACGAATAAAACAGAACTCCGAGGCTTAGAAATTCCTCAAAGAACATGTTTATTACTTATGAAGTATCGGCATGGCAAAGGTGAAACCAAGTCTGGAGATACACGTAACAATTCCCCAATACAAAGTTAAGAAATCCCACCCCTAAGGCTACGCAAGCAACTACGTCCCCCAATACATCTTCTTGGTGGGCTTTTTATGCAACGCCCAGCCTGCAGTCTTGGGAGCAGGTGATGAACTTAGTTCCATGGGATAAAAGATTATTTTGACTAGCAAAGCACCTGGCAACCCCTCTCCCTCCATTCTATGTGGCAACCGAAAATAAGTAGGAATAATGGTTGCAGCCATGCTCATTTGTAGAGTTGACAGTCTGGCCCTCTCAGAAAGAAAGAGTCTCCTGCAGGGAAAACAAAAAGCAGGTTAAGTATTCCGTCGAGGCTTATGAGGGTATTTATCGTAAAACTTTTTTATTAAGCTATCTGCTTTCACATTTGTACAGTTCACCTATGTAGCTTCTGAAAGGGGGTAGCCTTTCCACTGAACAAGGAACTGTAACTTTCCCTTGTATAACCTAGAATCAAGAATTCATTTTATTTCATAATGTGTCTCCCCCCCTACCACTACTGGACCCAGTGGCTCCTTTGGGACAGATCTCATAGAGGATTCTGACACAGGTTTTAATAGACTGCAATGAAACACAGGGTGAACTTTCCCCAACAATCGGAATTTCAATTCCACTGTGACAGGGTTTCTGATCTTTGTGATGGGAAAAGGACCAAGGAATTTTGAACCCAGTTTTCTACTGGACAACTTTAACCATAGATATTTCGTTGAAAGATAAACTAATTGTCCAACATAAAAAGGTTTCTGAGGGAAGCGTCGTTTGTCTGCTTGCTCCTTGTAAACCTTGGTGGCCTTGGTCAATGCCTTCTTCATGTTCAGCCAAACCTCCTGGAAAGATGTCACCCATTGGTCCAAAGTCTGGGAAGTAGGAGGCTCCTGTGGGAACGTAGGCATGGACACAAAATCTCAACCCATCACTATTTTGAATGGGGTGACACCAGTGCTACTGTGAACAGTATTATTGTAGGCTCCCTTTGCAAAAGGCAAGATATCAGCCCAATTAGTCTGCTGGTAATTTACATAACACCTGAGTTCCATTAGTATTCAGATGAAAAGCTGATGATAGTCCCTGGGAGGACCCAATCAGTTTAATGAACTCCCTCCAGAATTTAGCAGTAAACTGAACCCCTCTGTCAGAAGTAATCTGCTTTGGATCACCATGGAGTCAGTATATGTGCTTCAAAAACAGTTTGATTAGTTTCTGGGCAGAGGGAAGCCCCGAGCAAGCGATGAAATGCGCCTATTTGGAAAACAGATCAATCACAGTTCATATTACAGTGTTGCCCCTGCTCTCAGGTAATTCCACTATAAAATCCATTGCTATCTCCTCCCAACATTGAGAGGAATCGGCAACTTGTTGCAATAATCCTGGTGGTTTTCCAGGATGCCTCTTCATGGTAGCACAAGTGGCACAACTCTTAACATAACTCTCAATATCTTTTTCATTTTTGGCCACCAGAATTGCCTCCGCACCAGATGCAATGTTTTTAAAAATCCAAAGTGACCTGCTTGCTTAGCGTCATGACTCCGTTGCAATGTCTGGAGCCTGAGGCCATCTGGGAAGTATAACTTAGAACTCTTCCAAGCTAGCCCTCCCCTTAAGGTTAATATAGATTTGTTATCTTTAAACCAGGCATCAGTCTCTAATTTCTCCTTCCATTCCTTTAGCGAGCGATCATCAGGGCCAGCAGGGGGTCTCTCTCTGTGCGATCTGGTTGTTATTTGAGAAGCAGATTGTGGCGGAGGAATAAATAAGTTAATTACTTCCTCTTGGTTGCTCTTGAACTGGGACATTCTAGACTAGGCATCAGCCAAAAAGTTCTTACCTTCAGGAAAATATTTTAAAGTGAAATTAAAATGGTTGAAGTACTGAGCCCACTGAACTTGCTTCAGGGATAACTTATGAGGGATCTTGAGAGCCTCCAAATTTTTGTGATCAGTCGATACCTCAAAAGGTATTTCCACCCCTTCCAAAAAATGCCATGTCAGCAATGCCCAATGAACTGCAAAAGCCTCTCTCTCCCAAACTACTCACCTTCTCTCAGTGTCAGTTAATTTTTGGGAAGTGTAAGCAAAAGGTTGTAACTCCCCTCTGTGATTTTTTTGTAAGAGAACAGCACCCACAGCCATGTTGCTTGCATCAGCTTGAATGATGAATTGTTTTTCGGGGTCAGGGTGCTTAAGAACTGGTTCAGCTGCAAAGAGTCTCTTTAGTTTTTCGAACACTGCCTGGCACTCTAATGACCATTGCAATGGCTGACAAGGTCGGGGTTTTTCCCTCCTTTTCCTGTTCTGAGTAAATCAGTGATTGGCATGGCTATCTTTGCAAAAGAGGGAATAAATTGATGATAAAAGGTAACAAACCCCAGAAAACTTTGAAGCTGCTTGCGAGTGTGTGGGGTTTGCCATTCCAATACTGCTTTAACTTTGGCAGAGTCAATTTCTACCCCCTCATTTGAAATCCGATATCCCAGATAGTCAAGGCGTGTCTGGTAAAATTCACACTTTGACAGTTTTACATATAGTTTGGCTTTTAACAGTCTCTTTAACACCTCATGGACCAATCTGATGTGTTTATCCATGGTTTCAGTGTAAATAAGGATGTCATAAAGATAAACCAAACCAGACTTTGTTTAATGTCAAGGTTCCGACAGACAGAGACTGTCAGAACCCAAGTTGGGTTTAGGGGGCTATTTTCTTTATTCCTTATTCCTGCAGGTTCTGCCATATTCCTGGGGGGACGGGGGAAGCTGTGGCTGCTACAATGTATCATCTCTCGCTTCACTATAGCCACTACAATGTATCCTCTCTGCTTCTCTCTATCTGCCTGCTCTTTGAACTATTTCCCTTGATGCCAGCCTGGGGTGAGAAAGGAATGCATATCTGCCATCTGACTTATCTCTGGCTGCAGAAGAAGAGGCATGAAAACCAAACAGCCTAACAACCTTGGGAATGGCGTGTTATCAACCCTGTTCCCACAGCAGGTTCACACCTGGAGATTGGCCTGTTTGAACTGACCCGATAGACTATTGGGGTGGGGTTTGCTAGATGCTCCTTTAACCTAATGATTCGAGTGGGAAACCCTCAGATCCTGCCTTCTATGCCTGCTGTCAACGTCTCCTAATAAAAGTTCCTTTTGGAATGAAGCTGTTCCAAGAGTTCTGCTTTCTTAGGAGGGAGAATTGAGGCAGATCCTTACAGAGACGAATAAAACAGAACTCTGAGGCTTGGAAATTCCTCAAAGAACATGTTTAGGAATAATGGCTGCAGCCATGCTCATTTATAGAGTTGACATCCAATTTTTTTCCTTAACTGCTTTTTCTGTCCACATCAGAATGGCCTGCAAAAGCATGGTCAAAGCCATCAATAAAAAAATAAAAAAAATAATGGAGTGCTTCCGGTGACGACACATCGCTCTGTTCCCCGGGTGTGATTTTCCCCTGAAGGCGGGCCCGTCCAGGCCGAACGCTGCCCCGAAGAGGCAGCCACCGAAGGGCGAACCTTTGTGGACCATGAGCCGGCGGTAGCCGGCTCGTTGGGACCAAATCAGCCCCTGGAACCCTCGGGAGAAAGGCGGACCATATCCATGCGAGCCGCCATTATCAGCTGTTTGTCGGGAACAGAATGAAGCATAGAGGAAAAGCAAACAACTGAGCCGGTGAGCTTATGATCTTCTTTCCTGTGAAAGTGAACTTATCTAAAAATGCCTGTCTGCCTTTAGCTTAAACGGAAGCCTTGAGGAAGGGGGTGGAGTGTTTTTTTTTTCTTTCCTCCCCCCCCGTATACAAGTGGCGGTTTAAGCTATGTTGCAGTTTGGACCTTAACTTTTAAAACAGCAAAATTCTCTAAGCCTAAATAAGGAGTTGGGACTCTTATTCATTTAAAGACTCTGTTTTTTATACTTGGAAAAGCTATTCTATTGGTATTGCTCATTTTAAAACTTTTTTCCGCTTTCCTGGGACACTTTTTCTTCTTTTAAGTTCTGGTAATACTGCCCCTAGTGGCCATTCTGAGAACTTTTACTTTCCTTTGTCTGGTGTTTATTCAGACCAGGAACTTGGCTGAATGCCCAGATATTTGGCTGTACGCCCAGAAACCTTTATCTCACCCTGAAACCAGCTGTTAGAAGACTTCCCTTTTTTTCTGCTTCTCTCCCTTTTTGTTTTAATGTGGATTTATAATACAGATTATATATTTTGGATATAATTCATTTGGATTTTTTTTCCCCTTGTTGCTTTCCTTGGATTATAAACATTGGTATGATCAACTAAACTTCATGACTTTTTTCCCCCTTACTTGATTATTATTTTTTATATAGACAATATTCTTTTTTTCCCTCCTTGCTTCTTGTTTTGTGAAGATATCATTTGGATTATAAATTGGATATTTTTTTTCCTCCTCTTTTTTTCTTTTAGCATTTCTGATTTTGGCTTTTCTGGTTTTTCTTTTTCTTTTTTCTTTTTTGTCTTCCTTTTTTTTGCTGTTTTGGGTTTTCTTGGGGCTAGTTTCCCCCTTTTGGCCTTTTTCCCCTTTATCTACATTCTTGGAATTACTTTTTACTTTCAACTTTTTTGACTCCTCCTACCAATAGGAGCTTACTGCATTACAATTGGCCATTGGGCCCCCTGGTGGATTACAATACATAAAACAATTCAACAATGAGCATCCCAAATTTGACTAAAGCTGGGAGAAAAGGAACTTCAGCCCCTGCTTCAACTTCTGGTAGTCCAGTCTATCAAAAATCACTTACTATTGCGCTGCAGCAAGAAAAAATGGAAACACAACAGAAAGATACTCAAATAATACTCCAAGCGATTGCAGCCTCGAATAATAAGATTGAAGATATGAGAAAAGATCTTGATAGAAACTATGAAGATCTGAAAAAGGATTTTGCTACAATGAACCAAAAAATTGAAAGCTTTCAACAGGCCATTACAAATAATCAATAAAGGATTCAAAAGATAGAAGACAAATCTGTGGTGGTTGATCAGTGATTAGAATCTATACAAGAGGAAAATCAAAGATTGGTTCAAACAAATGCGGAACTGGAAGATTCGTTAGCGGTTATTGAGATGGAGCGGGCCTCATACTTCCTAATATTCCAAAATATAATAGAAGACAAGGATGAGAATCTAGTAGGCCTGATAGCTGAATTATTAGCAGACCTGTTGGGAATGGCTAAGGCCCAAATGGAAGCTGAAATAGATCAGGTTTTTAGAGTCAACTCAAGCTATGCCAGAAAAAACAGAGTCTCCAGGGAAGTTCACGTCAGATTTCTTAAAAGATCAATTCGGGATGAGATTTTGAGAATTGTAAGAGATCAACCACTTAAATATAAAGAGAAAGAACTACTAGTACTTAAGCAAATCCCTAGAATGATCAGAGAGGCTCGAAGAGAATATCAATTTTTAACCAGAAAATTGATCGACAAAGGTGTGAATTTCAGATGGTTGGGCCCAGAAGGAATTTTAATTTTCTGGGACTCCAAAGATACAGATTGGATAACCCATTTAAAGCAGCGGAATTTTATAACAACCATAGATCCTTTCTTGATAAAGGGGAGCCTGAATCTAAGAAACAAGAAGAGACAGCCCCTCTAGGAGCCACTGAACAAGTGGAGGAAGAAGAAATCCCAAAATCTGCCCCAGAGGATAGAGCAAGACCTAGAGACCAGAGACAACTAAGATCCTCTAGAAAACTGAGACGTAGATATAATTGAAACCATGGAGGAAATCGGAATATTATCAGTAAATGTAAATGGATTGAACTCTCCTTCAAAGAGAAGGAAAATCTTTAATGGACTACAAAAATTAAACTTAGACGTAATCTGTCTCCAAGAGACACATATTAAGAGACAACATCTTAAAATTCTAGAACAACCGAAAATGGGTAAGCTTTATTGTTCACTTGCACTTCAAAAGAAAAGAGGGGTAGCCCTCTACATACAAGAAAAGCTGAACTCTAAAGAAATGTTTTCAGACCAAGAGGGGAGAATATTAATGGTGGAAATTATGATTGATCAAAAAAAGATACTGATGATTGCAATATATGCACCCAATGATAAACAAGAACAGTTTTATGAACAATTACACAATAAAATAGTGGACTTAGACTATCAAAATCTCTGTATATTGGGTGATTTTAATGCGATAGCAGATCCAACCCTGGTCTACAAAAGCCACAAACAAGGAAGAAAAGGGGGAAAACCCCTACCTAAGGCATTTTTAAAAATGAAAGAACTGTCGATTCAAGATACATGGAGAGAGATGAACCCAGAAAAATCACAATATACTTTTTATTCAAATAGGCACAAATCTTGGTCCAGAATTGATATGATATGGACTTCCTATGACTTGAAAACGATGATACAAGAGATTGAGATAGAAACTAATATTTGGGCAGATCACAATCCAATAAAAATGACTTGGAAAGGCACTAAGAAAAAATTAAGATGGTCCTTGAACAAATCTATACTTAAAGAGAAGGAATTCTTACAACTAGCAACAAGGGAAATGGAATTCTTTTTTAAAATCGATAAGAAAGAAGAAACCTCTCTCCAAAATGTGTGGGACACAGCCAAAGCATATTTTAGAGGCATGGCTATAACTTACACTGCTAAAAAGAATAAAGAAAAGAAACAATACCAGTTAAAGTTGAAAGAAGAACTTAAAAAGTTTGAAATTGAGTTACAAATGGACCCTCAAGAGAAAGCTCTCAGGAAACAAATGGAAATGGTAAAGCATAAACTACATTTGGCGGAGATGGAAATAATGGCTCAACAGATTAAACGTTCAAAACAGAATTTTTTTGAAAACGCTAACAAGCCGGGAAGATGGCTAGCATATAGGCTAAAAAAAGAAAAGGAAAAAAGAATAATTAATAAGCTACAGGATTCAAAAGGAGAATTACATTTCCACACTGACACAATGAAAAAGATCATTAAGGACTACTATGAGACATTATATAAAGTGGAGGCGGTCTCGAAAGAGGGAATACAAGACTATATTAAAGAAAATGCTCTTCCAAAAATTCCGGAGAAGTTTTGAAATATATTAAACCAGAAAATATCAATGATGGAGATTACAGAAGCTATAAAAAGACAAAAAAAAGATAAGACCCCGGGTCCAGACGGCCTTCCTGCAGAATTCTATATGGCATTTCAGGACCTATTAAACCCGATTTTCAGGAACTGTGCAATGAAACTCTCTTAGAGACCAAAATTCCAAACTCATGGATAGAAGCTAATATTACTTTGATACTCAAAGAAGACACTGATCTTACACAAGTTAAAAATTATAGACCTATATCATTATTAAACGTGGACTATAAAATTTTTGCATCTATGATGGCAGAAAGAATGAAGAAATTTTTGACTGAATTCATCCATGTTGACCAAAATGGTTTTTTAGCTAAAAGACAAATAAAGACAAATAAAAAATAACCTAAGGATTATATTAAACGTTTTAGAATATTATGAAAATCATCCAGGGAAACAGATGGCATTGATATGGCAAAAAGCGTTCGACGACTTAAACTGGCAATTTATGTTTCAACAGTTGACTGAAATGAACTTTGGCAATAGCTTTATAAATGCAATCCAAGCAATTTACAATAAACAAACAGCTAGGATATTGTTTAATGGAGACTTTACAGAGAGTTTTGATATTAAAAAAGGGACAAGACAGGGATGTCCATTATCTCCATTGCTATTTATTTTAACATTGGAAGTGCTTGCTAGGAATATCAGGCAAGATACCGAGATAAAAGGACTGGAAATAAGAGACCAAAAATACAAATTACAAGTTTTTGCAGACGATTTGGTCTTTATCATGGAGGAACCATTAGAAACTACTACTAAGCTACTATCCAAAATTGAAAAATTTGGAGAAGTGGCGGGTCTGAAAATAAATAGAGAAAAGACTAAGGTTTTAACAAAAAACCTAACAGACAAACCGAAAACTCATTTTACAAAAAAGACAGATTTGCAAATAGTTAAAAAAGTGAAATATTTAGGCATCTACTTAACATCAAAAGCTACAACATTAAAAGAAGATAACTATGAAAGATTTTTGAAACAAATAAAATCTGATCTGGAAAAGTGGAAAAATTTACAACTATCACTACTAGGAAGAATAGCAACGGTGAAGATGAACATTTTACCAAAACTACTGTTCCTGTTTCAAACAATTCCTATTAAATTGGGAAAAACTTTCCTTGATGACCTAAACTCAACAATACTAAGATTTATATGGCAAGGAAAAAAGGCATGTATTAAAGTGAAACTCCTACAAGAAACCAAAGAGAGAGGAGGATTTGGATTACCAGATTGGAGGCTTTATTATCAGGCAGCCATTCTGTCGTGGATCAAAGAATGGATAATGTTGAGAAATAAAAGACTCCTCTACTTAGAGGGTCATGACCTACAATTAGGCTGGCATGCCTTTTTGTGGTATGGAAAAAATAAAATACACAGATATTTTCAAAATCATACTATCAGGAATGCACTTCTCTCAGAATGGGAGAAAATAAAAGAAAAAATTTATATTAAAACTCCGGAATGGCTCTCAACAATGAAAGCTTTTGCCTACCCAAATTTAATTAATTATGATAAACTTGTTACATACAAAGACATTTTGGATAAAAATGGAAAACTTAAGGACAGACAGGAATTACAACAACAAGGCATTGACTTATCATGGTGGCCATATTTACAAATCCAATCTAGCTATGAAAAAGACTTAAAGACAATGGGATTTTACAAAGAACAGATAGAACTTGACAAAATACTCTTGAAAACAGATGAAAATTTGATTAAAAAACTGTACCAATTCTTATTAAACTGGAAGATGGAAGAGGAACAAGTAAAAGAGACAATGATAGTATGGGCAAAAAACTTTGGATACTCCATAGAACTAGAAGTGTGGGAAAAACTATGGAGTAGAAATATTAAACTTACTAAAGCAGCTTCATATAAAGAAAATTTATATAAAATGTTTTATAGATGGCATATGACACCAGTAAGGCTAGCAAAAATGTTTAAAAATACTTCAAATAACTGTTGGAAATGCAAGCAAAGTGCAGGCACTTATTATCATATTTGGTGGGTATGCCCTAGTGCTAAGAAATTCTGGTTCAAGATTCATAGATGGCTGGAAAAGATAACTAAAATACAGATAGAATTTAAGCCAGAATTGTTTTTGTTAGGAATTATAGGATCCAACTATGGAAAGGAGAATGAATACTTAATATTACATATATTGACAGCTGCAAGAATATTGCCCAATATTGAAAAAATGAGAATATTCCATCAGATGAAGTCATAATTAGAAAAATCCTAGATTGTGCAGAAATGGATAGACTGACTTTATAGATTAAAGAGAAAGAAGAATCAGTTTATTTTAAAAAGTGGGAAAATTTTTATCAATGGTTGAAAAAACGATAATGAGATATGATGATGTAATTTATTGAGAGAGTTGATGTTTATTAACTAATTAATTTGGTGTATAACTACAATTACTCATCTAGAATTTAGATACTCTTATAGACCAATTACCCCCACACAATGTTTGTAACTGGATGATAGTTTGTTTGCTAAAGCGTGAACTGTTATTGGGGGTAACCCCTTTGTTTTATGTACCCTTATCCCAACCCTCTTCCCATACCTCCACCTATACTGATCCTTTGTATATCCACCCCTATCCACTCCCCATCCCTCAACCTTACCTTGAATGTGATTACCCATATCGACCCTTCCTTTCCTTTACCCTAGTTAATAACCTAATAAAATATTTGAAAAAATAAAATAAAACAAAAAATAATGATAAAGCCACAATTACTGTCTAACATTTTTGCATTTTACATTAAAGCAAGGAGAATAAAAACCAAGGAGCCATTCTTTCAGCCTTGAAAGAATGGGGAAGAAAAATTATGCAGGGGAAAAAAAAGAATTAAACTGAACAATGTTCTTCAAAATATCTAGGCAAATTGGAAAGCTTTAATCTAGCACTGAAAAAATTGTAAGGTCCAAACATCCTATCATGAGAACTGTATCCTCCTCCACCACCTCCTGATTTATATTAATTCATATGTTTTCCACATAATCACAACTTCAACTTGTTCTCTGAATTATCTGTCTCATTCAATTCACCTCTACAATGCCTTAGAGTTCAGAATAGATTCATAAGGTCAGGGTGAAGGTGTAGCATCATTCACTCACAATTAGAATTCATGGTTCAATTTGCAAACAAAACCATGACACTTTTATTTTACAATATTTATAATAACTAAATCTCATTCTCAAAAATCTCAGCTGGGGATACCAGGGATTAAAAAATGAAAAATATGTACTAAAACATATCTCTTCCTTCAAATTGTATTCTGAAAATGCAGGTATAGGGATAAAATTAAAGGTAATAGATATAAAAATCATTCCTACAGTACAATTGTATCCATGTCTTTTTAGATGTATCATGGAGTTTAAAGACACTCCTAGGTTTGTAGGACTGCAATCTGGACATACCTAAATGTTTGAGTGTATTATAATATTTTGGCAGCCAGATGTTTGGATTGGATTTGGCATTTTTATCAAACCTGGGATAGGCAAATCCTGTTTGATGGTATTAACCCAGGATGTAAGTTTTCCAAGTAAAGCTGCCTTTTGCAATTGACTGATGGTGATTTTGTCAATGTTAATGGTGTTCAGGTGGCGCTCAGGTTTTTTTGGAATTGTACCTAAGGAGCCTATTACTATTGGTACTATCTTTGCTTTTTTTGCCTCAGTTTTTCTCTTTCTGTTTGCAGGTCTTTGTATTTTGTGATTTTCATGATTCATTGGGTTTTTTTTCTGGTCTTCCTATCCAGACCTTTTAGTTCTGCTTGAGTCTAGTCTACTATTTCAGCTGTGTATCTAATGGCTGTAATTGCCCAGATGTTAACTGCCTTGATAGTATTTATTACTATTATTATACACACGACAATGAGAAATCATAGCTGTCAGTTCTTTAACTGGTGTTGGCTTCATATACATTGAACCCATCCCAAGAACCTAAGTTGTAATGTATTGTGTGTAGTGTATGTTTGGATCCAAGCAGTGTGGCCTTTTGTAATTGATTGATGGAAATTTTGTTAAGATTTTCTAAGCACTGTCCAAGTTTTTTGGGCATGGCACCCAGTGTGCTGATAACTATTGGACCAACGAGCCAATTTATATCATAATATTTCAAGTTTGATTTTTTAGATCTTGATACTTTGTGATATTCTATAAATTCTATTCTACTGTCCCCAGTATTACCATGTTTCCCCAAAAATAAGCCCTACCCCGAAAATAAGACCTAGCTTGATTTTTGGGGTTGGGCCTAATATAAGCCCTACCTGGTGGTGGGATTCAGCTGGTTCACACCAGTTCGGCAGAACGGATACCTAATTTTTTGTTGAGTTCGGCAAACCGGTTATGATAAATCTGCACAAGCCTCCTTTGCCACCTACCTCCGCCAGCCCTGGTATCCCTCTGCCAGCCATCCGTCACCACCACCGCACTTTCTTGCACACACTTTCTTGCTGCTCTGCCTCGGCCGGCATCTCCCTTATTCCTTCTGGAAATGGCAGCCTCGTTTTCTGCTGCTTTGCTCCTGGCAGAAGGGAGGAAAGGAAGGACGCTTCGTATGGAAAGATGCTAAGCTCCGGGAAAACTACGCCAGCTGGAGCTGGATGAGGAAGGCCAGGCTCCTCTTCCCCGATGGTTCTGAAAGCCCTTGAGAAGCTGATCCGCTTCCCGCAGTCTACGTTTAAGTGCTATTACTACTGGTATTATGTCTGAAAGGTCAGATACCTTGAATAAAGAGGATGAACTCTATATGTCACTATTTGATCCCTGATTTGGTACTAATTGGTTTGGTTTAAATATTGTTTTTACCTATTTTTAAATTATAATATGGGGGGGGGATTACAGTAATATATTACTTTTCCTCTCTTGATTGTCTTCACTACAGGGTGACCTCAGAACCAAAGAGTGGAAAAAGAACTTCAAATTTCAGTTTCAAATTGTTTGGACTTCTGATTTGGAAGCTTTGTGGTACAATGACTCTGTTACTAGATTTTTTTTCACAAGATGATTTTTTCTTAACAATCAGTGGATTAGTTGTGCTTTTTAATGGATATTACATTATGATGAAAATGGTTATCATAGTTTTTACAGACTGAAAATCTTTCATATTTTTATTTTATTTTCATGGTAGCAGATTTTATTTTTTAAGAAATCAGATTTAGAAGAAGTACTGTAACAAGAAAAGAAACATCAGAGACTTCGCATTTTGGTCAGGCACTGAATAGCTGGTAGCCAGCTTGAAAAACATGCTGTTTTTATTGTTCTTCCTGTGTCTTTTGTGATTAGAGCCTTAGAAAAAAGTCTCCAACACAAGAAGCTCTAACTGCAGCTACCTGGTGACCACCTGAGAAAATTACCTTTACTATTAAGCTGAATGGATGGAAAACGCTTGGCCCTTCTCGACTTTCCAAAAACGTGCATCAAGCAGAGCAGAGGGACCAAGGTGAATAGGGAAATTAATGGGTTGCACAGTGCACTTAGATATCTCTACTTGTCAAGATTTCTCTTGGGGAAAAAAATCAAATAGGGAAAAGGTCTACTTTAAACAGAGTAAATTATAGTTTTTTAGTGCAACAGAAAAATACCATTTAAATAACAAACTTCAAGTTTAAATATTTATCAAAATACCTTTTAAATTTGTGTTGCACCACTCATTGGGTTTGTAGAACATACTCAAAGGCTTTTGTTCAATCTCATGATTGCATTCATTGCCCTTTTCAAGGGAGATAGAATGGGAAAAGACAAGCTATAAATAAACAAACAAACCCTCAAACCCCAGCTTGCTTATTTTACTCCATAAAATGTTTTATATTTGTCCAAGTTGCTTGCTTGCAGCTGTTCTATTCCCCCCTCTCAGATAACTACAAATCCTTTTTGTGTTTGAAGTGGTGAGAGACTGCAAAATATTTCTTTTCTCTGTATATGACTAACAGTTGCCTCTGCTTTGCTACTGGAACAATGCAATTAGCAGCATGCCTCCAATAACTGATGAAGAGTTTTCCTCATGTGTGATAGACTGAATTCAATGGTACTTAGGTCTGGCTCTACCATTATGCAGAATGAGGAAAATACCTTAGGTAGCACATGTTCAGGATAGCAGTTGAAATTCAAGTGGTCCTCAACTTACATTTAAACAATTATTCACAATTATAACAGCCTCATAACAGATAAGATAAGATAAGATAACCTTTATTGTCGTTTTTATATTGTGGGCACAACGGCACACATCAAAAATGAAATTTAGTTGCCCGCTCTCAAAGTGAAACACATACATGACACACACCTAAACATATTATGAACAACATATATATAGACCCACATCCATACATATACATAGCAAATAAATATTAAATACTGTCCATCTTGTCCATACTGTCCAACATGCTTTATGGTCCATAAAGCACTTCCGGTCATTGTAAAATTACGCCCTGACCAGTTGCCAAGTGCCCTGCAACCCCATGACCACCGTTTTCGATCCTTTCTCCTTCCCTGAAAGTAAATGGGTAAGCCAGCATAGAAGATTGAAAATGGAGAAGACGTAGGATTTGAGGTCTGTTCCCCCAGTGTGCCAAATAATTTCCCCTTCCCTCCATGCAGGGAATGTTTTTGTAAAATGCTTTGTGAAATGTAAAACATTTCAGTAAAAAAGTTTTAAACGGGCATTTTATCTATACATCTGCTTTTCTGTGCATAAGGTATAGGCTTTTCTTTACATATCTATGCATGGATTTGATTATGTGATATCTCTATTGTTTCTAAAGGGGAAACTGCTTTTATACAATGATATTACTACTGCCTATAAAATCTTGAAACATACCAAAAATATTCCAACATTAGTATTATTTATTATCATATCATAACAAATTTTAATGCAATTTGATTGTTAAATTATTTTGTGAAAAATCTTGTCTTAAAGTGAAATTGTTAATTGGAATATTTTTCTAAAAAAAATTCATATTTATTTTCCAAAGTATAGAACATGACATTTCATTTCCCATTGCACTAATATTTTGAAATTCTGGCAAGTGGAAACACAGCGGTGAACCTTAATGTTTACATATAGCACTTAATGTTTACCTCTAGAGCATAAGATATTTATAAACCTCTCACCAATAGGGGACTTCCAGTAAGCAAACAACTCTTATCTTCCTAAGAACATTAGAATAGATCTTATATGTATCTTCTTCTCATCTATACTTTTAATCTTTAGATTCAGTCTGAATAAGTTGTAGGTTTGTACTCCAAATAAATTAGCTTAATCTGTATAAGGTTTGCAAGCTGGCAGAACGAACCTATTTTCTGTCTAAAGATTATAATGCTAAAGACCAAAATGAAATTACAAGAAAGAAAAAATTGGCATCTTCAAAATTAATAAACTTTTTATTGCTAGGACTTGCATAGATCAAATGTATCTCTGACAAAATGGACCCTTAAAGAGGGCACTGCAATAAATAATTTGTTTTGTTTTCAAGGTGCAGTGAGATTTGTTGCTTGTTTTGCTGCAAAAGACTCACACTGTAATATTGTGGAAGCTGAAAAGAAATGGATATAGTCAAGACTACAATCACTTTTGTGCCACAAACATAGAGGATCAGTAACCTTTACATTACGATTAACTTCTAAATTATCCCTGAAAAGTTATTGTCTTTTTAAAGAACTGAAATATTGAAGCTGTAGTAGAAAATAGAAAACTCTGCAGCATATTGTAAAATCTGCTTTACCAGACTCAGAAAACTTTATGTAAAGGAAGAACTTCAAACAAAAATGCAGAAGAAGAGCCAATGCATGACACTAGTCATGAGCATAACAACAGTGGTTTGTTTTTATTGCACTCATAAAAATAAAACAAATCAGGCTGGAAGATTTGAACATTTACTTTCTGTATAAACTTGTGAATTATACAAGGGCTACATTATTATTTTTTTATTGCGGACGTACTATTACATAAAAAGCTGCTTTTTCTTCAGCTGTAGTTCTAACGAGACTGAGCTTCAAAATCACATATTCTTGGAATATTTATTATTGCCATCTCTACAACATTCTCAATTTTTCTTACAATTTCATCTATTCTATTCAAACTATAGCAACCTGTTTGTTTCACTATATTACGATAATCATTGTTTCATGGAAGTTGGTCATGAAGCTTTGGTTATAAACATGATTGCATTTACTTCGACATATGTGATTTTTATGGAGAATTTAAATTAATGCTATTTTAACACATTTTATGAATATAATATTATAACAGAACATAAGAGAATAACTGGCTATTTTGAGGAAAGAGAAAGGAACATCTTGTGTGTAATCATTGGAACTTCAAAGAGCAAATACTGCTATGCATAAATACAAAGTATCAGATTATTTCCCTATATATCCTAATTAGAAGATTGCAACATCACAGTTTCAACAGACACCTCTCTGGTGTCCCATTTGTTTTCTTATTCATAATAGAATTCCAGAATATCACTATCCTGATTTATGGCTATCAAGCTTCATAAAATAAATCATTTGTAAACATATTTGTCATGAGTCTGAAAATACTATTTTGCAGTTTGAAATAGCAATGAAGAAAAATTAAGACTCTGGCAGTGGTAGATTTTATTCATTTATTAGGCCACAGGTTTGCTGATCTTACTTCAGATTTTATTTGTCGAAAAAAAAAAACCCACACACAGAAGTTTTGGTCCTTACTTAATATTTCATAAGGGTCAGAACAGAAAGGATTGTTGTAGCATAATTTTTTTTAAAACAACAACCTAATTTGCCATACATATAAGATATTCTAGAAATTCAGCAGGAGTTTAGGTGTTTTTTTAAAAACCTGAATCTTTAGGTAATCAACTATCTTATCTTCAAGTCATCTGAAGTATGTCCAGGCTTGAAAGAAGATTCTTAATTCTTAGTCTTTTATTCATTTTACCTCAGCTCCTTTGTGTATATCTATTTTTATCCTGCTACTGGAATTTATGAATACATTTCCATCCTTCTACATTGCATTATGTAATTACCAATCTTGTCCCTTTAAGGCAGGGGTGTCAAACTGCCGGCCCGTGGGCCGGACGCGTCATGACGAAACCACACCCACCCCATTGCCGGCAATGGGGAAAAAGCTCCGATACGTCGTGCGATGTCACGTGACGTCGCGAGTTTGACATGTCTGCTTTAAGGTAATGGAACAATTAATTCATCATTAGTGTATATAACTATGTATTAGTTATAATTATTAGCTTAATGTAATTCCTTGGTATTGTATTATTGTGTTAACCACAACAATAACACTAATCACATGTCAAGTGCTTGGCTATATCTATATGTGATGGATAAGAATGTGGTAGATAGGATATCAATGGTACATAAAAAATAGTAAAGGGAAGCAGAAGAAGCAGAAAGTATATGTTTTTACAACATGGAACACTGAAAAGAGTTTTCAGTTAAACAATATTTCAGAAATGGAATTGCAAATGTTTTCCTCCTAATGTGCATAACACAGAGGTCCTCAGCTGCAATAAATGAGCATGAAGATATGGCGTTTACACCAGCTGCCCATAATAAAACAGCAGTGTCAAATAATTTAGCATCATGCAATTATCCCATAGAGTAATAAAACAAAAACAATACATACCATTCCCCTCCTATTAGGAGTGAATTTGCCATGGCTTAGATGATAGTTATTCATTACATTGATGATAAATAGTCCTGCTGCTAATAGTGATGGGGATCATTTAATTTGGTCTACATTTTATGGGATCCAATCTAACTTTTCATACTAAAACACTGATTAGAATGCAAGTAAATTTTGGATTGCCCATTTCACCAAGTTCCTCATGAGAACTTTTGCATCTTAAAATTTTAGACAATGTTCATTTTGGGAATAATAGGCAGATATCATAAACAGTTGTGACTGAAAATTAGTGCAACATTTATTTTATAAAAAAGCAGGTACAAGAAGAAATTGGTTGAAATAGATTTATAACATGGAGATTAACTGAGATAGTTGGGCACAATAAATATCTTACCAATCAATATTTACTGTACAATACAACATCTTGGCAAGTATCTTGAAAAATTTATCATTACTCGACACTGTCAGAAAAAAATCCCATATACTCCACTGATTTCTTGCATTACTTTGCTATGTTTTTTTCTCTCAAGAGGACACATTTGTGGCAAATGCTTAGACCATCAAAGCATCAGCTGTTAGCAGTTGGTAGTGCTTGTCCAAAACATTCCACATTCAATAAAAGCAAATGAATGCTAACCTATCTTCGAGCTAGGAGAGAATTAATTGTGATAAATTAAATTTGCCACAAATTCTTTCCATTTATAAATTAATATTGTTGTTGTAGAACTTATATATTTCAGTAGGTTTATTCTGAATGCAGTTCAAGAGAGGTTTTTTTGTTTTGGAAAATTCTGTATCCTGTTAATTAATTACAACTAACAGTTGACACAGCAAATATGATTATTTACACCATGTCTACTTCCAACAGGGCACTAAGCACTTTTCACTACTGTTTATATTTTAAGTTAGGAGGAAAAGAATAACATAAGAAGTTAGTGGCTTTCTGGGATCTCCAGTAATAGGCAAGTCTATCAGTTTTTACACTTTGTCTAACATGTTGTCAAACATGGAATCAATTTACTAAATGAATTTACTAAAATTCAAAATGCAATAGACTATAATTCCAATATTACTTGCACACATACTCCTGCCAAGCCAGGTACTCTTAAATCTAGACCTGTGCATTTTATTTCTGTTTCTAAATGATGAATTTTGTATTTCTTTCTGTTAAATTTCTTTCTGTTAAATTTCTTTCTGTTAAATTTCATATTCATATTTTAGTCTATTTTTAGTCTATTTTAGTTTATTTTTTCTGAGCTATTATTGGCCTTGAGTCAATTTGATATAGTGGTTAGGGCATCAGACTAGAAACCAGCAGACCATGAGTTCTAGTTTCATCTTAGTGACAAATTCAGCTTGGTGATCTTGGTCCAGTCACTCTCCCTCAATGGTTGGAAGGTGGCAAAGGCAAATCACTTCCAAATAATCTTGCCAAGAAAACCAATGAGATTTGTCCAGGGAGTCATCAGGTATCAAGACTGATCTGAAAGCACTGAAACAAGACAAAACCTTTGCTCCTCTATAATGCTAGGTCAGGAAAAAAGATAAAACCAAGAACATCAATAATTTGTTCATTGATTTTAAAAAAGGCAATTTCTCTGGCAGGAGACTCTACAGGATCTTTAGTCAGGGGAATTTTTGAGTTCTCTGGGTTCCTCCCCATAATTGGAAAGGATGTATAGCTGTGATAGATGGAATATGTAATATTTCCCTTACAAAGATCCACGTGAGTGAACCGGCTTATATTGGGTGCACATATCTCATTCTTAAGACTAGGATAAGATTGAAGATTCTGCTAGTTTATCACACCCCTGGCAGTATAACAAAATTATACACTCAGCTGATAAAGTTAATATTTCATATGATGTAGGACAAACCCCTCCTTCATGGATTACTGCCTTGTCGTAGTGAAGGGGCTTGCATAACTCAATGAAGCTATGAGCTATGCTGTGCAGGGCCACCCAAGACGGACAGGTCATAGCAGAGAGTTCTGACAAAATGTGATCCACAGGAGAAGGAAATGGCAACCCACTCCAGTATCTTTGCCATAAAAACCCCATGGACAGTACTAAAAGGCAAAAAGATATGACGCTGGAAGATGAGCCCCTGGGGAAGAGCAGAGGGCTAGTACTAGTAGTGCCAGAAAGAGTGAAGCGACTGGGCCAAAGCCGAAAGGACGCTCAGCTGTGGATGCATCTGGTGGTGAAAGGAAAGTCCGATGCTGTAAAGATTTTTTCTCCATAGGAACCTGGAATGTAAGATCCATGAATCAAGGCAAACTGGACGTGGTCAAACAAGAGATGACAAGACTGAATATCGACATCTTAAGAATCAGCGAACTAAAATGGATAGGAATGGGTGAATTTAATTCAGAGGACCATCAGGTATACTACTGCGGGCAAGAATCCCTCAGAAGAAATCGAGTAGCCTTCATAGTCAATAAAAGAGTAGGAAAAGCAATACTGGGATACAATCCCCAAAATGACAGAATGATCTCAGTGCGAATCCAAGGCAAACCATTCAATATCACAGTAGTCCAAGTCTATGCCCCAACCACTGGTGCTGAAGAGGATGAAATTGACTGGTTCTATGAAGCCCTACAGCCCCTTATAGAATCAACACCAAAAAATGATGTCCTTATCATCATGGGGGATTGGAATGCTAAAGTAGGAAGCCAAAAGATAACTGGAATAACAGGCAAGTTTGGCCTTGGAGTACAAAATGAAGCAGGGCACAGGCTGATAGAATTTTGTCAAGAGAATACGATGGTCATAGCAAACACTCTTTTCCAACAACCCAAGAGACATCTCTACACATGGACATCACCAGACGGTCAACACAGAAATCAAATTGACTATGTGCTCTGCAGTCAAAGATGGAGAAGCTCTATACAGTCAATAAAAACAAGACCAGGAGCTGACTGCTTCATTGACTATGCCAAAGCCTTTGATTGTGTGGATCACAACAAATTGTGGCAAGTTCTTAAAGAGATGGGAGTACCAGACCATCTTATTTGTCTCTTGAGAAACCTATATGCGAGTCAAGAAGCAACAATGAGAACTGGACACGGAACCACTGATTGGTTCAAAATTGGGAAAGGAGTCTGGCAAGGCTGTATGCTGTCACCCTGCCTGTTTAACTTATATGCAGAGCACATCATGAGAAAGGCAGGGCTAGATGAATCAAAAGTTGGAATTAAGATTGCCGGGATAAATATCAACAACCTAAGATATGCAGATGATACCACTCTAATGGCAGAAAGTGAAGAGGAACTAAAGAGCCTCTTGATGTGGGTGAAGAAGGAGAGTGCAAAAGTTGGCTTGAAACTCAACATTAAGAAAACCAAGATCATGGCATCCGGCCCTCTCAATTCCTGGCAAATAAATGGGAAAGAAATGGAGGTAGTGACAGATTTTATCTTCCTGGGCTCCAAGATCACCACAGATTGGGACAGCAGCCAAGAAATTAAAAGATGCTTGCTCCTGGGGACGAAAGCTATGGCAAATTTAGACAGCATACTAAAAAGCAGCGACATCACCCTGCCAACAAAAGTGTGTATAGTCAAGGCCATGGTTTTCCCAGTTGCAATGTATGGCTGTGAAAGTTGGACCATAAGAAAGGGTGAGCGCAAAAGAATTGAGGCCTTTGAACTATGGTGCTGGAGAAGACTCCTGCGAGTCCCTTGGACTGCAAGGCATTCAAACCGGTCAGTCCTAGAGGAGATCAACCCCAACTGCTCTTTAGAAGGCCAGATCCTGAAGTTGAAACTCAAGTACTTTGGCCACCTAATGAGAAGGAAAGACTCACTGGAGAAGAGCCTAATGCTGGGAAAGATTGAGGGCAATAGAAGAAGGGGACGACAGAGAATGAGGTGGCTGGATGGAGTCACTGAAGCAGTAGGCGTTAGCTTAAATGGACTCCAGAAGATGGTAGAGGACAGGAAGGCCTCTAGGAACATTGTTCATGGGGTCGCGATGGGTTGGACATGACTTTGCAACTAACAACAACAAGGACAAACCCAGGATTTTTCTGCTGGAGCATTTCAATATTCACTTCATGGCTATGGACCAGTTATCACCAACATGTGTTGCAGGTCACATGCTCAATTTGGAGTTTGTTCTGAATAAGAAAGTTTTTATGCCTCAGGCTTTTCACTTTATGTGATGATGATGATGATGAGCCATCAGGTTAATATGGATTCCTAACAACCATAGACATAAAATCTCTTGTTACGTTCTTTCCTGAGATCATTTTGGCTCTTCTTTGCAATCTCCAACATTTGTTCACTTTGCTTTCTTTTCTTCCCATGGGGGCACAGTGGTTAGACTGCAGTATTGGAGGCTAACTCTGTCCATAGCCAGTAGTTCGATCCTGATTGGCTCAAGGTTGACTCAACCTCCCATCCTTCTGAGATCAGTAAAATGAAGACCCAGATTGTTGGGGCAATATGCTGACTTTGTAAACTACTCTGAGTGCTGTAAAGCACTGTGGAGTGGTATATAAGTCTAAGTACTATTGCTATTTCTTAGTCTTTGGCAGACTCTTTTCACATTCATCCTGAACTTTTTTTTAAATTCAGCTCACATCTCTTTTTTTCGATATTAACGGCATTTGGGGCAATTTCTGATATTCTCCTTTAAAATGGTGGATCTATGTTCAAGAATTTGAGTAGTTTGTGATATTTTCCACAGGTGGACTTTAATTACATCTTTGCTATTGTAAATGAGCTCTTTCACCTCCTCATACTAATAATGTAGTCACTTTCATTTCTGTGTACTCCAACTAGTGATGTCCATATACTGTATGTGGTCATCCTTTTAATTCTTGGAAGACTGTTAGAAAAATCAGAGAAAACATTGGCAGAAATTGATTGGTTATTATTCTACTTCACCCTGGTTCTTAGGCCAGACAGTCTAACTACATTTTTCTTCTTAATATTTCCAATTCTAGATTGCGGTCTCTGACAACAAGCAACACATCTCAATCTTTTGTTGATTTCAGGTTGAAATTGACCATTAAACTCTTCAGTGTTTCTTTCTCTGCATCAGTGGTTGGAGCATAAACTTGGATAATCATCATAATCATCAAGGTTTGTCCATGAAGTCTAATTTATATTATTCCATCAGTGATTGAACTGCACCCAAACACTGACTTTGCTGAATTGTTCCTGGTTATGAAAGCTCCATGTTGTTGTGGTTGTTGTTGTTGTTTTCCATGTCCTGAGTAGTAGAAATATGATCTTCTCACTAAAAATGCCCAAAGTTAGTCCTTATGAATTTGCAAATTTTTGTTAATGTGTAATTGGTTCATTTCATCTTTCACTGGTTGAGCAGTCCCAAGTTTATGCTTCCTACATGTCATGTTCTTACTGGGGTTCTGTAATTCTGTCACTGCAGTTTCAGATTTTCTTTCCAGCATTGCAACATCAACATTAAATGCCCTGAAGTATTTAACCCTAGCTATATATTAAACACATTAATACTCTGAAAGATCTTCAGCTTTTCCTCAATAGCATGCTGACTGCCACATGACTTGAGGGATCCATCATCTGGCTTTGTAATTTCAACCTTTTTATATTTTATACTCATTATCTTCTCCTGTCAGTATGAAATTATGATTTTCCTATTGTCACTCAAGTGAACATTCGCTTTGAGCATCTTCATATATCACTGCTGCTTGCTTGCTATAGTTGAGCAGCTGGGATGACTCCCCCCCCAGTGATTCTGTTTGGATTATATACTCTTGGTATGTATACTCCTCTTGTTCTTCATCTCCCACAGGAAGAACTCCCTCCCACTCCAGCCACCATGAAGCAGCACAGCAGGATGGAGGATTTATTAAATTATTTCAATTTTTCACAAGGCCTTAAGTGATGGTGATCATAACAAGCTAACTGAAGCTAATTAGGCAACCCAAGTAACAAATTAACTAGCCAATGACCAAACACTCAGCAGACCATAAATGTTTTCAGGGTGTTCTTGAAGGCCAAGATGTTGGGTCAGTGAGACCAAGCTGTTCTAGAAGGTAGGAAAACCATCTGAAAAGGCATAATAGCAGAAGCTCCTCTCCCTGCTCCCATGAAATGCAGATAGTTAGGGTTTCTGTCCTTAAGAGGAATGCTCATGGCATGTTGAATCTCAAAAGGAGTAATAGCTATGCAGGATCATAAAAGTGACAACAAGCAGTTTGAATTGGACTCTGAAGCAAAGTAATAACCAATACATGAACCATAGTATAGCTGTAGTACTGCTAAATCTGCTATCCATATTTAGTCAATGAGATGCCATATTTTCAACTGGCTCAATTTCTCAAATCTTCTTCAAGTCTGAAGAAACAGATATGGAGTACCTTACAGTTGTTGCATAAGGTGAGCCCTAGTAAGGAAACAGAATTAGCAAAACATGTTTAACAAGTTCTACTTGTTGGGAAAAAAATAATCATTCAGCTCCCAAGGCCCAGCCTTAATAGTCTTAAATGCCAAAAGGGAAGGAGCCATTTAAATGCCTATGGGAATGCATGAGAGAATAGCAGTGATAGAAATGGTGGCACTCTGTGAACAAGGGTTTGCTCTATATGACCTTATTAGAAAGGCAGATGTTCTTTGGAGAAGACAGTTTTTAGTTTTTATAATATATGTATTAAATATTACAGTTAAAAAGATAAAATCTAATATAAACTAAAAAAATAGAAGAGCAAAAAAAATTAGTGCAGAAAAGAAAAAGGAATAGAAAGAGAAAGAGAAAATAAGTATAGAGTAAAAAATGAAGAGGTGATTTCCCCCTTTGTCCTAAGTATAAACAATTTTAGTAATTTATTCCTTCCTAAAATAAAACAAATGATCTCTTCTTCCCACATTTCATCTCTTATCTATAAACAAATCTTTAAAGCCTCATGGTTGAGTCCTGGCCAGCAGAAATCCATTGAGAGATAGCAACATTTTAACTTCGATTAAAGGTTTATATTTATATTTATATTCTTTTACTTTGCTTTTAACAATTCTAGTATTTAATCCCTTCAAATAATGCCCTAAAACTTTATTTATTTTCCTTTTTTCTTTGACTTTTCTCACAAAATCTTTCAAAAGTTTAACAAGACTTTTTTCATCCAAAATAGGAAAGTCATCCAAATCATCTTGTGATTTGTTATTTTTGACTCTTTTAATTATTAAGACATGAGCCTATTTCATTTGTATATTCAATATATCATCTTTTTCCAGATTATCCTTGTAGCCTATTATTATTAAATCCACTTTCAAATCAATCTCAGTCTTGTCTGGTAGAACTTGTTCCTTTCCCATAACATAATTTACACAGAGACGCTCTATATCCATAGACATCCTTAAAATTATCTTCTGAGTACATTGTTCACAAATATCTTTCCATAAATCCAATGTATTTTGCACCATTCTATTTTAGCAAGTCAAATTTAAGTGTACTTTCCCTTTAGTTACAATTTATAATTCTTTCTGTTCCTTCTAGTGTCCAATCTTCAAAGTCTCATGCTATTATTTTAACAGCTATTTCCCCATGAATGGATTCTTATTTAATTTCAAAATCTTATTTCAAATCCATTTGGATCCTCAGTCCATTTATAATTTTCTAAAAACAACACTGATCACCTTTTTGTCATTTATTCTCCCAAAAAGAATTTTTCTATGCCCTTGAACTCTATTTGAAATTTATTTTGTTAAGGATTGAAGGAAACCTACCCAGTGAATGCTGTAAAACTTGCCATTCCAAATGTTCTTAATAATTGAAAATCAGTAAAAAAAAAAAGTAATTCCAAAATGATTATGAATGAGGATCAGTGGACATTTTGTCTATATGACTAATATTAATATATAATAGGCTACACCAGGGGTAGGCAACCTTGGCTCTTTTATGACTGGTGGACTTCAACTCCCAGAATTCCTGAGCCAGCATGGCTCAGCTTGGAAATCTCTCCATTCTCCTCAGCATGGCTGGCTCAGGAATTCTGGGAGTTGAAGTCCACCAGTCATAAAAGAGCCAAGGTTGCCTACCCCTGGGCTACACTATAATTCAGAGCTTAGTTGGAATCTTTTAACTCCCAGTCACTCAGTCCCTAGTAGTCAATCACAAAAAACTCAGTTCCTGAAATCTACTTATGTGGAGAAACTGTCTAGATGAGTGATCTTACAATATTTTTTTGTCCAGAATGATTTCACTGGCCAAGTTCCACCATCTGGCTACAAATCTGCACCATTACATTATCCCCACGCCTTCAGCTCACCATTTCTTCACTAGAGGTTTCTGGGAAAAGACAGTCCTGAAGATATTCATTAAAGATTTTAAAGGTAGTATCAGTATATTAAATTGTATTCCAAAGCCAACTGGTTATTAGTGCAGTTTTCATAGCATTGGTGTTATATGGATACAACGCAGTCATGACAGTATGCCCTAAGCATATTAGCTAATATGAATGCTAGCATATCTGAAGTTCTGGATTAATAAAGAAAAAGAAGACAGTACCATCAGTGCTTACAAGAAAGTTTAAAGCACAATCCAGAAAAGCCAATGTTTCAAAGAAGCTCATCAGCTAACCCAGGTCTTGTTCTTCTAATGATACTTATTTGTTTTTGCAATCTTCTGTTCTGTTATGCATCTAAGAAAAACAAACAAACAAAACCCCTACATTAATTGGATAAAGAACCGATGTAGAAGCCATCTATTGTTGTATAGGAACTTTGCTTAATTCTTCCCTGTAATAACACTGTGTGCCACTTATTTGATCTATTGAGTTAATAGCAGTGATATCTAATTTGAATAGCTATGATTTTCTCTCTTTTCTTCAGATCATTAAAGCCAGACACAATTTTATGCCTCAAAATTACATGTGTCTCTAATAAGATAAAGTAATTCCTTTTAAAAAATGATATTAGCAAGGGTGGTCTCCCCAAGATAAGCCAATTGTTAGATTATGCCTCTGTGAGCCAACTTCAGGATATAAATTTCCAGCTCCCCTGATCTGTGTCATGTGTGATGACTCCAATACTGTGATGACTCCAAGAAGCAAGAAATTTGTGGGCTTCTGGGAAGTGTGTATTTCTTGGAAATTTGTTAATCAAATGGATAGCATATTCTAGAAGGGAATTTCTGTGGAAAGGTGTAAGTCCTTACAAGTTTCTCATTTCAATGTGTTCAATGTGTTCTCATTGAACACAACATTGCCACTAGATGTCAGTATTGGCATAACCGTCCTGTGGTTAGTGGAAGGAAAGACATTCAAGAATGATATACTAGCACTGATAATGTTACCTAGCTTGGGTAATGAAAGGTCTGCAAAAAAGCAACCAAGAGTGCACCAAGGATCCCTCATTCAAGGATAAGTTAGCTAAAATGAACTAGAAATTATGGCATCAAAATGAGATACACAGAAGCAGATTATGTATAGTCCATTAGTATTCCAGAGAAGAAATTGACCACCAGTGACAAACACATAATAAGAATCTTATCCACAGCACTCTCACTAATTTTGTTTCAGAAATAGGTGAAACACATGGAAGAACTGCCTCTAAGTACTCGCTGATAACTCAAGAGGTCCAGTAGGTATGTCAGCAGATCACCTTAGCTAGTCCAATACCCCTGCAGAGATCAGGCATGCTGACAAATCAGGAGGTTGATTTGGCCATGAAACAATGATAATGCTTCCATATTCAGACTGTATTGCAAGTACTCTAAAGTAAAGATCAGGCCAATGTATGTATATCTTTTTTTGTCCGACTCCCAAACTCATGGCCTGTCTTTTTGTTTGCTTGTTCATGCCTTCAGATCAGTGTTGACTCTGGTGACTGCCTGGACAAGTCCCTACAGTTTTATAGGTAAGTTTTCAGAAGTGTTTGCTATTGACTCTTTTCAATGGCTGAGAAAGACTAACTGGGCCAAGGTAACCCAACTGGCTTTGTTCCTAAGATAGGACTAGAACTTGCGGTCTCTCTGATGCCCTAGCCACTATCTCTCATGGCTGTCTCTCATGGTCACAATGGGGCCCATGAAGCCCTATCATTCCTCCAGAATCTTTCTTCAGGAAATAAATAAAATTCTTAAGTACTAAAAGCTTAGGGGACTCCAGTATCACTAAATCTAGCAATAAGTTTCAAAACTCAGGAAAGCTGCTGCCAGGGACTATAGAATTCAGAAAACTAATAGCCAAATCCCAGATAATGCTACATCACTATCTTAGTCCATCCAGAACTTTGTGATAGAGGCCAGATGTGCATACTCCATCCACCAGGTATTGTGGATAAATGAGGAATTATTCTGAATAGAGATTTACTAACTGCAACCATAATATCTAGCAATCCTGCCTTGAAGATGAAAATATAAGACCAGAGAGCAAGAAAATAAGCTGATGGCTCTTGTTTTCAAGTAAAGGATTTTCATTGCTTTCCATAACTCCCATAGCCCATCATTATGAAAATACGCTCCATATCCTATTTATCTACCCCAAACTCCAGGACTTTTGTTCCTCTACCATAGTTCTATTTGCAATCTGTGCACATAATCAACCACTGTTTTACAAATTTCCAGTCTTATAATTCCACTTTCCCCCCTGTCTTTTACAAATCCCATCAATCCATGAGCAACCCACTTCCTCTTACTAAAACATTCCCACAAAATCCTAAGGGACAAAATATATGCTTTTGTTGTATTCTTACTCCACTTTATTCCCTTGAATTTCTCATCATGGTCATATCACATTCTGTACAAGGTTTGCTTACTGGCTATGTTTACCTCCGTAGGAGCAGTGCACTTATAATCTGCTACCTATTCTCCTCCACAGTTACTAGTTCCAGTTGGACCCCAAGAGACTTTCAAAAGGTTTTGGGTGTCAATGATTCTGATTGGGAGTTGCAATGGGGAGTTTATTAAGATGATTAAAATAATACCTCCTATGTATCCTCTCCCATCTGCTTCAAATATAATGCTGAAGTGGCAAAGTAGATAGATGGAGCAAGCACAATATAAAATCCATTTAAAGGCTTATTCTGTGATTATGTATGCAGCAAAGAAGCAATTGTTCTCTGCAGATATATATCAGATTCAGCAGGCTCATGACCCAATGACTTGTTTTACCTTTGGCCTCTTCTTCAAAGTTATATTACAGAATTTTCAAAGGCTTGTTGCTGCACTTTCAAAGATTTTTTCACAAATAGAAGTTCAGACTGGTTGTCTGGATGTCATCCTTGATGTAAAATAAACTACAAAGGAGTTTAATATCTATTTTTAATATAGCTAGACTGAATCAGTTTTAATTTGTGATCCACAAAGGCAGGGACTGGCTGCTTGGAACAGTATGTTCTCCCATTTGTTGTCTGGCTGTTTGCTCAATTTGTCTTGTGACTTCTAGCTGGGAGTTTATTTAAGATATTGCAGTTGAATAAATGCCTCTCTGAAGGAGGCCAGGATGCCTCCTTGTTACAAAGGGGAAATTATAAGACCTGTTCTTAAGAAGGCTGTCTTTACTCTCTAAGATGGGTATTAGAGAAGTTTTTTTTAATTTTCACTATTAGGTAGAGTGGATGAGAGGGAAGTGGCTACTTAACTGCAGGTAATTGTAGAATATGATCATATCAGTCCAATTCAGACTGATTTCAGAGTAGGTTCTAGAGTAAGACTAAATTGGTCAGTCTTGATGGATGATCTTGACCAGGGCTTTTTTTCTCATAGAACGCTCAGAACGGAGTTCCGGCACCTTTTTTGGATGGAACCTTGTAGGGTAGGCAAAGTGGGTTGTATGACATGTGTGAGTTCCGGCACCTTTTTATTTTATTTTTTTTTACAAAAAAAGCACTGATCTTGACTATTGTAGTACTTTCTACCTGGTGTAATCTTTGTGTGTAGTATGGAAAATGTGCAGAGAAAAAGAAAATACAACAAAGAGATCATTATATTTAAACCATTGCACTGGCCACAAATTATTATTATTATTTTTTAATGCTGCTTGGTAGTCTTTCAGATTTGAAGAAGACATAGTGTTGTGGAATTCATCCATGAACAGAGAGGTGACTAATTTAGCACAGTCCTAATTTAGCACAGACCAGAACATTGGGGACAGTGGAAATCCATTGTTGTGGTAATTGTGGTGTGATGCTATTTTCTATCAGTTTTTGATGGTGCCTGTCTTCAAAGCTGGTGGAGGCTTCATAGTTCAGGGTTCACCAGTGAGTTCTATCAGCAGCTGTGGCTTCTAGTTCCCTTGGCTGGATGTCATAGTGGCATAGGGCTTCTTTTACAGCATCTTAGTAGCACTGGCATAGTCAATCTTGAGATCTCTTGCCAAACTCCAGTATACTATAGAGCAGGGGTCTGCAACCATAAACACTCAAAGAGCCACTTGGACCCATTTCCCAGAGAAAAGAAAACACTGGGAGCCGCAAAACTTGTATGTGTGTGTGTGCGCGCGCGAGGGCTGGGGAGCTTGATTGAAGAATTTATTAAAATGAAATAGAGGCTGCTGTGCATGAGTTCTCTCTCTCTTTCTCTCTCTCTCTCTCTCTCTCTCCTCTCCCTCTCTCTCTCTCTCTCTCCTCTCCCTCTCTTTCTTCTCCCTCTTTCTCTCTCTCTTTCCTCTCCCCCTCTCTCTCTCTCTCTCTCTCTCTTTCCTCTCTCTTCTCTCTCTCGCTCTCTTTCCTCTCTCCCCTCTCTCTTTCCTCTCCCCCTCTCTTTCTCTTTCCTCTCTCTTTCTCTCTCTCTTTCCTCTCTCTCTGTCTCCCTCCCTCTCTCTCCCTCTCTCCGATCGTCTGCTCACCTGGCAAGCTGGCTTCAGGCTTTTCTCCAACAAGCTGACAACAAGCTGACTCTCTCCTGCCCTTTCTGCTTCCTGCTTCCTGCAGAGACGCAGCAAAGGGTGTCAGCTCGTCGGAACAGCGTGAAGCCACTCTCTTTTTTACACACACACACACACACACACACAGAGAGAGAGAGAGAGAGAGAGAGAGAGAGAGAGAGAGAGAGAGAGAGAGAGAGAGAGAGAGAAGGGAAGCGCAAGTGCCTGTCTCTGTCTCTGTCTCTGTCTCTGTCTCTCTCTCTGCAAATGGCAGAGGAGGCTGGGAGCCGCAGCAGAAGGCTCAAAGAGCCACATGCGGCTCCAGAGCCGCAGGTTGCCGACCCGTGATATAGAGCAACTGGCAAGGCAAACAGTGGTTGTCCATTCTGTTGACATGTCCTATCCATCTTACTTTGCTTTAAAACTGCACATGGCTTAGGTCAAGACTATTTTAAAAATGCAAAAATATACATACAAGTTTGAATATAAGAATATCAGTAATAGTTTAAACAATGATAATTGTTTAAGTGTACATTAGCTGTATATACTGTTCAGAATCATTCTGAGTGTGAGATGATAAATTTGAAAAATAAATGAACTTTTATAATACAACTATTACAATAGCAATAATTCTATAATTAGTAAAGATCTTCCAGTACAAAGGCTATAATAGGACTGGAATTTAGTATAATGAGGGAAAACTTTATTCTGCTAAAAAATGAAGGTTAAACTATTTTATCAATATAATCATCAATCTGTAGTAAAATAATTCTTTTTTTACTTTGTTGCAAAAGAATTAATTTGTAATTGTTGTAATTAATTTGTATTAATGTTGTATTCTTTTTATCATACATTACTTATTAATCAAGGTTTTTTTTTAAAAAAATCCCTATTTTCCAATTATTCATTTGTAATTATATATATATATTTAAAATAAAGAACACACCATCTGCTCTAATAAAATCTACGTAATGAAACATATGGCATTGAACACCTGTATATGTTGTTAGCGTTCTTTAAATATAGAATTTGTGGAATTTTTTATATGATGGAAATGTTAGGCTAATTAACAATTTAAATGGAAATATATCCAGTTTTTCTGTTAAACCTGAAGATTTATGGGGGGTAAAAACTGAATGTATATATAATTGTATAGAATTCTGCTATATCATCAGATTGTATTAGATTATTTAGGCCAGGGCTTTTCAACCTTTTCACCCATTGTACCACTTTTAGGATATGGCAACATCCGAGTACCACCAGTCGCCTAGCAAGGTGTCAAAACTTGATGACCAAAAAAAAAAAAGGAAAAAAGTGATAAAGTACAGGTAGTCCTCGACTTACAACAGTTCGCTTAGTGACTGTTCGAAGTTACAATGGCACTGAAAAAAGTGCCCCCCAAGCCACAGCCAAGCAAGACACCTGCCTGCCCACCCGGTGGCGCTCTTCCTCCTGTTTGAGGTTTTCATTGTTGTGAGCATTTCTATTGAGGATTGGCAGCGGGGGTGGGGTGGGGGGTGTTTGGTTTTTATTCCCCCTGTCTGCTGGGTGGTTGCAGCAGGTTGCAGCAGGTTTTGGTCACTTCACATGACCCTGGGACACTGTGACCATCAAAAATATGAATCAGTTGCCAAGCATCTGAATGTAAATCACAAGACCCTGGAGATGCTGCAACATTCCAGCTGATCGGCGCTTCTTCCCAGAAGGGCCAGGATAAGCGCCGAGCTCCAGCTGGAGCCTGGTGCTGATCCTGACGCTTCCGCTGAGCCCTGACAGCCCTGCAGCTCCAGCATGTCTCGCTCAGGCTTGTGCAGTGCTGCCACCGGTTCAGCTCATTCCCCTCCCCTGCTACCACTTTTCTAGGATGGTCGCGTACCACCTGCCAGGTGCCAATGTACCACAGGTGGTACCCGTACCACTGGTTGAAAAGCCCTGATTTAGGCAGCCTATAAATTCTTAATTTGGGGCCCAGGGAGTCCCTGTTTTGCAACAAAGTATTCCTTATCTGTCTCAGCAGTATAATGTTGAAACCAATTTCTTTTAAATCATTTATTTCATTGCACAGTCTGAGGTATTTCAAAGTGAATTTTAACTGTTGCAAGAGGAAGTGATAGAAAAAGAAATTTAAGTGTTTACTTATGGGGAACAATATAATTCACTGGATTGGCATTGGACTCTGCACCTAAAAAATGTGTAGCTTGAAATTCTCTAATCTCAACAAAAAGAGTCAGTAAATGAACATGGGGTAGTCAATGTGAAGTTGAAAATCTGAATTCCACCAATACACTATCTTTCCATTCTCACCATTTAGTTTATTTCATTGCATATTGGTAACATCCTCAAATCAGAACTGAGTAGGGATTCTCTAGTTTTATCACCACTACAAAACCCCATAGAACAGGCATGTGAAACTCACAATGTCACGTGACGTTGCATGACGTATCATGATTTCCCCCCCATTGCTGGCATTGGATGACCCTGGATTCTAATCGTGGAGCACATGAGGGCAGAGATAAAGCAAATGTGCTAGGGGTGGCAAATCTTCATAAATAGTTGCTATTAGACAAAGTGGTTCAACAACATACTTTGGCTACTTTAAAAGCAGCTAAAGGATTTCTACTGCTTCAACCACACAGATATGAAATAGGCATGTTTGAGCTAATTTCTATTACAATTATTTACACTTCCATAAAATATAAGCTTGTAAATGCAATGGCTGTCATTTTCTTGTTGATAATTTTAATTTTAACCTAGTACTGAGTGAAAATACAAATCCCCTCTGAATTCTATTATTAGCAGTACAAAAGTTCAAATGCACAGATGGTGTGGTCTCCTAACCAAATTCTTATTTCTTAAATTTTCTTGTGATTTTTAAGGGCAATTTATTATTCCAAGAGCAAACAATAGTATAATTTCTGTCTTGCTCTATTCTGTATTCTATCATATTTAGAAAAGTTGATGCAATCTTTATAGAATCTAGAATACAAATGCAAATTTCAACAGCTAGAGCCATATTTGGGATATCTTTAGTCATGCCTACTGGTTTTAAAAAGCAAGTATGCTGGATTAAGAATTTTCTAGATAGATCAAGACTTCTCATACTAGTCTAATGTGTAGTAATTTTGCCCAAAGCTTGAGTAGCATATCACACTAGTTGCTAACTCACACATTTCCTGCAAATTTACTTGTACAGAATGAATATACCAAGAGTTATTCGTACCTTTATAGCATAAATAATTCTAACATGGTGCTTCTTTTGAAGACTGCTTTGGAACCTCAACAGTAGGAGTACTGACTAACCAAATTATAAAATATTTTATCTGTGCTAAAAAATAATTACTCTATTTTCAGGCAAAATTCAAATAGCTATTTTTCCTTGTTAAGCTTTAAACCAAAAATGCCTCAAATATTGAGACCTCATGCCTAAACTAGTGTCTTTGATTTAATCCCAATGCTTTCTGTTCTCAGAGGCTCTCCTTCATTGTGGCATCCAACTTAGAAGTGCTCTAAGAATTGTCTAGTATGAACTTTAATTTCTTTCAACAGTATTTCACTATCCTATTTTTTTTTTACAATTACTCATTTACATCTTGCTTATGACTTATGCTGTAATGTAACTTTTTTCTCTGCTGTTTTCTTGGAAAGATTTCAGATGTGGCTTGCCATTGCTTGCTTCCTAGAGCTAAGAAGGAGCAATTAGCACAAGATGATGCAGCTGGTTTTGTGCCAAAGATGGGGCTAGAACTTAGGGTCTCCTGTTTTCTAGGCCAGCACCTTAATCATTAAACTAAACTGGCTCTGTAATATAACTATTACTGTCATATTTTGAAGGTTCCTCTGTTCTTTTTCTTCTTTGCCATTTGTGAATATTGTTTGTTACATTTTATTTTATAAATATTCATTTTTAATATTTTAAAAAACATGATCAAGAAAAAGGTAGAAAAGAAATCTACTAGCTATATAAGGTTGAATAAAAATTGGAAATAACATTACTGTACTGATACATATTAAAGTATTTTTATCAATCTAAGATTTCAGGACTGTTATTTATTATTCTGTAATTAATTAAAGTAACCAATGTAATATGCATTATACAAATAATGAAAAGAGGGATGAGGGGTGACATGATAGCAGTGTTCCAATATCTAAGGGGCTGCCACAAAGAAGAGGGAGTCAAGCTATTCTCCAAAGCACCTGAAGGCAAGACAAGAAGCAATGGATGGAAACTAATCAAGGAGAGAAGCAACCTAGAACTAAGCACTAGAGAAATTTCCTGACAGTTAAAACAATTAATCAGTGGAATGACTTGCCTCCAGAAGTTGTGGGTGCTCCAACACTGGAGGTTTTTAAGAAGAGATTGGAAAACTATTTGTCTGAAATGGAATAGGGTTTCCTGCTTGAGCAGAAGAATTGGACTAGAAGACCTCCAAGGTCTCTTACATATGTTATTCTGTAAGCAGAATTATAATTGTTGAAAGGTTTCATATTGAATTAAATGCTGTATCAGACTTGTTTTTCAAATGTAAGGTTATTTTTACATTGATGAATACTACTACAGCTCAGTTTGCCATTCTCCTGAAGAGACAATTTTGTGGAATTTCCAATAAAAGGCAAAAATGCTCCTGCCAACTGATATCAAATAGGAAGCCAAATGACCATACCTTGTAGAGATATATGGTTTGGTGACATTTAAAAGAAAAATAGCTGGCATTTTAAAATAAGCTAGAAAGTTAATACAGAAAGAGAAATTGGCTAAAGACCTAGAGAAGAAATTAAATAAATTACAAGAAAATACATATGTACAATTCTAAGCCATGGCGTTTTTCAAGATTTACTGTATATACAGGCAGTAACTAAATCCTTAAATAGAGAATCAGTATTATATATACTCAGCTATTTTGTGTTCTTGATCTATGATTGAACCTCTTGCTATACAAATTATTGTTAAACACATTTTTTTTAGTCCTTCATATACCAGACTAAATGATGTGAGAATAGTTTATTGGATTTGTTCATATGATAAATAAATACTATATTTGAGGAATTTAAAATAATATCGAGTGGAAATAAATAAATATCCCATGAGTACTTACCAAAGGTTTGCTATTTAACAATCTGAATTCTTTTTATAATTGGCAGCATTCTTCTACTTTATCCACTTAACTGAACCTGAAAATACAACCTACTGACTAACAATGAATAATTTCAGTACAGACAGATGTTTTTCTTCTGCTTGAAAGATTAGCAATTTATGTGTTAAGCTTAGTATCCCTTTGAGTATCTTCACCAAAAACTTTGTTATTGCTTCTTTTCACTGAGAACTTTGTTATTGCTGTATATGTTTAATGAAGTTGGCTGTTGAATAATTTGGTTGCTCTGAAATAGTTTTTATGATGGATCATTAAGAAGAATTAAAGAAGTGATTGAAGCAAGTTAAAACATTTTGGCCAGCTAGAAAATTTGATTCCCATTGACTGTTCTTGCTATATCATGCCATGAGTTTGCAATATATACATGCTGTTTAACTGATGCTTTTAATACTGAAGAAGAAGAAAAGCTAAAAATTAAAACAAAATGCCTAGGCTTCAATAGCAAATATAAATTATTAATAAAATTATCATAAACATCTAACTGAAAGGCTTTCATAGGATATTTTACTGTAATGTTTTAGCACACAATCGGCTGGAGAAAATGAAGTCTGTTAACTCTGCTTTGTATGCCACAGGATGATAGTATGAATTCCAGCTGAATTGTGCCTAGTTATCATGGTCTGGGTAGCTATTCATGCCATACTGTTCTAGAATGTTTTATAAATTACTTATAACATAGAGTCATAGGGCTGGAAGGGACTTGGACATCTTATAGTCCAAGTAGGAGACCTTATTGCATCCAGGACAAATGTTTTTTCAATCTTTTTTTGAACGCCTCCAGTAATGAAGCACCCACAACTCTGGGATGGGGGGAAGCTGTTCCATTGATTATTTTTTCTTATGATCAGGAAATTTCTCCTTAGTTCCAGGTTGGATCTCTCTTTAACAAGTTTTACATCCTTTGCTTCTTGAGGTGCTTTGGAGAATAACTTGAACTCCTCCATCCTGTGAATGAGTACTAGAAGATAGATATTATGTCACCCCCAATCTTTCTCTTCATTAGGCTAGACATGCCTAGTTCTCTTAACAGCTTATCATATGCTTTAGCCTCTAGACCCTTATCATATTTGTTGCTATTCTTTGCACTGTTTCTAGGGTCTCAGCATCTGTTTTTGTATTGTGGTGACTGGATGCAGTATTCCAAATATGGCCTCACTAGCGCAGTAGATTGGTACTATCATTTCTTGTGCTCTTGAGGCTGTCCCTTTGTTGATGCAGCCTAGGACTAAATTTACTTTTTGGCAACTGCAGGACTGCATTTACTTTTTGGCAACTCCCCTGGGACATCAAGATCCCTCTCAAAGTTACTACTGTTGAGCAGGTACTGTATGTTCTGTACCTATGCATTTTTTCTATTTAAGTGCAGGACCTTACTTTTCTCACTAGTAATCTACATCTTGTTGGATAGGGCCTAATGCTCAAGTCTTTCAAGTTCTGAATCATCTTTTTCCAAAGTATTGGCAGTTCCTTCCAGTTGGGTGTCATCTGCAAATTTGATGAGTTCCCCTTCTATCCCTTCATTTAGATCAGGGGTGTCAAACTCGCAAGTCACATGATGTGTCACGACATATCGTGACTTTTTTTCCATTGCCGGCAATGAGTTGGGTGTGGTTTTGTCATGACGCATCCGGCCCGTGGCCCAGCAGTTTGAAACCCCTGATCTAGATCATTTTTGAAGATGTTGAAAAGCACTGGGCTCAAGACAGAACCTTGAGGTACCCTACTGCATGCTTCCCTCTATGTAAATGTAGTTCCATTAAGAACTACATGCTGAGTGCAGTTGGTCAGCCAACTGCGAATCCATCTGGTGGTGGTAAAGTCTATCCCACACGGCTCTATCTTACCAAAAGTGGCTGTGGTCTATTTTGTCAAATGCCTTACTGAAGTAAACATTTCCTTGATCCACTAATCACTTTATTAAAGAAGGCAATCAGATTATTCTGGCATTATCTGTTTATAACAAACCCATGCTCACTTTGTTCATTTCTAGATGCTCACAAATCTGTAGCTGGGTTATCTTTTTTAGGATTTTCACAATATTGATGTCAAGCTGATTGGTCTGTAGTTTCCTGAATCCACTCTTTCCCCCTTCTTGAAGATTGGAATCACATTAGCTCTTTTCATGCAATATCATAATCTAACAACAATATCATCCAACATACATTTGAACATTTTGACTAGATGCTTCCAAGGGAATTGACTTGTGTGTATGTGTATGTACTGTATGTCTGTATGTGCACTTGCATGCTTGTGCATCCCTATCCATCCACCCATGATGGCTGAATATTTCACAGTTACTGGTTAATTTATGTTTGGATTGGAATTACTGCAATGTCCTGTATTGCAGTCCTCAGAAGGAGACAAAGAGATAAGTGTAGAATATCAAGTCCACCCTCAAACATGTTCTTTATTTTCCCATCTCAGACTGCTACTAGTTACAGATGGCAAATATATTCTCCATGCCAGTAATAACATATTCTCTGATCCAAGAATGAAGCTAATAAACATTGATAGCACCACTCTTCACTTCAATTACATCACAGGAAACATGAAATGAAATGTAAGAAGAACAAACTTAGTACCATAAATATAATTTTATATCATCCACAATATTTTTACATCACCTTTAAGGTAAAACTTAACCTTTTAAAATAATATCTATTAAGCAACATAGAATAATAAGGAAATAATGTTAATATGAAGCAGAATAAATAAAGGAACAAGTCCAGTAAAACATTGTTGCTACATAATTAGAGCAGCCATAAACATATTTATGAAAATGCCAAAGGAAACATGAGTCTTTCAGGTTGTTCTAAGCAGGTGAATAAATAGAACTGGGCATATCTCAAATAGCAACATCATCCAAGTCATTGCTGAGTTTTAAAATCTATAGTGTAATTCAAGTTGCATATAAAACTGCAGAACTCTAAATAACTTAGCATTTCTCATTAATGTTGCTTGAGAAACAATTAAAAAAAGAAACCTTGTTAGGGACATTTTGTAGACTGCACCATTGCACTTTTGACTATTTGTTGCTTGCAATACTAGAATAGAATAGAATAGAATAGAATAGAATAGAATAGAATAGAATAGAATAGAATAGAATAGAATAGAATAGAATAGAATAGAATAGAATAGAATAGAATAGAATAGAATAGAATAGAATAGAATAGAATAGAATAACAGAGTTGGAAGGGACTTTGCAGGTCTTCTAGTCCAGACCCAACACCATTTCACACAAATGGTTGTCCAATCTCTTCTTAAAAACTTCCAGCATTGAGCAGTCACAACTTCTGGAGGCAAGCTGTTACACTGATTAATTGTTCTAACTGTTAGTTCTAGGTTGCTTTTCTCCTTGATTAGTTTCCATCCATTGCTTCTTGTCCTGCCCTCAGGTGCTTTGGAGAATATCTTGATTCCCTCTTCTTTGTGGCAACCCCTGAGATATTGGAACACTGCTATCATGTCATCCCTAGTCCTTCTTTTCATTAAACTAGACATACCCAATTCCAGCAACCATTCTTTATATGTTTTAGCCTCCAGTCCCCTGATCTTCTTTGTTGCTCTTCTCTGCACTCTTTCCACAGTCTCAACATCTTTTTTACATCATGGTGACCAAAACTGGATGCAATATTCCAAGTATGGCCTTACCAAGGCATTATAAAGTGGTATTCACACTTCACGTGATCTTGATTCTATCCCTCTGTTAATGCAGCCTAGAACTGTGTTAGCTTTTTTGGCAGCTGCAGGAGCTGCTGGCTCATATTTAAATGATTGTCAACTAGGACTCCAAGATCCCTCTCACAGTTGCTACTATTGAGCAAGGTATCACCTATACTGTACCTGTGCATTTGGTTTTTCTTGCCTAAATGTAGAACCTTACATTTTTCATGATTGAATTTGATTTTGTTAGATAGCATCCAATGTTCAAGTCTGTCAATATCCTTCTGTATCTTAAGCCTATCTTCTGGAGTATTGGCTATTCCTGCAAGCTTGGTGTCATCTGCAAATTTGATGACTTCCCCATCTATCCCCCTATCCAAATCATTGATGAAGAGGTTGAAAAGTACTGGGCCTAAAACAGAGCCTTGGGGTACCCACTGCATACTTCCCTCCATGTAGATGCTGTTCCATTGAGGACAACATGTTGAGTGCGGCTGGTCTGCCAGTTATGAATCCATCTGGTGGGGATGCTGTCTAACCCACATTGTTCTATCTTATCTAGTAGTAGGTTGTGGTCTACTTAATCAAATGCCTTACTGAAGTCCGAGTAAATTATATCCACAGCATTCCTCTGGTCCACTAATTTTGTCCCCTTGACAAAGAATGCAATAAGATTTGCCTGGCATGATCTGTTTTTGACAAACCTATGTTGGCTTTTGGTTATGACTTTGTTTGCCTCTAGGTGTTCGCTGATTCATTGCTTGATTATCTTTTCCAGAATCTTCCCTGGTATTGAGGTTCCTTGACTTTTTTCTTGCTTTCTACATGTTGAAAGAAGCTTTTTTTGTTATTTTTGACTTTTGTCGCAGGTCTTAGTTTATTTTGAGCCTTAGCTTTCCTCACTTCATCTTTGCAGGTTCGGGCTATTTGATGATATTCTGCCTTAGTTATGTGAAATTGTCTTTCAATTTATCAGAGATCTCTTTATGCAGCCATGCTGTTTTCTTTTGAGAGCTGTTATTTTTCCTCTTTGTTGGTATTGTGCTAGACTGGGCTTTTATAATCTCACTTTTCAAAATTTCCCAAGCTTCTTGATTTGTTTTCCCCTTGAGAATTCTCATCCATGGAATCCTTTCTAAGCTCTGTCTAAGTTTATTGAAATTAGCTCTCTTAAAGTCCAAGACTCTAGTTTGACTATGTTTTATAGCTTGTGCTTGCATAATGTTGAATTCAAATATCATATGATCACTCCCCAAGGTTCCTGTTAGTTCAACACCTTCTATCATTTCATCTCTGTTAGTGAAAATTAAGTCCAATATGGCTCATCCCCTAGTTCCCTTTTCTAGTTTTTGGGAGACAATGTTGTCTGCTAGGTTTGTCAGGAACCTGTTTAATCTTGCACTTGGTGAAGAGTTTATCTTCCAGTTGATGTCAGGGTAGTTAAAGTTCACCATTACTATTGTGATCTGCTTCCTACATACCTTAGTAAACTGACTAGCAAAAAGTTCATCTATTTCCTCTGTTTGGTTGGGTGGCCTATTATATACACCTATGGCAAAGTCATTTCCCCCCTTTTATATTGACCCAAATGCATTAATCATTGTTGTGCTCTATTTCTGTAGAGATGTAGTTATTTTTTACATATAGTGCAACTCCACCCCCTCTTTTATTTGGGCTGTTTTTTTAAAATAATTTAAATTCCTCTAGTTGTATGTTCTATTTGTGGGTTTCATGCCACCAAGTTTCCATAATGGCAACAATATCATATCTACTAATTATCTGTTTTAGTTTTTGTTCTTACTGTTGCTTTTTAATTGCATTTATTTATTTTATTCTGTTCTAGGTTTTATATATTTCAATATATATTATCCTTTGAGTTTTGATTAAAGGGCTGTGTATTAGTTGAATGATTTTGATTAAAAATATATTGCAGGTTTTTGTCAAATATAATAGGAGGCATAGGAATATCCAGTTTCAACATAGGTTGATTTCACCTGAAGCATATTTGTTCCATAACTCAAATGAACAGATGGAGACTCACAGATTATTTCCAAGAACGTTATGTTGATGTTCATAATACGCAATCTGACAAACAATTAAAGAAAAGAGAATTCTGAATGTTATGACACAAGTAACATCAATTGATAGTATCTGTTGAAGTGATATATTTAATGGTAACTAGCAATACTAAGAACAGAAATATTTGTCTTAAACATTAATTCCAAGATGACATTAATTTTGAAATATGGACTGCAATGAATATCCAAACTGAAATTGAGGTATGAAATAAAGGAAGTCCTCAACTTTTAACTGTGTAGTGACTGTTCAAAGTTACAATGTCACTGAAAAAGTGACTTATGACCATTTTTCACACTTATGACCCTGGCAGCATTCCCATGCTCATATGATCAAAATTCGGATGCTTGGAAAGTAGTTGTGCTTTCTGTAAATGGTAGATTGATCTTATCCATTTTATAAAGTTCTCTCCAAAATTTATATCTTCCAGAACCTTAAACAAAAAATCCCACTTCAAATTTTCAGAGGCTTTTTTTGCATCTAAGAACAACTCAAATTTCTCAAGTACTTCAAAATGTCCAACGTATTTATGACATCCTTTAATTGTCTTCTAGGTAAAAATTTATATTGATCCTCATAACCAAATTCTTGCAAAATTATTTTCAATCTATCAGCTAGGATCACTGCAAACACTTGTAGTTATTATTCAATAATGATATCACCTCATAGTAAGTTCTAGTTCTTTATTACAGAGTTTTTGAAAGTTCAGTTACTTCTAAAGATGTTCCAAAAAAATTCAATTGCAGGAAGAGTCCTGATTGGTGTTGGGAATTATAATTGTAATACATCACTTTTATATGAGCTTCACTGGTTTTCCATTCACTGTTGATTCTAAGTCAAGGTATTGTAAAGATTATTATATTGTTTGCAGGAATCAAGCAGATGAATCTGGCAATTCAGATACTGAAGAATCAAGCACTGAAAGGAAAAATATATGACCAGGCAGATGAAACTCATACTCATTACTGTGTTATGGAAGCATCTGACTTCCTACTGAAGGTAAGCACCATTCCTCACCACAGTTCTTAAGAATTATTTCCACATGAGATCACCCTTTATTAAGGATCTTTGTAACAAAAGCCAGGCATTCATCTATGCAAGGGTGAAGAGAGAGTAGAAAACAATTAAATGATCCTGAAGTGATACTTTAATTTTATTTTACAATTTATTAAGGTATGGGAATACAGTGCTAGGGAATAGGAGCAAGCTTATACAATTGGCATTCATTTAGTTGACAATCAGATAATTAAACATTTCAGAAAGACTCAGTTATAATATTTATGCAAGAAAACATGGTTCAAAACAAGAGACTTAGAAAGCTTAGATTAGAAAGACACAAAGTAGAAATCAGAGCAAAGTTTCTATCTGAGGTGAAACTTTATTTGAATGGAAGAGAAAACTGAAAGGCAAAGAAAACTGAAACTATACTGTTCTGTTCTCAACACAGGCATGGAGACGAGGCAGTTTATGCAAAAAGATGTTCTTTATTTGGTATTTGCACTGAACAGAAGCAAAGGAGAAAATGGCAACATGCCCTTTTATACTTCCCCTGCAAGGGGAGGCTCAACCAATGAATGCAGGCCATTCTCCCACCTCGCGCATGCGCACGAGGCTGGAGACAGCCTGTCTGGGTCCCGGGCAACTTATGGGCTGCCCGGGTCTATACAACCGGTCCCGGGCAAACATGTGGTCTGCCCGGGCCTCTGCAGTTATCCTGCAGGTTGCCTGTGCCTTGCTGATTGACTCAGCAAGGCTCAGGACACAACACCCCTCCCCCCTAAGCTGGGACAACACTGACGCAGCTAGACCAGTACCATGTAATATTTGGCACATGCAGCTATATCAGTACCATGTAACATTCAGCAAATGTCACCCTGGCTGTTCCCGGTACCCTCGGGTAACCTGGTTCCCCATGGATTCAAATCAACCCACGGTCTTTTAGTTTTTGGTAACAAGTTCCCTCTAGGGACTGCACATACTCTTGCAAGTATTTAGGCGGGGCCTTAATCCGCCCCGATCTTCACGGATCAAAGTTAGGGCCAGAGGTGATGACATGTGGGGGAGTTATTTTTGATGCCTGGTGTGCTGACTCTTGGTCTGCGTACAACAAACCAGGACTTTGTTGCCCAGAAGACTCAGGGATTCCCCCTAACTGCTGACTGGCTGGGTCCACTAAACCCAAACCAGATTTCCTTGGGGGGGTCGAGTTCCCCGAGTTCCTTGGTGGGGTGGAGTTCCCCGAAAACCCTTGGAACTCCCCTTGGGAGCAATGTCCGTCGGGCCCAAGGCCAGCAGTAGGGGTGCCCTGAGTAGCCGATTTACGGCCATTTGCCCTTAACCAGGGACCTCTGCCAGAGTCAGGAGCCACCTCCATGGCAGAACTCCCTGTTTCTGTACCAGAGTCAGGATCTGCCTGCATGGCCAGACCCTCATCTGGGACATTTGGAGACCCCTCTGCTTGGGGAGACTGTGATCCACAATCGTAATTGGGGTCCCCCTCCCCCCCGAGAGCGGAGTCAGGGGAGTGATACCGGCCCGGCAGCCGCCAACGCAGCTGGTCAATGTGGCGCCGGAGGACACGCCCATCATCCAAAACCACTTCATAGGACAATGGCCCCGAAACCTTAGAAATGACAGCAGGGACCCAGAGATGCCCCTGTCCATAGTTCCTTGTCCAGACCGGGTCACCCAGTTGAAGTCTCCTCGGTGCCTGCGGCTGCGACACCTGTGAAGCCACCCGGTCTGGGTGAAGCCTGTCCAGCTTTGTGATGAGTCTGCGACCCCAGCGGAGTTCAGCTGGGCTCTTTCCAGTGGCTGTGCATGGTGTGGTGTGATGTGTGAGAAGAAAATCAGCTAACCTGTGATGCCAGGGTCCTAGAGTGATTCTCTTTAAAGCATCTTTAGTGGTGCGCACCATGCGTTCAGCCTGACTGTTGGTGGCAGGATGGAAAGGAGCAGATGTGGCGTGCCGGATCATGTTGGCTTGTAGAAATGCCTGAAACTCAGAAGAGGTAAATTGTGGACCATTGTCTGACACTAAAACATCAGGAAGTCCATGGGCAGCGAAGATTCCTCTGAGCACCTGGATGGTCCTGGCAGTAGTAGTAGAGGCCACAGGAATGACCTCTAGCCATTTGGAATGGCTATCCACGAGGAGGAGGAAGAATTGCCCCTGAAAGGGCCCAGCATAATCAATATGAACGCGTGACCAAGGAGTGAGTGTACAGGGGCCTGGGGCATTTCTGGCCATGATTGCTGGCACACTTGACATCCCTGAACCTGGGCCTCGATGTCCTTATCGAGACCAGGCCACCATAGATGGCTGCGCAGCAGCACCTTCATCTCACTATTCCCGGATGTCCCTCATGAAGAGAGAGCAAGACTCTAGTCCTCAATGAGGCCGGAATGAGTACTCTGTTGCCCCACAGGATACACCCTTTAAATGTGGACAATTTGTGCTTCCTGCGCCAGAAGCTCTGGAATTCAGCACCAGGACACGTGTCAGGCCATCCTGACAACACACATGTCAGCACGCGTGCAAGCGTGTGATCAGTGGCAGTTTCTGCAGCCACATCCCTAGCATTGAGGGGAGATTCTGGTAAGTCCTGAATGGACAGAATATGTACAGCTGGAGCAGGGTCTGCCTCTATTTGCTTAAGAGGTAACCTGCTTAGGCCATCTGCGTGGCCCATCTCAGTACCTGGTTTGTGAACCAGTGTGTAATCATATGCTGCTAAGAATATGGACCACCTCAGCATCCTAGGAGATATTATCTGGGGAGTTTGTTTGTTGGTTGTGAATAACCCTAGCAAAGGCTTGTGGTCTGTATAGACTGTGAATTTGCATCCATACAAGAAATCATGGAATTTCTTAATGCCTGAAATTATTGCCAAGGCCTCCCTGTCAATCTGGGCATAATTTCGCTCTGCAGATGAGAGGGTCCTGGAATAATAGGCCACAGGGACCTGTGTTCCATCTTCCTTGAGATGGCTTAGCACTGCTCCTACCCCATAAGGGGATGCATCACATGCGATACACACTGGCAATTGCTCATTGAAGTGAGCCAGTACAGCATTTGAAGATAATAAGGCTTTGACCTTTGAGAAGGCTTCCTCATGGACGCTTGTCCATGTCCACGGAGCCTGTTTGTCTAAGAGCCTGTGAAGCGGCTCGGCCACAGCAGCTTTGTTTGGAAGAAAGGAATGGTAAAAGTTCAAGAGGCCCAAAAAAGCCTGAAGCTCAGTTTTTGACTGGGGACTAGGGGCCATTTGGATGGCCTTGAATTTGGATTCTGCGGGGTGGATGCCATCTGCATCGATGCGGAACCCCAAGAACTTGGTGGATGGTACACCGATCTAACACTTGTCCTGCTGAAGCTTCAGCCCAGCTTGGCGGAACCTCAACAAGACAGCCCTCAGCCTTTCGGCTAAGTTTCCTGATGATTCTCCTGCAATGAGGATGTCATCAAAATAGGGCAGACCCCGGGAATCCCTCAGAGCGTTCGCTCCATCACCCCCTGGAATATGCCAGGGGCTACATTTACCCCAAACTGCAGCCTCTTTACTTTGAACGCACCTCTGTGCGTGACTATGGTCTGGGCTTCAGCAGTCGCCTCGTCAACCGGCAATTGTTGGTATGCTTGAGCCAAATCAAGCTTAGCGAAGTACTTCCCTCCCTTCAGGGAGGCCAGAATGTGGCTCACCACGGGCACCGGATAAGCATGCTGTTGTAAGGCCTTATTCAGCGTGCACTTGTAGTCCGCGCAGATACGGACTTCCCCATTGGATTTTAAGGGAGTTACTATGGGGGTTTCCCATGGACTAGAATCCACTGGTTCCAGGATGCCCTGTTGGAGCAGTTTGTCCAACTCGGTATCAATCTTATTTTTTAATGCAAAAGGCACCCTCCTAGGCTTGACCCTTATGGGTGTAATGCTTGGATCCAATTTCAATGTAATGGGAGGCCCCTTGTACAATCCAAGTTCCGAGCTAAACACATCTGCAAACTCCTTGCAGACGCCCGCAAGACTAGCCGTTTGCAGCTGATTCAGACCGGTCACCTGGATCCCAAGTGCCTCGAACCAGTCGAGTTCGATGAGACTCGTTCTGTCCCCCTCGACAACAACCACATCCAATGCACCCGTGAAACCCTTTCGCTGTACTCTGACCGTGGCTTCCCCTTTTACTCTTACTCTCATGTTTTGAAAATCAGTAAGGACAAGGTTGGAAGGCCTGAGCTTTACTCGAGAGCCACTCTGGAAGCAAATCTTATTGAAGGTGTCCATTGAAATAATGGACAACGCGGAGCCTGTATCCAGCTCCATAGCCAGGGGAACTCCCTGCAACTTCACATCAAGATGGAGCTTCTTCTTGAGGGGCCTATGTGTTCCTGTCTTGAACACCCCCCTCCTAGATGCGCAAAAACCCACCCTGTTTTGGCTGGGGACCTTGGTACCTTTCAGAGGCAATTCTGGGGACCTGTTCTTAGGGCGGCCCATGCAGGCCGATGCAATGTGGCCTTGCCTTCCGCAGGCTCGACAGACGGCGGATCGGAATTGGCAGTCGATCCTCCTGTGGCGTCCTCCACAGCCGAAACCTTGAGGGGATGCCGGCGGTGGCCCCCTCCGCTCCGGTCGCCGTCTCTCCGTCGCTGGCTGGATCTTGTCCACCTCGTCCTCCTTGGACTCTTCCCCCGAAGCCTCGCGGGCGGCCTCCTGGTGGATCGGGACGGTCACTGGATGACTCTTCGACGACCGCAAGGCCTTCACGGTGCCTCCGGCTGCTTCTTCTGCTGCGATCTCTCTGAGAGCATCTTGGAAAGTGACGTCCGTCCTCACAAACAGTTTCTGCTGTACTTCGCGGCTTCGCAACCCGCATACCAGTCTGTCTCGGAGCCTTTCCTCCAAGTCTTGAAATGCGCAAGGGCATGCGGCCTGTCTCAGGGCCGCAATGAAATCTGCAGCCGATTCACCTGGCCGTTGGTCCCTCTGTTCGAATTGATGCCTCCAAGCAATGATCGAGAGCTTGGGCTCGAAATGCTCTCGCAGCATCTTTTTTAAATCGGCATATGCGATTGAATCTAAGGCAGCTGGTGCGACAAGATTCTCTGCTATTTCAAATGTCTCTTGTCCGCACACACAAAGCAAGGTAGCCGCTTTTAGGCCGTCTTCCTGGATCTTGTTTACTCGACAGTAATTTTCGATGGATGCGCGATGTCAAATTTGCCCAGATGGCCCAGCTTGGACATCTTCAACTCGATGGCCTCGTCCACGCCTCTCACCGTCAGGAATCAAGAAGGGGTCCGACGAAGCCAAGCCCACCTCCAGCGTATGTATGCTGGCAGGCGGCTGCTCCTCCTGGACGCTGCGCTTCTTCCTGGCCTGGGTGAGTAGGCCTACTTCAGTTCTTCGGGATTCCCCATGACGAATCCCACCTTCGTCACCAATGTTCTGTTCTCAACACAGGCATGGAGACGAGGCAGTTTATGCAAAAAGATGTTCTTTATTTGGTATTTGCACTGAACAGAAGCAAAGGAGAAAATGGCAACATGCCCTTTTATACTTCCCCTGCAAGGGGAGGCTCAATGAATGCAGGCCATTCTCCCGCCTCGTGCATGCGCACGAGGCTGGAGACAGCCTGTCTGGGTCCCGGGCAACTTATGGGCTGCCCGGGTCTATACAACCGGTCCCGGGCAAACACATGGTCTACCCGGGCCTCTGCAGTTATCCTGCAGGTTGCCTGTGCCTTGCTGATTGACTCAGCAAGGCTCAGGACACAACATATACCTCTTCTGAATCTGCATAGAAAAATAGGTACTTAACTGCCATATTACAGCTATGTCCATGTACAATGCTGGGAAGGAGAGAGAGATGGGAACTCTATGCCATATATATAATGGGACAATTGGTTTTATTACTTGTATCAGAATCAGATCTTCTCCAATCAATCCCTTTAGTTCCCCATGGTACATTGGAATTCTTTTGAACTTTGAATTTTTCTTTAGAGAAATTTACTGAAAATCTACTTATAGCACTCACCATATGGGCTTACAATTCAATTTATTTAACAGTAAAGCTATACTTTTTGAGCTACTGGCAGAGGTTATCTCAACCCTCTTAAAACAAATCCTTCGCTGGCAGAATTCTGTTTGGTAAATCTAGACTTGGTTTTATCTTTCGGGTATTTTTTTGGTTTAATTAATATATCTATTTAGGATGTAGATTATTTTATGAACAGCTAGTGTGAAACTCTTTGAAGTACAGTCCCCAGCGTTCCTTTTTCACCAGGTTTATTGATAAAATGATAAGGTTATAGAAATCTCAGCAACTGGATTCTTTTTGCTTTAGAATCCACAGCTTGTTATAACATGGATATTTTTTCTATATTTTTCTGAGGTCCTCTGTATATAGTGATGAAGAGACTATTTCTTAATTGAGAAGAATATCCAAATGGCCAAGATGTGAATCTCTCTTAAACTCTTAAGTGACTCTTTATAACTATAATACGGTAGTTGGGCATCAAAACATTGGCTGTTTGTTGGTTGGTAGCAAAGAGTTACATTTTACAACCTTTCTTGCCACAGTGGTTAAGTGAATCACTGCAGTTGTTGAGTTGTTAAGTTAGTAACGTGGCTTCCCCATTCATTTTGCTTGTCAGACAATTGCAAAAGGTAATCACATGACCTCAAGACATTGCAGCCATCTTAAATACATGCCAGTTGCCAAAAGTCCAATTTTTGATCACATGACCTTGGGGATGCTGCAATGATCATAAGTGTGAAAAGTGGTCATATGTCACTTTTTTCAGTACCACTGTGACTTTGAACAGTAATAAACAAATGATTATAAGTTGGGGACTATCTGTACATGATTTTTAATCCTGTATGGGATTCCAAACAGTACACCATCATATTTCCATGCAAATGAGTTCTTCATTACAAAACGCAGAGAATAATGGATGGATTGCTGAAGGGACTATAATGTAAATGAGTGGCTACTTGCAGGGAAAAGTTCCTTGTAGATACTGAAGCTTTGCCTACTCTGATTCTAATCAATTGCCTAAATATGGATGCTTTCCAACTCCACCAGGCTATGGAGGGAGGTATCCTTGGATATTTAAAGCACATCAGAGAACTTTTTTCCCTTTTTTTTCCCTGCCTGCCTAAGTGATATGAAGCCACAATAACTGAACTTCATGATTAATGAAGAGTAAAGTTACATCTACATTAACTGTAATCCTACAATTAAATTGCTTTAGAGTTAAACTGGATTGACTTTGAGTGCACACAAAACTGGAGTCTGAAAAACTCAAAATATGGATCTTACTTTCCCCTTCTAAGGAACATAAAGGCTACGTTAGTACAAGAATGGATTTGGAGCCAAAAATTAATTTACTGTAATCTGTAGCAAGTAATTACATCAATAAATAAGTGAGCTGTGATTAAAAATGGGAGGGGGAAGGTCAGAGATAGAAAGGGGTAGCATAACATTTGAAAGCAATCTATTTCTTTAATAGGTTTACTTTGACCGTTTCTCCCTACTGTGACTCCTATAAAATAGTTCAGTATGCTTAGAAATTCTGGAACTTTGCCAAACTATTTGGCAACCATTAGAATTTTAAATGATATATTCAATGTGACTTGGCAGTTGATAAAACTCCAGTAATGGCTGCTTCAGATTCTATCAGGGTTTAAAATAAAGATAATCGATTTCAGTTCTTTATAAAAATAAAAACAGGATTTCTTTTTAAAAAAAATAAATAAAAATATCTTGAGTGCTCCAGAGAGCCAGTCAAGTTGTTCATCCTACCCTGTGAATATATAGTCTATGACCTAACGATTCACTGTGGAATTGAGAATTTATACCTCTTATGAGGGAGCAGACACACTGTCTGCAGCTTTGTATCAGCAAGAGAAGTACAGCCGAGAATTAAGAGACAATCTGGGAATTTATATCTCTGGTGCCATATAGTGCATCTATATTCTTACTAGAGAGAAGCAAATTATGGCATTAGTCCTTCATAAGTTGTTCTTGCTTTGTCCCATTGATTCATGAATGCTTTTAAGTTACCAAAGGTACTTATAACTGAAAAGTGCAATATTGGGTTAGCATAAAATAAGCTGTGCAGACTGTGCAGTGTGTCTTTTAAAAGCAAAGTCAATATAATACAATAATAACTCACTCATAATAGAACAGGAGACACTAGTTGATCAAGATAGCTGATGAAGAATTTATGCTAGGTTCAATAGATAAACAATACTGAGAATTTATTGCATCCTTTATCTTTGACATATACTTTTTATGTGATGCATCTTGGTTTTTCTTTTTTAACTAATTGGATTATATGAGCATAAAAGACTGAATTCACACATAAGATGGCTGTCCTCATCTTGCTTGGTCTTGATTTAGTGAGACTACCCATTATGATAGGTAAACCATGGTTATACTAATTATATTACATGAACTCGGTCTGAAAGTGAGAAGAAAAGGATTTCAAGCCAACATTTCCTATAGCTATTTCTCAGAGAAGAATTCAAACAGTTAGTCTACAAGATACAAAATAGTACAACAAGGATATTGAAAGCTCACACTTGAAGTTGTCTAAATAGCACATAACAGTCTCCAAATCTCTAAATTGAAGAGCTTTGGGAATTAAATTGACTATTAAACCCAACCCAATTCCCAGCATGTGACTGGGGTAAAAAAAGAGCAAGCGTCTTTGATAGCTTTTCCAAATGTATCCTTAATACATAAACAGATTGTGATATAATCTTAGACCATAAATATAAATATAAACTTAAGACCACTATTAGAATGAAAAGAAATCACGCCAAAGCTTGAAAAATAGCTTATTATAGCTACTCTGCTTGAGTCCTGTCTTTTCCTTTTATGTCACCTTGGTTTTATTTAGGGCAATAAGACAATGGCCATTTACATTTAATCTCAGAGTTGTATGTTTTCATATTTCATATTCACAGGTACAGAAATTTTGTAGAAAGAAATTAGCTAGTCAGCAGACCAAGGGCAAAATTGAAGATGTTAAAGTTAGTGAGCTAGGAACAATAATTACGAATATTTACCAGGCATTATTAACACTTTGATGGCTTTCTTGACAAGTAAGATAACAATAACAGATAAAAAGGTACAGAATTAATTTATTTTGCAACAGAATATAACAGCAAAGTGAGTTGATGGCAGATAGGTAATATTTTTAAAACTGTCATTTTTTTCTCGGATTTCGGTAGTAAACTTAATAGCATAACTAAATTGTTAAAATTCTGCTTTTCTAATAATACTGCCATTGACTCAGTCAAGCTCTGGTTCTAAAATTTACTTCATTTCCTTTGGAGTAATTCAGACTTCAGTTATATATTACCTTAAAGGAATAGTTAGATGCTACATTTTTAAAAATAATAATAAAAAAAGAAGTACTAGGTGACCTGACCTGGTCAGAATAGAGCAGAAGTGATTTCTTCAGTCCCCATTGGACTCTTAAATTGAATTGTGCCAAAACCATGACATATGGCCATTTCTACTGCCACACATTTATTATTTTACATACAATCAGTTCATAAAACTTGGATCTCACTGAAATCAAATAAATTAAGATATGTACATCACAGGTCAGTTAGGATTATTTTGCCAGTCATAAAGTTGAAGTGCCATATAATTTATAGCACTGAAGATTGAATTAGAAAATATTCCTTAAAAAGCGAGATAAACACACACACACACACACACACACACACACACAAACACACACACAGAAATAAATTTTTGGTTTTTTCCTCCCCCCTTCTTTGTTTTCCAGCCAATTTTCAATATCTGTGTGTATAAATTCTAGGAACCATGTCCTAATATCTGTATGAACTTAACTAAACACCTATTTTGTATGTATACTGTTAGTTTTGCTACTGCTGCATATTCTCCAAGTTTAATTTTCCAATCAGATATTGTCAGTCTCATCTTTTTTCAGTGTTGTACACTTTGTTCCTGCAACCGTAAGCATGCTTCTTAATTATGGTAATTTTTATATGGTCTGGAATTATATCTAGTAAAAAATATTTCATTTGAATTATTTGATTTGATTTTTTTGTGTTGGGCATGTCTTTCCAATACTCTTGAGGGGTTGTTGATTTTTTTTTTTGCATGGCTCTTTTTATTGACACATTGCATTTTATATGGTTTTTAGGCTTTTATCTTTTAACTGTACACTGCTCAGAGTCACTTTATGAGTGAGATGGGTGGTATCTAAATTTGACAAATAAATAAAAATGTAATCTTTTAGGTTTTTATCCTTTTTGTGTCCCTGTACCATAAATACCTATGGAACCCATTAGCTAGCTCAGCTCATTTCAGTATTGATAATAATTGCTTTCCTCAACATAATCTTTGTGTGCTGGCATGTCACTGTTTTGGTTGGGAAGAAAAGAGAGGAGAGTTGTAGATTAATATACTGGTATAGACTTTTACAATTGGTATTTGTTGGGCTTCCGGATTAAGCAACTACAGTCCAGAGAACAGATTTCCTGACGTTTTGCTGGCAACTGTGGCTGACATCTTCAGAAGCAAAGTGGCCTGCCACACAGATCACAGACAACTGAGCTGTCTTTATAACCAAGTATCCTTTTAATTGGCTTTTAGCTGAGTCAATTTCCAATTGGTACCACTTGGTGAGGGCTGATGTCTGATTGGTTGCTTATTTGTGCCAGATCCTGATTGTAAATTTGGGAGTTGTTGATTTCTGATTTGGTCCTTGTTTCCTCACAGTGTCTGATTGGTCATTTTTGGAGTTTTGGGACATTTTAAAGTTCAGTTCTTTACTAATCCACTAATTGCTAGACTACATTGCCTTGTGCAATATTGGTGCACTGGATTTATTGATACTGGCTTTACAAATCTTGCAGAGAGTAACATCCTTGTTTATCACAAGTTTTCATGTAGGATATAGTTCAAACTACTTTGACTATTTTAGTTGGAATTCAGTCCTGCCTAATTTTGTATATCCGAGTGACTTTCAGTATCATCAATTACAGAATCCTTTTGGATCACCTGATAAGATTTGGCCTTGAAGGGATACTTTTGTAGTAGTATTGGATCTTCTGGTTATATCCAGCAAATGATGCTGGGGAGTATTGTTGAAAACCTATTATTGACCAGTATTGTGTCACAGAATCATGTTTTGTTCTTATATTAATATCTACATGACATTGCTCTGGAGTTCATGTGGAACTGGAGCAGGATACCATGTGTATACTGATAACATTTAGCTCAACTTCTGCTTCCTATTTTTATTTTAATTTCCTTTTTTTAAAAATAATCTCTATCCTTGAATGTTATTTACTCTCATCAAGTAATCTGAAATCAAGACAGGGGTGCTATTCAGATCCAGATAATTGGAAATAAGTAATTTTGGAATGGAGCTGTAATATCTTAAAACAAATAGGTTCACAGTTTGAGAGTGCTTCTTGACCCACAACTATCAATAGATAAGCAGGGGTACTGTCTCTGGCAAGAATGTTTGTACAACTGTATGTTAATTGTGATTCCTGAGCCAATAGTCCTTGCTCTCTCATCCTGCTATGAAATTACTTGCTTTGTTAAATAAAGTCCATTTTGAAGTTGCACCCACTGTCAGAAACTTAGCTATCTTGTACAGAAGAGAAACCCTTCTCCAATGTAACTCAAAGGCTACAGCATACTCTCTATAAAGAGAAGCACTTGGCTTCCCTTATTTAGGAAAATGGAAAATCTGCATATATTTGCCGAGCTTTAAGCTGTTAATTAATTGTAATTGTTCTGATTTTAATGTCATGTTTTGTATGTTGTATTTTTGTTTTAATTGTAAACCACTTTGACTTCTTACTGACTGATTATGTGCCATTAAGTTGATATTGACTCTTAACAACCACACAGAATTTTTTCATGACAATCTGTTCTTCAGGTCTTCCAATGGTTCTCCTGCTGCCATTGTAACTGAGTCCATCCACCTAGCTGCTGGTCATTATCTTCTTTCTTTTCACCTCTTCCAGCATTAGGTCTTCTCCACAGAACTAGGACATCACAAAATGTGCCCAAAGTATAACTTAAGCCAGGTCATTTGTGCCCTGACTGAAAACTCTGGGTTGATTTGTTCAATGATTCATTTGTTTGTTTTCTTGGCTGTTACTTCTTAGGCTCAGTTAAAGAATATATGACCAAATGAATTTGACTTTGAAGTAAGATCTAAACTGTGTACCTGTCTCATTGTTAAATATTATTAGCAAAGAAAGCCAAGTCTATAAAACAATTGCTAACATTTGGGAAGCTTCTGAGCATCTGGCATTAACTTGTGATTCAGTGCTAGGGCAGATGAAATTTTTTGAAGGAGGAGGGAAATGATTGGAGAAGTTCATTTCCATACTTGAAGAATTATCTTCAAAATAAATACAACAGAAGTTGTGGGAGTACATAAAAGTTTAATGAAAAAATGTGTTGAGCTTCATCTTATCTATTAATGTTCCATTTTCCCTGCAGAAATTGTTTCTGTCAATATTTTATTATGATGGGGGATGAATGGGGAAAGAAGTGAAGCCTAATCTAAGCAGATGTTGTCATAAATAGTCCACAGTGATAGAGACTACTAAGAATGGGAAAAGATCCTTTCAATTTTTTCTATATTTATGCTGTAAGTAGTAAAATGATTCAGTAGAAATATATATATATATATATTTAAAAATGCAAAACAGTGGAGAAATGTTTCATGTACTCAAAATATCACTTGGTTATAATGTAAGATTGAAATTACCATTGGAGGTTTTTTTTAAAGAAACTCAATGGATTCAGAAAGCAACAGATATCAGTATATTTCTTATACACTTGAATCAATTATCTCATTTTCTTAAATAGTACAATAATTCAACAAAGGAATTCAATTATTTCTTTCTTCCTTACTGATTCTTACTGATTTCAATTCTTTCAATTCTTGCTTATTGATAGATCAAATGCATTACAGTCAGTATCATGTCAAGAGCTGAATGAAAACACTAAATGTGGCTAGTAAAGTGATACTTAGCTTGATAAGCAAATAAAAGAGAGAGAAAAGTAGCTATAATTTCATTCTGATTAAAAATCCAAAATTAAACTTGTAAAACATATTTTTAGTATATATCACATTCAAATGCATTTGGAATAAAACTCAACAACAACAGAAGAATAAAATTATAACACCTATTTATAAAATAATTCTATTTGATATTGAATTAGAATTTGTATCAGTCCTGACCATACTGGCTGAGATAATATGGATTCAAAGTTCAGTGATACTGTGATATAAGAAACCATTGTTTATTTGATGAAGTGGTGTGAGCTATGAACACAAAGTACTAAAATAATGTTATTAATGGCACAGAGAGCAAATGAAAAAGTATGTTAAGGTAAACTCTGTAGCTTTATTTATTGCTTCCATCCACCTAAATTGTAATTCTTAATTGTATTTAAAATTTGCACTTTTTAAACACAGATTCAGAAAGAAGAGATCTCTTTTGGCTGAAAACAGCTTGTAGCCTTATTTCTATGAGATGATCACAAATGTCTTTTGGATAGCAGAAACTCTCTGGCTCAAGGAAACGTGGGTACCTTGGTAGCCCTTTTCCACGATCCCTTCTTTATCAAAATCGGACAGTAACAGGGAATAAAATTAAACCGAGACCCACAAATGACCTTCTCGAGCAAGCTCTATAACTGTCAAAGGATGCAAACATATCTCATATGGTTGCCCATTTGTATTGCTGATCCTGAAAAAACAATAGTAGATTTAATGGGGAAAAAATTGTATCAGTAGTGTCTGGCAGCTTCTTTTAATAGACCAGGAAATAAGCAAATGTCAACTTCAGCAATCTTTCTTTCTGCAGGAAACAAATCCATTAACTGAGCAAGTCATTCAATTCTAAAATATGTATCTTCAAGGAAGTAACTATTCAACATCTTTTAATTATTTTCATAATTTCAGTTTCAATTAGATATTTTTCTAAATACCATTCCTTTTCAATATTTTCTATTTAGCGTCTCTTGGGTTTGTTATTTCTTTTTATTTTAATAATATTTTATTACTTTTCTAATTTTACATTTAGGTATTTAAAAAGCAATGTGGTGGCTAGGTTAATCAATAGTTCAATAACATACAAAAATCTTTAGTACAAATCTCAAGTTACAACATCAAATATTTCCTCTCTTTTTCCCTTAATATTTACTATCTCGTATTTAAGCTAATCTCCTTCATGGATTACTGCCTTGTCGTGGCGAAGGGGCTTGCATAATTCAATGAAGCTATGAGCTATGCTGTGCAGGGCCACCCAAGATGGACAGGTCATAGCAGAGAGTTCTGACAAAATGTGATCCTCTGGAGAAGGAAATGGCAACCCACTCCAGTATCGTTGCCATGAAAACCCCATGGACAGTACCAAAAGGCAAAAATATATGACACTGGAAGATGAGCCCCTCAGGTCGGAAGGTGTCCAATATGCTACTGGGGAAGAGCAGAGGGCTAGTACTAGTAGCGCCAGAAAGAGTGAAGCGACTGGGCCAAAGCCGAAAGGATACTCAGCTGTGGATGCATCTGGTGGTGAAAGGAAAGTCCGATGCTGTAAAGATCTTTTCTCCATAGGAACCTGGAATGTAAGATCCATGAATCAAGGCAAGCTAGACGTGGTCAAACATGAGATGACAAGACTGAACATCGACATCTTAGGAATCAGTGAACTAAAATGGACAGGAATGGGTGAATTTAACTCAGATGACCATCAGGTATACTACTGCGGGCAAGAATCCTTCAGAAGAAATGGAGTAGCCTTCATAGTCAATAAAAGAGTGGGAAAAGCAATACTGGGATACAATCCCCAAAATGACAGAATGATCTCAGTTTGAATCCAAAGCAAACCATTCAATATCACAGTAGTCCAAGTCTATGCCCCAACCACTGGTGCTGAAGAGGATGAAATTGACCAGTTCTATGAAGCCCTACAGCACCTTATAGAATTAACACCCAAAAATGATGTCCTTATCATCATGGGGGATTGGAATGCTAAAGTAGGAAGCCAAAAGATAAATGGAATAACAGGCAAGTTTGGCCTTGGAGTACAAAATGAAGCAGGGCACAGGCTGATAGAATTTTGTCAAGAGAATACGATGGTCATAGCAAACACTCTTTTCCAACAACCCATGGACCCAGCTCTACACATGGACATCACCAGACGGTCAACACAGAAATCAGATTGACTATGTTCTCTGCAGCTAAAGATGGAGAAGCTCTATACAGTCAGTAAAAACAAGACCAGGAGCTGACTGTGGCTCAGATCATGAGCTTCTCGTTGCAAAATTTAGGCTTAAATTGAAGAAAGTAGAGAAAAGCACTATGCCACTCAGCTATGAACTAAATCATATCCCTGATGTATATACAGTAGAGGTGACAAATATATTTAAGGAATTAGATCTGATAGACAGAGTGTCTGAAGAACTATGGACAGAGGTTCGCAACATTGTATAAGAGGTAGCAACTAAAACCATCCCAAAGAAAAAGAAATGCAAGAAAGCAAAATGACTGTCTGAGAAAGCTTTGCAAATAGCTGAGGAAAGAAGGGAAGTGAAAGGCAAGGGAGAAAGAGAAAGATACACCCAATTGAATGCAGAATTCCAGAGAATAGCTAGAAGAGATAAGAATGCCTTCTTAAATAAACAGTGCAAAGAAATAGAAGAAAACAATAGAATAGGGAGGACCAGAGATCTCTTCAAGAAAATTGGAGATATGAAGGAAACGTTTCATGCAAAGATGGGCATGATAAAGGACCAAAATAGCAGGGACCTAACAGAGGCAGAAGAGATTAAGAAGAGGTGGCAAAACTACACAGAAGAACTATACAAGAATGAGCTTAACGTCCCAGATAACCACGATGGAGTGGTCACTGACCTTGAGCCAGACATCCTAGAATGTGAAGTGAAATGGGCCTTAGGAAAGCTGAACAACAACAAAGCTAGTGGAGTTGACAGTATTCTAGCTGAGCGATTCAAAATCTTAAAAGACGATGCAGTAAAAGTGCTACACTCAATTTGCCAGCAAATCTGGAAAACTCAACAGTGGCCACAGGATTGGAAAAGATCAGTTTACATTCCAATTCCAAAGAAAGGTAATGCCAAAGAGTGTTCAAACTATCGCACCATTGCACTCATTTCACATGCAAGTAAAGTTATGCTTAAAATACTACAAGCTAGACTCCAGCAGTATGTGGATCGAGAACTTCCAGAAGTACAGGCAGGATTTTGAAGAGGCAGAGGAACTAGAGATCAAATTGCCAACATACGCTGGATCATGGAGAAAGCTAGGGACTTCCAGAAAAACATCTACTTCTGCTTCATTGACTATGCCAAAGCTTTGATTGTGTGGACCACAACAAATTGTGGCAAGTTCTTAAAGAGATGGGAGTACCAGACCATCTTATTTGTCTCTTGAGAAACCTATATGCGAGTCAAGAAGCAACAGTGAGAACTGGACACGGAACCACTGATTGGTTCAAAATTGGGAAAGGAGTCCAGCAAGGCTGTATTCTGTCGCCCTGCCTATTTAACTTATATGCAGAGCACATCATGAGAAAGGCAGGGAGAAAGATTGCCGGGAGAAATATCAACAATCTAAGATAAGCAGATGATACCACTCTAATGGCAGAAAATGAAGAGGAACTAAAGAGCCTCTTGATGCGGGTGAAGAAGGAGAGTGCAAACGTTGGCTTGAAACTCAACATTAAGAAAACCAAGATCATGGCATCCAGCCCTCTCAATTCCTGGCAAATAGATGGGGAAGAAATGGAGGTAGTGACAGATTTTATTTTCCTGGGCTCCAAGATCACCACAGATGGGGACTGCAGCCAAGAAATTAAAAGACGCTTGCTCCTGGGGAGGAAAGCTATGGCAAATCTAGACAGCATACTAAAAAGCAGAGACATCACCCTGCCAACAAATGTGCGTATAGTCAAGGCCATGGTTTTCCCAGTTGCAATGTATGGCTGTGAAAGTTGGACCAAAGAATTGAGGCCTTTGAACTATGGTGCTGGAGAAGACTCCTGCGAGTCCCTTGGACTGCAAGGCATTCAAACCAGTCAGTCTTAGAAGAGATCAACCCCGACTGTTCTTTAGAAGGCCAGATCCTGAAGTTGAAACTCAAGTACTTTGGCCACCTAATGAGAAGGAAGGACTCACTGGAGAAGAGCCTAATGCTGGGAAAGATTGAGGGCAATAGAAGAAGGGGACGACAGAGAATGAGGTGGCTGGATGGAGTCACTGAAGCAGTAGGGGTGAGCTTAAATGGACTCCAGAAGATGGTAGAGGACAGGAAGACCTGGAGGAACATTGTCCATGGGGTCGCGATGGGTTGGACACAATTTCACAAGTAACAACAACAACAACAATTTAAGCTAATACAGTTCTTATTATATCAACTATGTAAAAACATCATTATTACATTTATCAATAAATTTTTAGCTTATACATATCTTAATTATTTTTAAATTCAATCTTTATAGACAATCAATGTCCTGTTATTGATTTTCCCCAATGTTTAGTTTCCCATCAATATTCAAATTTAACATTTGATATTTATAATTTCCAGGTTTTAGGTAACCAAAGTTTCCCTTATCTCAATTCATAACAGAATCTAATATTCAAAATACACATCTTATCTATTTGAGTATAGACTTGTTCTATTTCCTAAAAGTTATCTATTTCCCACCATATTAAATCATCTAATTAATAATACAGTATCCCCTTTAATAAATCAAAACCACTATATAAATTGTCTGGGTTAATCAATAAATCAAACATATTCATAATTTTTTTCTTTTGCGTCTAATTTTCAAATATTAAACAAATAGAATCCTTATTTTCAACTAATTTCCTAATATTTTAAATTTAATGATCAAAATTCCCCTTATATGAACTTCTCCCTTTAACCCTCTAATTAGTAATATGAAATCCCCTCTAATAAATCAAAACTCCAATTTTCTTCAGCCTTATTCTGGCTTTCTTCCTTTGCCAACTAGCCTGCCATGTCAGTGCTTTTAAATCATCAAATAGATCTCCCTCTATTATTATATATATATTATTTGAAATAAGAGAGACCATTTAGTTGCCATTTTTTTGGAAAGGCTAGCCCATTTGTATTCATTAGATCGTCTCCCCATGATTGTCCTGATATGTTTATCTTCCATTCAATCTGTTCTTCTTTCTCCTCAAATTTCTTCTGATTTATATAGAAAGTCTTTTCCATTTTCAGTGTTGTCACTCCCTTTTCTGGATTTTCCATTAACTGTATTTGTTGGTCAATTGAGTCCTCTGTCTTCGTATTTGATTGTTCCACTTCTTCTGTTATCTTCTGCGTTGTTAGTTCTTTAGTTGTAGTCAAAATTTGGGTTTGTATATCTAAGCTGGCATCTTGTTCTTTTATGTTGCATCTTATTTTGTCACAAGCTGGAAGAATGGTTTCATGTATTGCTTTCAACATGGAAATAATCTTTTCTTGGTCTTCATCCATATTCTCTTAATAGTGTGTTAAGTTGAGGACTTTAAAATCAGACAATAAAATAATTTTATAACTAGGTATGGGACCTCTATTTCACATGTTTGTAGATAGTCTTTATAGAAGTCGTTTGTCAAGTAAGATTTTATAGTCCAAGGTATTTTATCATCTCATATAATAACCAATGTTCCTCACATAAAGAAATACGAAAGCAATTCCCCACATATAGCTCTGAAAGTCAATAAAGGTTTACATTCATAGTTCAAGCAGGCCAGTTATGCCACCCAGATGTTCTCTTTACAGCTAAGTTTCTCAGAGGTGATGTCTATCAAGGTTGAAAGAGTTTTATCTGTAGTCTGGGCTTCAAAGCAAGTCTTTTTTAGGCAATAACAAGTTGTAATACCAAACTTCACCACAAGATGTCACCGATGCCATTTAAAGTTTTTTAAGTCCAAAATTTTTATAATCCTTTTTCCAATTTTATTTCTTTTTTGTAGATAAAAATAAAAGTCTCCAGTAAAAATAAGAAAACTTTTGGTCCCCAAGTTTCAGAAACATATAAATCCAATTAGATTAAAGTTGTTCTTTTAGTGCTTTAACTCCCCTGGGTAGTCAGTCGCCACTATTCTTAGAGGATGGGGTAGAAATTCCCTTCCCTCTCTCCTCACAGGGGGAAAGATACTTTGGGCAGCTTTTACAGGAAAAGAAAATACTTAGGATCTTAAAGAGAAGTTCAGATCTCACCCAGTTTCATCCATGTTGCTTTAGAAGTGCTTGGTGGTAAGTTTGACTTCGGCTGTCTGCAGCTTAGTGACGAGCCATATTGCTATGGCCTGTCTTTCCTCCGCCAGTTTGGAGGGCTGCCCCAGATCGAGCAGAAGGGCTGCCACCATCCTGCAATCAAGCGGGGGTCCTCTCCTTGCTTGTCGCTCCTACAGGGTGACTTTCGACCCTTTCCAGGGTCCCCCAGCAGAACGAAACCGAATGTGGAAGACGGAGCTCGCCTTCCAGTGGCTGCGGTGGCCGTGATGGCAAACCGGAAGTCAAGTTTGTTGTTTCTCTTCCTGCCTGCCTGCATAAAAAAGTTACATAAATTAGAATAATTAGGAACTAATTTTGAAAGTTGATCGTAATGGTATTACTTTTTAACCAAAGTTGAACAGTTGCTGATTTGTTGGAAGATCATTCTTCGCTGGAGCTAATAGCTGATCAACTTCTCTCTTTCAAGTAATCTCCTTGGTAGTAATAGTGACCACAATAATATAATATTATTATGCATATAAGAATGGGAAAAGGTTTCATAGTTTTTGACTGACAGATGAAGGGCAAACTGTGTAAAATTCAGGATATAGGATATAACTGGCAAGCCCACTGAATATATTATTTCCAATGCTAAAGAAACATTTAATTTTACTCATCCAAGAAGAAGGGGGGAAAGGCACAGTATATTTCTCTTTGATTTCCCAATCCATTTTTTCTTACTTTAAATTTGCTAAATTTTCCAAGAAAAGGATGAAAATGGCCATCGTGGTAACTCCTTCCTTCCCAATTCTCCATACATAATTTTCTTAGCTTAACTAAACTTCTGGGAAAATATAAAGCAGTCTCTTTCACATATGTACTGTATGTATATAATATTCAAATCAATTTAAAAACTTTTATTATAACAGAGTCCCATTGGTTGTTACCTATAGGAAACAGCCTACTCAAGCAAAATATTAATAAGCTACACCCCATACTGAACAAGGAGACTACATTGTTTCAGGCACTGAGTGGCTGGACCATGCTTGCCTACAGATGACGGTACAACCTGAAACAGATTATCACAAGCACCATCTAACAACAGGACATTGATGATAACATGGGAACTAGCTCCTGCAATAAACCCAGATATTTACTTTGCCTGCAGTTTTACATAAATAGCACCATCATTTGCCCTGCAAGCATGCTCTTGCTATCATTTGCCAGCAATGTTCTTCTGGATTCTACATTGGACAAAAGGACAAACTCTGTGCAAAAGAATTAATGGGTCCATTTTTGATTGTATTATACATGCTCTTTATTGACTGAATTATTATATATGAATTATTGTTTCATATCTAGACTTCTTGAATGTATAAACTTGTTTAATGGCAGATGCCAACACATTGTTTTAGAAGACTTCAGTTCCTTACACTTGATCTAAATACAGACGCTAAAATAGATACTACTTGTTCCAAAGATGACACTTCATGAGAAATGATTTGCTAATATATTGGCCAGATTACAATAAAATGTTTTTTCTGAATAAAACCCATCACTTTAAATATCTATTTGGACTAAAAAAAAAAAATTGATGGCACTTCAGAAGTTGCTTAACAAACTCTGTCAGATCTGTCATAATGGAAAATTATGAAGAATAATTTCTGTTCAAATTATTTGGCAGGTCACTCATTATCTAACCTGACTGGGCACCTTTACTTTTTTAAAGGTATAATATATAAACGTGATATATTGGAAGGGATAAGAAATATTTCTACTACGGGATAGTGAGATAATTTCCATTTTAAAACAAAACAAATTCTCACACTTTACAAAATACTAACTTACCTCATATACTCATTCTTTAAAAATAAAAGTGCTATACTTCCTGATGGAGATGTTCAAATTTGGAAGGAAATTTGAAAACTTCAAAAAGAGATAATTAGCAAATCCATTGTCAAAGTCAACTGTATCTTTTCCCTGTTGCTTACCTTAATATATTAATTACAGTTTCCAAATAACAACAACAACAACAACAATAATAATAATAATAATTGTTGTTGTTATTGTTATTATTATTATTGTTATCCCACAAGCTGATTATAAGCAATGACATAACACAGTCATCAAAATGATTCACCAGAACATCTGTCAAAATTATCATGTGCCAGAAATGAAAGGTTTGTAGGACATAATAGTTGAAAAAGAATTGAAAATGAGCAGGTTAAAATATTGTAGGATTTCCAAATATAAACTGAAGAAGTCTTGTCACATAATGCACCATATTTAACTATAGATGTAAAGGGGGGAAAAGTGTGAATAATTGATGTGACAACTCCAGGGAATAGTAGAATAGAAGACAAAGAATTGGAGAATATTATAAATTATCAAGATCTGAAAATTGAAGTTGAAAGATTATGGCATAAACTGACTCTAATGACCTATATGATTGAAGCACATTCAGTGCCATATTAAAAAGTCTTGGAAGGCACTTAGAAAATCTACACATTGGCAAAATTTCCATCTGTCAATTACAAAAGGCTGTTTGGATCTGCAAACACTCTACACAGATACATTGTGGCATCCTAGGCTCTTGGGAAGAACTCACTACTTATGAATGCCAACTCCAGTTAAAGAACTGGCAGCTATGATTTCACATTGTAGTGTGTATGATGATAATAACAATAAAGCAAAGTACTAATAGTACTTGGGTGCAATTCCAAAACATCTAGAGCACCATTTGAATACCATATACATTCATAAAATTATCATCAGTTAATTGCAACAGGCAGCTTTACTTGGAACAGCTTACATCCTGCAGCAATACCTTTAGTATTATGAAACAATAATATCTGCATATTCCAGGTTCTTTGGAAGGACTCGATAGGTGGACTTAAATGCCAAATACAGTCTAGATATCTGACTGACTATACAACTGTAGTGGAATGTACACTTGCAACAATATAGGGAGAGGGTTTCAACTGTGATAAAAGAAAACAAAGATAGCACCAAAATATCTCGAGTACTTGAGCACCATCAGGATTGAGAAAATCACCAATCAATTTTGAAAGGCAGTTTTACTTGAAAGCCCTAAATACTTTTAATATTATTCAGCAGCATCACCTGTCTATCCCAATCCTTCAAGCAGACTTGATAGGTAGGCAAAATTGCCAAATCCAAGCTAAACATTTGGCAGTCTGTGCACTCAGCCATAATAATATCCCAAGCAATACCATAAGGGTTGTAAAGTCATGTTTCTGGCAATAGAACTACAGCATTTGTGACACATGTTTCCCCTTGGTCTAGATGGCAAAGCAGGCAAGTAGGGTACATTTCCATAGGCAGGGAGTTCCAAAGCATGGGGGCAAATTTTGAAAATGTCTGCTTCCTAGGTCCTGTTTGATGACACCCATGAATAGGCAAAATGTGGACGGAACTTACAAGTAGAATGAGAAAAGTAATGTTATATGTAATGTCCACCACATAGAAATGATTGCCTGTCATATTCCGGCTGAATAAGCCCAACCCAGCAAAACACTAGAATCATGATGAACTCCAATGTTAACTTTATTAGGCAAAAAACAATCTGGCAAGTTTGAAGGAAAGCTCACTCTGAAGCAATGGCGGGAAACAGATAATTAAAAGAGTAAAACTCCCTCCTGTCTCTGACAGTTCAGGTCACATTGTCCAATACATCATCTAGTAATTGTTACGAGAAGAAACTTTAGTTCGCCAAAACAACTCTTCAGCTCTTCAGCACCTGTGGATTCAAGCTGTTCCCCTTTCCCCCCTCCTGCACTGTTGGCAAGTTAGAAGCACGCAGCGGTCCTAAAGACAGTAAGTTTCACAGTTTGACATTGCCTATATAAAGAAAAGTGAGGGGATGGGAAATTATACAGAGCAAACTATAGGCCCCTTCCAACTCTGTGATTCAATTAAAACTAATAATTGACTGAAACAGCAATTCTGTAGCACAATAAGGAGTCCGTTTGATTTCCACTGTATATACTATATATGAGAGTATATGTATGTGTAAAACTAATAGTAGAAAGACACAATTCTTATATTTTTAATTTTATTCAAATTAAATAAAACATGTCACCACTGTTTCTGGATTTATCACTATTCAAAGAATAGAGGAAGACATAACTGCATAGTTCTTGATTAAACTTGGCTATAAGTCAAATCATTATCACATTTACTTGGCACTCATAGAAATGATGTGTTAATTGATGTTTACCAAGTTAAAAATTGCTATACTTTTACATATGTTAAACACTAAGCATGTTAGCTCACACAATAAAGTAGTTTGTATATGATTTTTGTATATTTGCCACATGAAAGAACAGCTGATATGGTCTCTCGTTAAAATGTCAGCCAATTTTAAATATGTTAAAATAGAAATGAATAAATAGACAGTTGGTATATATGGTATAAAATTATTTTGTACTCAATTCTGACTATTCACTTTTCATTTTAATATATTTGGCAAGTTAATGTAGTTTCTTTAAAAAATGTTTCTGCTTTTCATAGCATAATTTTTCCAGGTAGCCATAGAAAGAAGGAAAAATAGGAAAACACAGGGAAGCTGTAATCTGGATCTATAATCACTTTTTGTTTTGATAATTAGCAGCCCTGGAAGCTACTTTAAAGGATGGCATTGAGTATAGGCTTCACACCAACGGCATTACATTTTCCTCCAATCTTCTTTGAAGATCAAGAAAATATATAACTGGGGAAAAAATAGAGACAAAATACCCTCCTGTCCCCACTCTAGGAGCATTACAAAACAGGCTCACACAAAGCAGAAAGCCTCTCCTTAAATAAATTTGTATAATACTGATTTATACTCTTAAGCTAGAAAAAAATGTCAAAAGGGTATTTAAGGCAATCAATGTGATTATTTCCTAAACTTGAATCTGCCATTCACCCACAGAGTTAGAAAAGGTTGTTTTCTCCAGCAGTATGATATTAATTTGAAATTGAGGAAGGGACTTACAAATACAATTTTAATCCCATTTATTTGGAAGTAAGTTCCTTTCACCTCACAAATGCTTTAAGCTCGCATTTGATTGATTTGGTTTTGGTTTGGTATAACATGTGAACCCAATGATTACATTTTTAAACAGTAGTTTATAACTTACAGCATTGTGTAAACTGCACAAGTATTTTGTTTTATTTGATAAGCCATTGTTAAACAAAGACCCAATGTAAATTTGGTTAACCTTCTAACAAAGGACCATTTCTCCTTAGCCAGTGGTGTGATTCTGCTGTTTCACAAAACAAAATAATTCCTGCACTGTATTAATTTGTCCAATTTATGTACAATATAGTTTTACATATACCAATGTATTCATATGAATTCATTCTTTGCTGGATTTACAGTCATAAAGAATATTGGATTGCTGGCAGAATATGAGTCCTATATGAGGGTTCAGAGAGTTTTTTCACTGAAATGAAATAAATCTGAACCAGTTCTAGACAGCTGCAATATTCATTCATTATAATTAGCCTCTTAAGAATTTGTTTTATATTGATGAATTCTGTCTGGCAAAAGGCATAAGATCAAGACACAAGTAGCAATAGGTTAGAGAATCTGGGATACATTTTCTGGAAATTGTCATTAGTAATTTGCTAGGCAATTGGGAAGTTAAAAAGATCTTTCTGAAAAAAATCAGATATGCTCTTTGCCTTTCAGACCACTTAGCAATCTGAAGCATTGGTGGAAAAATAGACATTTGTTCAGAAAAGAAAAAAAATGTATCTCTCCCTCCCTCCTCTCTCCCAGGCTATTGCACAAAGCTGTAATTGATTACTAAATGAAATGCAAATGAATTTGGATCTCTTGTATTTAAATGGGCCCTGCAGCTCATGAGTTGGAATGACATGCAGTAAGTGTTACATCAGTTCAAGACTGTCTTCATGATCTAATTTATAGACTTATGAAAATATCTCAAGATGTATGTCACTTTGATAAAGCCTTCAAGAAAGTACCTGTAACAGATAGTTTTGCCTCTAAGCACTGTAGCTGCACCACCTTATATTCATTACTTTGCTGACTTTCCCTAGCTTTCTAAGCACATACAGAAGACGTTTATATTTAAATGAAGCAGCCAAGCAAGGAAAGCAGTGTACTTGATGTTTTGATGAGTGGTATCAAGATACAATGTCTACTTTAGACATGGCCTATTTATGGGATCAGACGTTCAACTTTACAAATTCACCATGTGAGTTGGAACTGGAGTATATTGATAAAGTATAATAACAATTATTTTTAAACAAACAATTTGATTCTAATATGGTACCAAAAATGGCAGGATATAGAAATGGAGTAGAGAGATCATGATTATCTCATAAGCATTGAATGAAATGTCTAACTTGTATGTCAAAAAAAAAGATAATTGATGTCATCTAAGTTATTATGGATACATATGAAAGCAGAAATTAATACAGGTGATATAAAGTTACTAAAAAAAGTAGCTTTATAACTGCATTTCACATTTATGATTTTTCAGTGTTCCCTCAGTCACGTGATTGAGATTCAGACATTTCATAATTGTCAGTGATTAAAGCCATCCCAACATCCTGCTGTCATGTAATCACCATTTATGTGCTTCACAGCTGTCTTCTGACAAGCAGAGTTAATGGAGATGCTAGCAGTAAAATCACAAGTTATGATGACGTGATGTCTCACTTAATGATTGAATTGCCAGTCCCAATTGTGGTCATTAAGTGAAGATTATCTATGTGCTCCAAAGAATGATGAAAGTTGAACAGGAATTAATTTCAGAAAAGGAAGTGTAACAGTCTAAGTATATACGAGGAAAACATTTTGTTAGGCAACATGAATGGATGTGGGAAATGAAACAAGACAAGTCAGAAAAAGTGATTGGGCTATCCAGAAACTGATGAATTGTTGAAAAGGGTGACTCGTCAATATGTGTTTAGGGAAAAAAAGTGTTTCTTATTTGTGGTTTAAACATAATTTTATTTGTGTTTTTCTGCATGTGAAAAAGGAAAAAAATTCAAATGTAATTGTTTTAATTGTTTATCATGAAAAAAGTGTGACATCTAGTGAAGGATTCCAGGGTGCTGAAGGAATGAAAATAGATTTACAGCAGGAGTTGATGCACATGTCTTATGTGAAAAAAATATATAAATATCCAAACAGAATGAACTGAAACTGTCCATAAGGAAAGAGAATTTGGAAGGTTCTTATAATAATATATCTAGATTTATGATAAACAGGAGTATGAAAAAAGATATGTGATGTATTAAAAAAATGAATGAAAGAGAAAGGTTAATAGCAAAAATAAAAATGGAACAAATATACAGCATTTTATGATATGTAAAGAAACAAAAAGATTTAAGTCTTTGTTTTGAAATCAAAGAGATAAAGATTAAAATTAAAAGACAGAAAAGCCAAAGCTATTTAGACGAATTAAAAAAGAACCCAAAAACTTGTTTCGAAAGTGGTTGAAGATAACTAAAGAGAAACCCTCCAGCAGACTGCATGAAATGAAAAAAAGTGATTTGTGATGGGACTGAAGTGAACATGTGCTAAAAAGAGAATCTAGAGATCTGAATTAGAATGATAATAGTATGTTGATAACTAGAGTTGAAATGATTGTTATAAATGGTAGTGTCCAACCCACCTAAGGACCAAAGAGAGAGAGAGAAAGAGAGAGAGAGAGAGAGAGAGAGAGAGAGAGAGGAAGGAAGGAAGGAAGGAAGGAAGGAAGGAAGGAAGGAAGGAAGGAAGGAAGGAAGGAAGGAAGGAAGGAAGAATGAGAGAGAGACAGAGAGAAGAAGGAAAGAAGGAAGGAAGGAAGAAGAAAGAAAAAATGAGAGAAAGAAAGAAAGAAAGAAAGAAAGAAAGAAAGAAAGAAAGAAAGAAAGAAAGAAAGAAAGAAAGAAAGAAAGAAAGAAAGAAAGAAAGAGAAAAAAAACACAGGGCAACTACAGATGGTATAACTGAAGAAAAACACTTGGAGTGGCTCTCCCAAAGGTGCTATTCAACTTCCTTAAGTTTTTTTTCCTCCTTGTGGAAAAAAATGAAGCAGAACTGAAGAAGCTTCTTGGATGAGAAGCAAAATATTTTCAAGGGGGAAAAAAACAAGAAAAGCCAGTTGTGTTTTGAACAGCACCTTTGGGACAACCATGACCTGGATTATTGAGAATCTCCATAGACATTTGCAGTGTCTATGTTACTACATCTCTCTGTCTCTCCCCTCTCCCGGTGTTTGTGTGTGTGTGTGTGTGTGTAGGTACATATATACTTGAAAATTGAAAGAACTCCAATCTAGATTTACTATACAAAGAGAAATATGTGTACTGTACAACATCTAGAAGCAGATAAGTTACTTGATGTTTCTGGAAAAGTGTTTAGCAAAATTCTGAAGGAAAAGGGTGCAGTAATAAAAATAAGCAAAACTTTGGGAAGACCAGATTTTTGCTTTTCAGCAGTTCTCTGAAGAAATCTGAATGCAAGAAATTATTACATGTTTGTTGACTTAATGAAACTGTTTAGTAAAGTAAACATAGATTGCATTATGAAATGTTTTGTGTGAATATGGAGTTGAAGTCTGAACGACAAATGTAGTAAAATAATCTTTAATAAAACTAAAGCATATATGAAAATAAAATAGCTCAACACTTAGTGGGAGGAGAATAATGTGATATTCCTTTGGTTCTTTTGTGTATTTACAAATAAATTTAACAGGAATGCTCATGCTGATGTTAGATGTGTTGATTAGTTGAAGATAGGAATGTGCTACACTTCCATATAGGCTGCTAAGAGCCCAACTGATTTGCAATAAATGTTACATAGATTTCATAACACAATAGGAAATGTAAATTTGAAAACGAATGCATCACTGGAAGTTGTGATGGACAAGGAAACTGAAGTCAATAATTTATATTATACAAAATGGTGAGAAACTAGAAGCAAGTAAATGCATTTGTGTACATTGGTGGATTATTCTTGAAAGATGGATAGTACAATTGCAGTGAAAAAAATGGATAGCATAATGTCTACTTTTTATGTAGACATGAAAATTACGTATTTAAAATTGAGTGTGATAGGAAAGGGTTACTTAAGAGGTGTGTGTAAAAGATGTAGAAATATGGTAAAGTATGAATTAGTGTTGAATGAATATGGACTGAGTATAAAAGTGAATGACCAGTATCAAAGAAAGTAAGTTGATTGTATAATGAGGATCTAACTGCAGAAGAAATGCATAAAGAAAAGTGAATGGGTTGAGAAGAGGACTGAGAAAGTTGTGATTGGGTGGAATGTATGCAATCATCAGAAGGAGAGAGAAAGAGAGAGAGAGAGAGAGAGAGACAGAGACAGAGAAACAGAGAGACAGAAAGAGAGAGAGAGAGAGAGATGAAAAATTTAGAGAAGAAATGACAATGCATAAAATGGTGAATAGACCTGGTAGAAATAAAGATGGGTTGAATGATATAAGCTAAATTTAGCTAGATTTTCTTTTCTTTTTCTTGCTTCTTTTCTTATTTCTTTAATTTCTTTGGCTTATTTTTAGTCCTTTTCTGTGCTTTACATAATATTGCTTATCCCAAAAGCAAATACTTTGATGATATGTATGCATGTGATATGTGACATATTTATACAGACCTAATCCCGTTTATTAGACAGAGAGCAAGAAATTATCTGTGGAGCAAAAGATTGTACTTTACAGTAATTTAAACAAAAGAAATAGGAAGCATGAAAGACATCACAGACAGATGGAAGGAAAGACAAATATAATAAACAGCAAAAAAAGGAAGAATAGAGGAGGTAACCTGATCTAGGAATACATTTTACAAATGCAGTTGCATAAACTCAATATTCGTTTAAGCAAGAAAGGATTAAAGGATTAAGGATTGCTAGAAAAGATAAGAAGCTGGGATTTGAATAAAAAGGGAAAGATGTAATAAATCAGGGGTGGGGGGGACTGTTGGATCATCTGGAAGGCAGCAGAGTTTCTCAGATGGGTAAAAATGGAATTGAGAGCCTGAATATTACCTGTAGTGAGAGATCAATTCTACGTATCTTCTTTTCTAAAAGTTCCCAATTCAAATTGTAAAGTATAAGATATTCAAAACATTGACTTAGCTTATTTTCCTGTTTTCCCCATTGTGTGTTTGTGTTTGTGTGTGTAGTTGTTAAGCTTTTAAATTTTCTGAACAGAGTTCCTACTATTAAAGTAATGTTAACAGTTCTGGAAGTCATTTGGAAAAACAGCAAAGTAAAAATGCTAATTATTATGATTCATTTAATAACAATGAATATAATGCTTAATATTAATATTGTCTAAATAATTTATATGCCTTTTTTAACATGGGAAAATCTGTCCATTCTGTAGGTCACTTAATGATTTTATTGCTGAAGTAGATTTGAAGCCAAGAATATCCCAATTCATAAGCCAAGCATGAATGTTATCTCAGACTGTGATGAGCATTCTTTTATACCCTGGGCATTTTTATCACACATCTATTTCCAGCTTAATTTACATCATCTTAGCAACCCATTTTTCAGTCCCTTCCTTTTTTTCAGCTATAATATCTCTGGGAGAATTGAAGCCAGTGACTGTAGCATAAATGTCTATTGATGACAGCCACAAAGATTCTGCTACAAAGTAATCATGAAGAAAATTGTACTGAAAATAATAAAAGGAACAAAGATTTCTACATAAGAAAATTGCACTCATAAATCTAACTTGAATATTCCATTTGTACGAAGTTCACAAGACATCCATGAGGCAAAATCATTCATTCTAAATGCATTCCTTTAAGATGTAAGATACAAAATGGGTATGTCATTAACAAAAATTAAAATGCTAGGTACACAAGTCTAAAATTTATCAGTTATTTAACAGTTTTATGTCAACTTGAAGTAAAAACAAGTGATTTCACAAATAGTATCAACACTGATTCCATAATTCTTAAAAGAATTAAAATTTAAATTAGATTATAATCTAAGAGATTTTTTTTTCCGGTGAAATGAGCTACCATTAGTCAGTGAACTGTCCAGAATTTGTAAAGACACTTCAGATTTATGTTGGAAGTGTGAACTACAAGAAGGGAAATTTTATCATATTTGGTGAATGAGTAAAAATCTGGATTCAACTACACACACTGATTCAGAAGATTTTGAACAATATACAAATGAGACTAGAGATTTCCCTTTTGAGATTGATTAACAAACAGTTGGAAAAATATCATGGAACTTTTTTTGTACATGGTAACTGCAGTGAGATTATTGTGTGGTAGTTGCTTGTCCCAGAACACTTTAGCTTTTTCACGTTCTGTTACTTTGTCTATTTTATGATCCCATCAGTTCTTGATTGCAGATAAATGATATTTCTTGAAGATATTCCAAAGCGCTATTGTTGCTACTTTGCCATGCCATTAATGTTATTTCCAGATGGCACTTTATTCCTTCAGTTTTCACCATTTCCCCCCTGATAACGGTAAGGGTAGCCCATTTGTCCAGTCCAAACTCCATTAAAATACCTTGTCTGTACATTAGGATGGTGTTAAGCAGTGATTGTTTTTTCCATACAGCTTCAGATTTCTATGTAAAGGAGTTGGGATAGCCTGGCAGATATTTTTGATGTTTGATAGCCATGTTCTGATTTGCGCAGTATTGCTGGCAGAGGAAGCAATGTAATGGCAAACAGTAGTGCTAAAGTTGAGTCTCCATGAAAGATGTTAAATTCTTCCAGTATATCAGCATTGACCAGCAACTGTGTTTTCCATTATGCCATTGATCTTTGCATACAATTTCTTAGACACTTGATTAATCAATTTGTGGCCAGGATTTGAAAGCCTTATTGCAATCAATCCAAGCTGCATTCATATTGGTCTTCCTTCTCTTGCAGTTTTTTTAAATAATCTAGTCAGCTAGAAACTGATATTTTATTTCACTGATGTTTGGGCAGTTTCCTTTCTGCTCATCTGGAAAGACCTTGTTTTCAACTAGAATGTTGTTGGACTGCATCAATTACCAAACCAGCAATTTGAAAGTAGTTGATAAGCAGGTAATTGGCCTGCAATTGTTGGATACTGCCTCTTTTGCTAAATTTTCATTATTAGGTAGGTTTTCACCAGATGATAACTGATCTTCAGTTTTATCTCCTTGTATTGTATCAGAGATCCTCAAACTTGGCCACTTTAAGACTTGTGGACTTCAACTCCCAGAATTCCCCAGCCAGCATGGGAATTCTGGGAATTGAAGTCCACAAGTCTTAAAGTGGCCAAGTTTGAGGACCCCTGCACTATATTGTTAAACTGCTTGGAAATGAGTAGATGTACACAAGTCTTGTTTCAATGAAAAATCATGTAGGTTTTTTTTCACCTTCACCTGGTGCTGACCAATTCTTAACCTTCCTTGTCCTTTTCTCCAGAATTTCTGCTATTATTACTTCTGGCATTTCAGTTTCTTTTTATTTTCTCTATCTTCTTTATCCAAGCTACATTCTTATATTTCTTTGGGTTGTCCCATAGCTACACTTAGAACTGCACTGATTCTTTTTGTCAGGTGTTGACTGGTTTATTGCAGTGTCTCCATTAATAGATTGGCAGAAACATTTCTGATTCAACTGCAATTGGGTTTTCTGCATATAGTCTGCAATTTAAGCTCTGTATCTGCTAATGATTTTGGCTATAGCTGCTATTTGCTGCTTTATTATTTCCATTTGGGTGGTGCACTGTGTGGCTTTTTTTGTCTTCTGCTGATTTTACATCATAGATATTCAGTTATAACTGCAGCCATACTGTACATTAGTTGGTTTGTTTCTTGCAGTGAGCTGGTACTGCAATATTGCAATATTGGCATCTTTTAATACTTGTGCTAGCTGTTTCCTTGGAACAAACTAAAATGCCGGCATTCTGTTGTTTTTGTGCTGTTCTAGATGCTCAGATATTCTTTGTTTCAATTCTTCTACTTCTTTAATTATAGAGCTTTGTTCTTCCTGAGGAGGAGGCAGAGGAGAGGTGCCTGGTTTCTGAATAAAACAATTATATAGCTGTGCTGGCTTCCTCTATTGCCAACTCTTTCTCATTTGCATCTACCATCTGAGTTAGTTCTGGCAAGGCTTTGATTTCTTTGTCTTGGGTGGACTTTGCGGTTCTTCCAATTCTACTTCTGTGAATATTTTATTTCATATTATAAATCAATGTTGATCTGCTAACATCTGTTCTGCTATTTCTTATTCTGAATATTATTCTTTCTAGAACTAGTGCATTCTTTTCAGGTAACTGTTCTTATTGGATCTGATTTCTAATAATAGGTTAATATTTCTTTGTTTTCAATCTTCTTCTAGAAGTCCTGCAACTGCTGGCCCTGATCCTGAGTCCTGCAGCCCATTTGTCACCATAGGTCCAGGAACTCCAACAGCTAGTGTAGTCCTTGTTGACTAATCTAGTATATGTTTCTGTAAATTACATATTGTTTATGGGAAAGGCACTCTTCATCTGATCCCTCTAATAAGACCTGTCCAATATAGTTGAATCTCTGGCATAGCTCTCATATCCTTGTGAGTACATAAGGACTACAACCATTTCAAACTCCTGCAAATAGATGACCTCCAAGGTCCCTTCCAACTTTATTATTATTATTATTATTATTATTATTATTATTATTATTATTATTATTATTATTATTATTATTATTATTATTATTATTATTATTATTATTATTATTATTATTATTATTATTATTATTATTATTATTATTATTATTATTTAGAAGCAGAACAATAGTTGCAAAAGAAAGCAAAGATAGTATTAATAGTAACCAGTGTCTTAATGTAGGAGGTGAACAAGCTGAGCCTGACAGAGGGGTCAAACATGTCATCAGTCTGAAGTCCCTTCACGCCCACAAGAAATCTAAGTCCAACTCACATTGAATTCCATTGACACTTATTTACCACCAATTTGCTTTTTCCATTAGTAGTTCAGATTCTTATAGAGAGCATTAGCTTGCAATAAACCTTTATATTCATTTGAACCCTTTGGACTTCTGATTTTCCCATGCTTGATACTTAGATGCAATCTCAAAACAAGCAGAACACCACTTGAATACCATCAGCATTAACTAAATCACCATCAGTCAATTGCAAAATACAGTTTTACTTAGAACCATTTATATTCTGTGACACAACCTTTAACACCATCAAACAACATCTGCCATTCCTAGAACCTTCAGAAGAACTCTAAACAGTCTAAATATCTGTCTGATTGTGTGACCAATAATAGAAATAAATAAAGCATACAAATGTTTCTGAATTTGATGTATCATTTGAAATTATCTGCACAATTGTGAGAAAATAAGTTGGATAGGATACATTTAAAATGCCAGCAGCTAGATGGTAGTCATATACAACATATTATCATATTTTATTTTTAACAATAAATAATAAGCTATTGTTTGGGAAGATTTTTATTGGGCTATCACTGAGTCATATTTTCATATGTTGTTTGAACCAACATTTGGCCAAATCATGACTTTCACTGAATATGTCCTTCTCCACCTGCCACCTCTCATAAGCCCCATTCATCAAATTATGTTTTAGAAGTCTTACAATATGAAACAGAAGTGCAAGCTAAGCTTATCTGTACAAAAACTATTTTTGTGCAAGCCTAAAACATGGATTCCTTCTTCATGATATCAAATATTGTGTGGCTCATTAAATATAAATTGGAGAATATTCTGACACAAGCCATATACTATAACTGCAGAGCTGCAAAGGACAAGAAACACAAAATTAAAATGGACTATTAAGAGATTTTAACATAGTACATTCTGAATCCAACAAGCAGTTCTGGAATCTGAATGCAGAATAGCATTCATAACTGAAACTGAAAATCTTGCCTTATCTCCAAAATAGTCTTGAAATTGAAAATGGGGGAATCACGGAAGCTTGGAGGAATAAAATTTGGTGTTTGGAAGGAATAGGTTCAATAATCTATTATAACATCTTTTTCTTTCCACATACCCAGCAGAAAACAAATCATTTCTACAGATTATATTCTGTCTGTTTTATTTATGTGATGATAAAATTGGACTTACTTTGGCAGACAATGTCATTTCTTTTCAATGGCAGAATACAGGAATTAAGGATTCTGAGATCATAGGAGAATCAAGAAGTAAATACGATAGAAGATTCTCCAGGACAAAGACATTAAGTGACTATTTTCTGGTAATGGCTGCACCAGACCTTTTTCGCATGGAAGGCAAATTTTCTTCTTCTAAATTACAGCTCAAAATGATAACAGCCCAGCAGCTGTTGGCATTGCTGTGATGTCTGTATTTTCTTTTTCCCTATATGGTGTAAGAGGCAAGCAAGGTATTTATGGCATTGGAACAGAGAGAAACACTGCACTAATTAATATCCTCCTTGCTGTTGTAAGTTGTTCAGTCTAAAATATCTCGATCCTGTGCCCCATATGCTTTGTGCTGTGGTGAAGGATTACTCTTCTGGATATCTGGGAAGAAAGAGGGAAAGGGATACACATGCACTGTCCTCTTCTTGTGTGCCCTTCACTGGGTACGCAAGATAGATAGCAAAATGGAAAGAATGAATTTGAGAAAACTTTTGCAATGGCATGCAATGAGGGAAAGAACCTTGAAACTCTTAAAAGTGAAGTCTAGAGAAATTTACATTAAAAAAAACAAACTTATCCATATAGTTGTTGTTGTTCAGTCACTGTCCAACTCTTCAAGACCCCATGGACCATAGCAAGCCAAGCCCCCCTGTCCTCCACTGTCTCTCAGAGTTTGCCCAAAATCACTTTCATTGCATTGATGACACTGTCTAACCATTTCATCCTCTGCCATCCCCTTTTGCTTTTGCCTTCAATCTTTCCCAATATCAGGGTCTTCCAATGAATTCTGTCTTCTCATTTGGTGGTCAAAGTATTTGAGCTTCAGCTTCATTTCTGCCCTTCCAAAGAACAGTCAGGGTTGTTTTCTTTTAAGATTGACTGATCTGATTGTCTTGCAATCCTGGGGCTCTCAAGAGTCTTTTCTAACACCAGTTCATTTAGCCTGGTGAAGTAAATGAGAGGATTGCTTACTAGCTAGGAAAGTGTCTCATGATTACAAACGTATGTTTTCAGGAAAGCAAGCAAGCAAGCAGTTGTTTGTTTGTTTATCAAACTTGTATCACTACCAATATCATATAAAAGTGACTCTAGGTGGCATACAGTGCGCGCACAAACACACATGTATTATAAACAGCCATAATTAAAAAATAACTTAAAAAGACACAAAAAACAGGAGAGGATATATTAACCATAGCAAGGGACCCATTGCAAAATCTCCCCAGTCCCCTGAGGCTCCCAGACTTTACAACCCAGACCTTAAAACACAGCCAGCTCTTGAGGGACTTGCAAGTGTGTTGGCAGGGATGGAGCTAATCTCACAGCTGAGGGGGGGGGAATCGCACAATGTGGGTCCTATGGCAGAGAATGCCTACTCCTGGGACTCACCAATGAAATTCCTTGCAGATGGGACCCACCGTGTACCTTCTCTGCAAGACCTGATGGCAGTCTTTCAGATAACCCAGCTTCATGCCCTGAAGGGCTTTAAAATTCAAAACCAGCACCTTTAATTGAACCCCAAAACAGACTGGCAATCAAATGCAGCTCACAAAACTGACATATACTACTCTAGTCTTTTGGGCTTCATTTATGGATTTGCCACAGAGGTGGGATTCAAATATGTGAACAGCTGGTTCTCTGTGTGGATGCCGCTTCCGGAAGTCCATTCTGGGCCTGGGCAACAAAAAATTACCTACCGGTTCTGCCGAAGTGGTGCAAACTGGCTGAATCCCCCCGCTGATTTGCCCTCTTAAAATCTCTCCTACCATCTGAAGTTAGGAATAGTCTTCTTCATTCATAGTAATCCATTTGTACATTCAGCTAAAACAAATTAGTATATATTTTCTATATGGGTTTTGTATGCACAGGTTTAGTTTGAATCTTGCCCATTGTGTCCAGGGAAGTTTTGTACATTCTAAGAAATAAGCATAATGGGCTTTTCTGCTTCTTTTGTGGAGTAAAACACTTTTAAAATGCTTAGAGTTGGGATTGTGAAAGAAAATGTTTCCCTCTTTATTATATGAAAGAAATGGTCAAGGACTTCTATTTTATTTTCTTTTTTCATGTTTTTTTTATTCAAAATGTTGCACTAGTCAGCCATAGTGGCAGAATAGCTCTTTTCACTACCCAAACCGATTACTTCATTGATCAGGTCACATTGGTGAGGAGCAGAAATAGTAAAAATGTGCTAAATGTCAGGTGCAAGGAACCAGAAACAACATGATAAATTGCTCAAGTAGTTTCTTTATTGCTGTTCACCCACAGGCAGGAATCGTGCCAGACTAAAGCACATTCTGCATAACTATCAGATAAATCCTGTAAAGATTTTAGGAAAGAACCTTTTGGGGGTCTCTTTCTACACACCAAGGATTCAAGGGTGATTTGCCTCTTAGTTGCTCCTCCCTCTTGTAAATCAGCACAGATTCTATCACCGTAAACAAATATATATGGCAGATTTAAAAACTGGGATTTTTTTTAATATTAAGTAAATTAATCACATTTAAACAAGATGGGTGCATGCAGATCTAATAAATAAATAAATTTGCTTTTTTAAATTTGCATTTGCATCCAGAAGTCCACACTTACATAAATACAAATAATCCTGTGGTTCTGCAGTATTTCAAGCTCTGCTTCCCCCCCCCCCCTCATTTTCTTGTGTTACAATTTTGTATTGGGATCATGAGTCATTTTCAAATTGTTGTGAGCCACACAAATGCTGCCTGAAAACAAGAAAGAGCAGAGGATCAGTTCCTGGTGGCTTTGTGATACTAAAATGAGACAAGAAAATAAGCGTGTCCAGGTCATACAGATAAGTCTGCACACTTTAATTATATTTTTACCCTTTGCCTCGGTGAATGTGTATTTTCCAAGTAATAATAAATATTTCTAAAATCTTCTTTCAAAGGTTTTATCTTTAATAACCCCATACAATATTCTGTCAGATTGTTATTCAAAGACTTTAAAAAGATGATTTAATATTGTGCAGGTACTATACTAGCAGTAGTCTTAGAAGGGGCAGAGTAATGTTGGCATTACTTTTTGTAGGGTGTTTCAAGCAAGAAAATGCTAAATACACATTCTTTTAAGTCATGTCTATTTTGTGTAAGCGGAGAGAATATTTTGTATAGGTTAAGTATGTATTTGACAGAGGCAACATTCTTTCACAATTCTGAACATATTGAAATCTAAACTTGGTTTAAGTTTAAACTCCAGATTCTTTTACTTGGAAATATTATGTATAGAATTCCTTCATCATAATTTCATTCCATTTATTTAATCAAATTTATGTGGCCAGCCATCTCATACAGAGTAACTAGGGGTAATGTACAACAAAAACAACCATTAAAATTGAATATAGAAATCAATTAAAGCAAATAATAATATAAATAAAATCAATATTGTGAAAGGGTTATTTAAGACATCGTATAGGTAACACCAACTGCGGAGATCTCTGCTGTCAGAAAGTCCCCAGGCCTGATGAAAAAAGTCATGTTTTGAGAGCTTTCAAAAAGGCCATAAGGCTGGAGCTATTTTTAATGTCAGGAGAATGATGTTCCAGAGGGCAGGCACAATAATATGCCTCCTGGGTCCTGTCAGATGGAACACTTTAGCAGACAGAATCCACAGCATTCCTCTTTTGTTGACCCTGAAGCCATCAAGCACATACAATGTGCCCCAATCCCAACCCCAAAGCTCTTCCAGGAGGATATCATGGTTGATGGTACTAACAGTGGACAAGAAGTCAAGGACAGCCAGGATGGATGCACTATCCCCAGCGTGCTTCTGCCAGAAGTCCAAAAGTGTGACCAATGACATTTCTATCCCACCTCCAGGCCTGAATCCAGATTGAAAGTGCTCTGAATAAACTGCTTCATTGAGAGTCCATTGAAGCTGCAACCTTCTCCAAAACTGTCCCTAAAAAAGGGAGGATGGGCACTAGTCAAAAGTTCTCTAATATGGTGGGATCCAATAATGTCTTCTTGAGGAGAGGGCACAAAAATCCCTCCTTATATGACAAAGGGAAAACCATATAACTCAAGGATAAATTAATCCCCATTAGAACCAACCTACATATCACTCCCTGGGCAGCCTTGACCAATCAGGAGGGACATGGATCTAAAGCACAGGTAGCTAAGCTCCAGTCATAAGAACCCTGCCTAATTTTTCAGGCCCAACAAGTTCAAACGGTTCCCAGATACAGGCATCCAGAAAACTAGGTATCCATCTCCAAGCATCTTCACAGGACCTGCACCAAGGCTGGGATCACAGATGAGGGAAGCTTTATTACATTCTGATCTGGCATTCAGTAGCAGCTGTCAAAAGCCAGACATCAAAAGGCCCATTGATTGACTTGGATTGAGGCCAGAACATGCAACTGGTACAAGACAGCGTGCCCCTGATCCCAAAAGCAGGCTACTTCCAGCCTTCTGCCATACCTTCTTATTTCTGTCATCACTGTGACATTCTGTTCTTGCCCTGATTCCCCTTGAATTCACTACACATCCTATCTCATGCTTTCCAGTGCCCAAAACAGGATTCTCTCCCAATGACCATTCTTTCATCCAAAGAGAGTAGGATGTGTCCTCCAGGCACTTCAGATCATGTTCTCAGCACCATGGAGGATTTAGAGGAACCCCCTCCCTTCCACAAACAATCAACCTCCTTCACCAACTGCTCTCCATCCTCTCCACAATGTCTTTTCCAATCAATTCTATGGATGCATTCTGTCTTGATTCCATTCCTTCAGGCTCCTCATGAAGGCTTAGTGTTCTGTTATTTCTAAAAGACTTTATGGACATTTTTCTCTGAATAGTTTGTGATAGGGAATCGGTAATGTACCATGAATGCAAATTTCAATTGCTTTGATTTATTCCAATTTATTACTTGTTTCCTATTCCATGAGGCCAAATTAACTGAGCTCTTATAGAGTTTTATTGCTGAAAACATTAATTCCTTCAATTAAAAAAATTATATATGAATATGTATTGATCATCTGTGTGTGGGAAGAAGAGAAAGGAAATGAACAAATTTATGTCTACATCCAATTTTGCAACCTTCCCATTTAATACAAAGTAGCACAATAAATACATTCTGTTAGACAAATTTTGGAAATTAGATATAAAAAGGAATAATGCAGAAGTCAATTTCTGTAGCTGAAGTCCAATATCTGGAAAGCATCCATTTGGAAGACTGGAAGTTGTCAGACCATTGATGTATAACATGATCCAGCCATTGTTGAGGTGATACATCACTAATGTGGACAGAATTTATATTGCCACAACAATGGCTAGGAGATGCTATAAATCTCTGATATAGAGAGCCTTTTCAATGGATAACCTATAAGAAGTCCACAGATATGACTGCTCTTTTCCAAACAAATCCAAGGAAGATCTACATCAATGTTTGAATCTGATAATGGACTAAATGAAATGAAACGTTCATGTAACACATATGACAACTCTTGGTAATTTAGCATACATATCAGGGAATGTCAGCCCGAAGAGGTAAGCTTAAGTGAATCTGGCTTCCCCATTTACATTGCTTGCCAGAAAGTCATGAAAGCTTATCACATGACCCCAGGACATTGCAACTGTCGTAAATATGAGTCAAGTTGCTAAGCATCTGAATTTTGATCACTTGACCATGGGGATGCTTCAACATCGTAAGTGTGAAAAACAGTCATAAATCATTTTTTTCAGTACCGTTTTAACTTCAAATGGTCACTAAATGAACTGTTGTAAATCAAGGACTACCTGTAACCACAACCATAACAACAAACAATTTGGGTGATAATGTGGATGGATGCTACAATCTTATTAATGTATTTTAATACTATTTTAAAATTGTTTTTATTTATAATGCTGTTATGCACCTGAGTCTGTTAATGAAATGAAGTATAAATTAAATGTATAAATAATACATAAGTAGGCTATAAGAGCACTAGTTCTCTATCAGTTTTACTTCTCCTAGACTATGCAACTTCTATACCTAAAAATAAGGTAACCTTTGAGAGTTTATCTTCTATGGATTTATCTATTCTCATTTTAATGAGATCTAATAACATAGAAATTGTCCATAGAGACAAAGCTCCTGTAACTCTAAAAGGTAAAGATTTCCCTGTCCAGTCATGTCCACCTTTAAGCGCGGTGCTCATCTCTGTTTCTTGACCAAGGAAGCCAGTGATGTCCAAAGACATTTTCCCTGGCCATATGGCCACCATGACTATACACCAAAGGTATATAGAACACTTTTACCTTCCCACTAAGTGGTTCCTATTAACCTACTTGCATTTGCATGCTTTCAAACTGCTAGATGGACAGGAGCTGGGTCAGGAACAGGGGCTCACCCTGTTCCATGGCACTCAGGTATCAAACCTGGGCTAACAGCTTTCCAGCTGACAACCATCAGTGTCTTTAACCACTGAACCTTCCCTGTAACTCTAAGACACATAACATGTATATGCTTTTTCAGTGCCTACTATAGAGACATTTGTACTAGTTATTATATAATTATTACTTCATCGATGCCCAAGATGCACAAGACATTTCTATACCATCCTGATGCTTTCAGATACCAACCCTGCTATAGCATGGAATGTTGCCAGGTTCTGTGCAACAGTGCTCAAAATTTGTTGGATATAAATTAGATTTAATGATTTAGTTTACCATATTAGAGCACTTTGTAACTTGATAGTTACAGTCTGAATATCTCTCATTAGGCAGCATGTAAGCAATAATGAAGGTGATGATGGTATTGTGAAAAATGTACTAAAGAAATATATATAACAAAGAATAACAAAGATTTTTTTTTTAAAAAAAGGAGTTTTTGGAATTTTATTATTATTTATATTAGAAGATTGCATTGATTATTAATAAAAAGCAATCTTCATCAACTTATCCTTTGAACTAGTAGAATATTAGTTTTACTCTGTTTTCACTTTTTTTCTACTATTTTGCAAATGCATGATTTTGTAGCCATACTTGGAAAAAATGATGGGATGGGAGGCTGAGTGTGCATTTAAAAGTAGGTATAAATAAGTCCCCCTCCCCTTAGTCCCACAGAACTCATTCAAGTTCTCATGGAATCCAAGAGTTCTGTAGGAAAAAAAAGTTTGAAAAAATAATTTTTGATTTAGAAATGAAGTGTTCATAGAATATAATCATAAAGCTTCACCTCTGGAAAACTACAATTCAAAATGTTTCAGCAGGAGAAGTCATGGTTACAGTTTCTGGGAATAGTGTTACTCATATGGATTTCCTTAAATCTAATACCATTTCAGCTCAACACCCAAACTTTGAAAATTATGAGTTAACAAGTATAAGAACATTTTGCTGCAACATAACACTAGACGCATACCTCACCATCTACCAAAAGGCCATTGTGAAGTTGGATCTCATCAATATCTATATTTCATACAGTCCAGATGTGGTGCCATGTGACTTTTACCTTTTCTCAAATTTATTGGAATACCTTTGTGGGTATTTGACTCAAATAATGAAGTGGAAAGGACTGTTAAAATCTGACTAAAGAAAGAAACTCTGGAGCTTTTATGATAGTTTTAAGATGTCTATTCATTATTGGCATAGGTGTGTAGTGATGATAAAATAAATACGGATAACAAAAGAGGTCATGTCAAGGGTAGTTTTCTGGTCTAATTAAGTTAAAATTCTGGAGATGGAATCCTTTTTCCTAACCAATATTTATAGTGATATGTATATATCTTTATTACACATAGCATTGAATTAGCAATGAAATCTGGGAAATGATAAATCTAAATCAGAAAGAAAGGTCAGATTTCTTTTATGTATCCAGTTTTTATTAAATATTCTTAAAAGGAAGGTAAAAGCTAATATAAAGTAATATATAGTAAGAAAAAAGACAAAACCAGAGAATGCTAAAAATTCAAGAAATGAAAAAATAAGAGAAATAGAAAAATAATATATAAAGAAATAGTTTCCAATCTTCTTTACAGCAGTTATAGTAGAATCATAAATTTATCTCCTACTCTGTGGTTACAATATAATCCTCTTCTTTCTATAATCTATTTTGTCTAACCATTAAAACCATGAATCATAAGTTCATCTTTTTCTGTTTCATCTAAAAAGTTCCTAACAGCAGAGAGCATGTAGAAGCACTCGACAGTCTAAATTTTATGTCCTATCTGGGCTCTACACACAGTCAGATGGATACCTAAACCTTGCAAAGATTCAGAGTCCTCCATTTTGTTGCACAAGTCTCTAGTTGGCTAAACTTTTGGTGATGATTTTTTTTCTCCAGTTCAAGGGAAAAAGCTGCACAAATATGTTATTTCTTTCTTGCTTCCAATAAGAATAGAGCTGGAAGAGACCTTAGAGGTCTTCTAGTCCAACCCCCTGCTCAAGCAGGAGATCCTATATCATTTCAGACAGATGGCTGTCCAGTCTTCTCTTAAAAACTTCCAGGGATGAAGCACCTACAACTTTTGAAAGCAAGCTGTTCCACTGGTTAATTGTTCTCACTGTTAGGAAGTTTCTCCTTAATTCAAGGTTGCTTCTCTCCTTGATTGGTTTCCATCCATTGTTTCTTGTCTTGCCTTCTAGTGCTTTAGAAAATAAGTTGACCCCCTCTTCTTTGTGGCAGCTTTTTACTCTTCAGCCTGGAGTCATGTTGAGGTTTTTAAATGGGATAGAGATTGGAGAGCAGAGATAGCGAGTTTAATTTTCACACCCAATTTGGGGAGGAGGAAAAAAGATCAACAAATTCATCTCTCTCAGCTTTTTTTTTGCTTTCTTTATTGAAGAACTGTGACTTTCTGGGGGAGGAAGAAGGTTAAAGCAAGGGAAAGAGTTAGGGAAGCTTGTCCTGAAGGTGCCACTTTGCATGCAGAGAGGGGATGGCTTTCTAAAATCTTGCAAGAACCAGGAGAGGCTTGTAGCCTCCTGCCAGCATGCTGATTGGCAGCCAGCTGATGGGACAGAAAGCTCCAAAAGCTGCTACCATTTTCACAAGGAATTGCACCTGGCAGCTTCTTCCAGGAGGCATAGGAAGCAGGCCCAAGTGCATCAGGGCAGGATGGGGGAGTAGTGTTGGGGGGGAGATGTTGCAGTATCCCCATGATCTGTGGTAAGGATGAGCGACCACGGAGACACTGCTGCTATCATAAATTTGAAACAGATTTGTATGTAATTTTGGGATGCCCATTGCAACTCTGGTTGTTAAGCAATCTATCATTTCTTGAGGACTATGTAATATATTCATATTAATTGTGTTATATTGTTGGGTTTGTTAACTGCCTTAAGATGTTCTAAATCTATTAGGTATAAAAAATGCAAATAAGAAAAATGTACTTTGACTATGTTGATTTAGGGATATTTTATACGCTTATTATATGCTCATTAGCTACTGCATATTATAAGTGAACTCTCAGAGAAAACTATGTGACAAACCCATAATTATCAAATGAATGTGTGATGATTAATAGAGTTTCATTGATTATCAAATTATTCTTTAATGATGACTGAAGACTAATACTTTACTGTTGATTCTTACAAAATGCAAAGAATCTCACTCTGATCAGAAATGACAACAGGAATAGATGTTTAAATTTAGAGATAGAATATCCTTATGTTAAGCTGTGAGGGGTTTTTATAACAGCTAGAATGCAGGCCAGAGGGAAAAGCATTCCACTAAATTTCAATGAAGTATTTAATAATCACATTATTTATTCACACCATTTTATAAATGTAGTTTAATAGCCCTTACCTAACATTAGTTGCTTTCAATGTTCAGTGTGTGTTTCTTTTTTTTTCTTTTTATCAATTTCATTAAATTTTATTTCTGTAAATGATCCCAAAATATTATCATATATTTGACTAAGAATTTTGATGAATTTGGTAAATTAGATGGATAATATAGCTTTATCAGATGAAGCAATAAGACATAATTTAAGACTGCAAAGAAAGTGAGATTTCAGTTAAGGGAGGTAACTGACCACCCAGAGCCAATAACTAAATGCAAGCAATTAAAAACAAATATTAAAGATAGATGAGTTTGTTTCAGAATTTGATATTCTATTTTTTACACAGGTGGTAACTTTGCTGCCTAGAACTTAAAACAGCATTCTGGATTTATTTTGAAAACTGAAAATGAATTTCTTTAGTAGGTAATGAAAAATTCAGTAATTATCATACAATTAGGATGTTGAACAAGGTCATGTATAAATTGAACACAGAAATGTCCCAATGATAAATGTTAATATTCTTTCAAGGAACATATCTTGAACAGGATGCAATAATGACATAGTAATGTCAAAACTTTATATGGTATTTGCAATAAATGTAGTTGAATATTTTGTTGTTTATGAACTTTTGAATAAGATAAGAGGTATATAAATTTGATAAATAAATAAATATTACAACTCAGAATAATGTGCCAGCACACTACACCAAAATTTTGAGCAGCTAAGCAACAATAACTAATGACTGTTTAAATATGTACATTGACACGCATACAATATATTTAATGACAAAGGAAAATTATGTGTAGATATTATTCATTTAGAATATAGTTTTTCATCTTAAATACATCACTACAATAACTCATACTCCACTCTATCCCCCCTAAAAAAAATTAAAACAAAACCCAACTTAGTAAAACCATAATATATCAACTGAAAACACAAGCTGCCAATACAAATTTGCACCTCTATTGTGCTAAAAAAATATTCTGGCCCAATGTTTGGGGGCAAAGCCTGGTCTTCACAGCTTTCAAAATATTTATAAAGTATTAGTCTATTAATGAATTATTTACTTAAACTTTTGAATCTACTTTTCTGTGTAACAGCATATCTTAATTAAGTGATAACAAAATGTCCATCTATTTCCTCTGTTTGATTGGGTGGCCTGTAGTATACATCTATGGTAATGCCATTATTTTTCTTTTTATATTGATCCAAATTTATTCAAGATGGTTTTCATCATTGTTCTGCTGTATTTCTATAGAGATGTAGTTATTCCTTATATATATTACAACAGCACTTCCTCTTTTATAAGGTCTGTTTCTTTTCAATAATTTATATCATTCAAGCTATATAGAAAGATTTATAATATAATCTCTTCATAATATAAAAAAAAATGAAGGGGAGATGGAGAGAGACACACTCCTGCAAATTTATCTTCATTCAAAAATACAGATTAATATTAACAGCTTTTTGAAAGCATACTGATATGGAGCTGGCATTCTTGTTAATTAGCAACAGTACATACTTTTAACACTTGGTATTAATATCGAACACTCAATTTTCCACAATCTACCTTTTTCAACATAGTTTTATTATTTTATTTGAATTTTATATTGAACTGTTTTCACCATTATCAAATCTGGTTAAATTATATTATGTACTAAAACTTCTTCATGCTATTTTAAAAATATTTTGTTTAAAAAATTTCATTTAAATTCCTGTATATGAGTTAGTCATCATTAGACTGCAGTCAAGCATCTAACACTGAAACAAAGATAGATATGGAAAGACTTAAATTTCTGGAGGTGTTTGTCTTCTCACTTTGCTTTAAGTTCCTCAATGAACTGCTTCTTAATGAGTCTCCCTTTCAGCCAAAGAACAACAAATAGTACATTATGACTTAAACTGTCAGCTTCATTTAAACACTGCCTAATTCTACACAGGATCTATAGGTTTCTCTGTAGTTCTTCTTGTGTGATCAGTTTTAAGTCTGTTCAAGAACTTGAATAGTGTGAAGGCAACAATAGATCACAATTTTACATATTACATAGTGGTCATGTAATATGTAATGTAGTAATGTAATGAAGCCATTCCATGAGCATCTGCAGGGTGGAGGTTAGAGGATCAAAACTGGCAAGATGGTAGGAGTGACTTCATGATCAAAGCCCTGCCCATTTTGTATGTATATACAAAAGGGACAGAGTTTTAATTGTAATCTCCTACTGTTGCCTGGACAGCCTAAAATAGTTTATCTACTATCTACTATATCTATCTACTATAAATTGCAGTGTGTATAGACAGCTGAAAAATAAACTAGCATTTAATACAAGCAGAACGCTTAAACATACCATACAAGAATGATATTTTCACTGAAGAGCATTTTACTCTTTCTAAAGTTCCAAATAGGTTCCAAATTTGCAGTACAAGGGTTCTCAGACCTTTCTTTCCCCATAGGCTTTCAAAAGCATGTCATATCTACTTTTTATATATTACTCAGTGGTAGAGCTTGTTTTGCAAAGATACTGGATTTAGGTACTTACAAAGAAAAATGGAGGAAGGAAGTCCTATGTATGCTGTCTTGAACTCAGAAAAAGAGTGTATTAATAGCTGCTGTAATGGTTGCTATATAGATTTATATATTTTTTAAATAACACATTAAACCTTTTAGGTTAAAACTAGATATCTGATTTTATATCTGCCCTACCTAACAGAGAATGTTCTCTTAAAATCCTTGCAGGTTTCCCTTAGTTTTATCACCACAAATCTTTTCCTTATTCAGTTACAAATAGGTCTGATGCTTGTGATATTTTGCTCGTAACCCAAGCTAAGATGGGTATCCAAAAGAATCTGTTGTTTTCATCATAATAATATTTGTACACTATGCTGCTTTCATTATTCTGTCCCCTCCCATTGAGGCTGAATGCCAACTTAAAATGTATTTGTTCACCCAAGAATTTGATTACATTTGTGCTGCTGTGCCGTCTGTTTGGTGGAAATCTTTTTTAATGTTGTAAAGATTTTCAGCTGTTCTGCAGCATCTAATTCACCGAGATAGTACTTGGACAGGAGCCCAGCAGAGCTGTATTTAAATTGGAAAGTCAACAAACTAGAAGGAAGCAATGGAAATGACTTCCATATTATTGCCAAAACAAAAAACAAACAAACCCACTACATGGACATACCCATAAGGTCAACTGGAATTGGACTTTATGTTTCATGGTTCTAATTAGATGGTATTGTAAAATAAAATTTTACTATTAAGTGCTTTTAAATAATGGTATCACGATACTGAATTTTTTTTAACAGTGAAAACACAGGATAAAAATGTTCTAAAAAGAATAGGTGTATTTAAATCTTCTGATAACACAAGCAAGAGACCCATCATTTGTTCATTTTTCATCCAAAATCTATTGAATAATATCCAATGCAATTTTCTCCCAGTTCTCCCTAAAATAATTTAGATACTTGTTTGCCAGTAATATAAATACTTCTCATATGTATCTTAAACTATCCATGAGTAATTATTTTTAGTATTGTGGCATAATAATTGCCATGAAAAACATAATAGTACTTGTACAATACATCACAGCAGTCTGGATTTATAATATTGGTAAGATAACATACATCATATAAAAGATACCAAGAATATTTGTTCACTATTTGTACTCCACTAGTTGTGGAATGTAATCCATACATAGCTTCCTTCTATGGTTGAACATTAGACATTAAATAGATTCTGGACACTTGAAGATTCATTACAATCTGACTGATCATTGGATTTCATTAATCAGAAAAATATTCTATTTTATTTGTATCCTTCTGTTATTATTTTTATGGCAGTAAACATATCCAACGCCACTTTTTCTTCCTATTTTCTCCATAACCACAATAATCCTGTGAGGTGAGTTGGGTTGAGAGTGGCTGGCTCAAAGTCACCCAGCTGGCTTTCATGCATAAGGTGTGATTGGAACATAGAGTTTCCTGGTTTCTAGTCTGGTACCTAAACCACTAGACCAAACTGGCTCTCTAGTGGAAAAGGATGGAAAATATCTTGAAAAGGATGGATGACAATGTTTGAGTGAAAAAGGAAAACAACCATAGGTTCTTTTGAGTAGATGTATATATCATACTAAGAATTAATGTGGCTATGTGCCTTAGTATGGTTTGATTTATAGTCACGGTTCATAGCCAAGCATTATATGTGAACCAATCCAGTATAATTTATTTTACAAATTATGTTTAAAGCATGATATTAGCCTCTTCTGTAAAATCTGGGTTTTAAAAGGAGGGTGTTCTAATGACATCACTTGGTGAGATCATTTGCCACCATAGAATGAGATACCATCAGTACACTGATGATATTCAAATTTACATTTCCATCCTGGGCGACCCAAGTAATGATGTGGCTGTCCTTTCATGGTGCCTGGATGCTGTAGATGTCTGGATGGGGGGCAACAGCCTTTGGCTGAACCCTGGTAAGATCAAGTGGCTTTGGGCATATGGAGCTTCTGGCTCCAGGACTTTAACATTTTTAATTCTGGATGGGGTTGCACTACCCCAGACAGACATGTACACAATCTGGGAGTTCTCCTAGACTTGCAATTTCTGCTCAATAAGCAGGTGGCAGTCGTGGCTAAGAAAGCCTTTGCAAAACTTTGTGTTGTGTTCCAGTTATGTTCTTTCCTGGATCAGGAGTTCATGCACTCAGTCACTCAAGTCCTGGTCATTTCATGCTTGGACTACTGCAATATGCTGTATATTAGGCTACTGTTAAAATGTATTCGGTAGCTTCAGCTGGTGCAGAACAGTTCTGTTGCATCACTGTTCTATGATCTGCAGTGGCTGCCAGTTTGCTTCTTGGTAAAACCTTTAAAACCCTTTATGGTATAGACCTAGGCTATTTGAGTAACTGGTTCATCCCAACTGTCCCACCCACACCGGCAAGAGAGTAATGCTGCAGACCCTCTGGAACATCTTGCCCCCTGAGGTCAGATCTGCTCCCACCCATTTGGGCTTCCAAAAGGCACTCAAGACATGGCTATGCCAACTAGCCTGAAGTCCCAGTGGGGTGTGTGGCTCTTTGGAAGTGGCTAATGGATTAGATAACATCCCACCTCCTCCCTATGCACACTTTGCTCCCTTCCTCTCCATCCTATTTAGTTTTATTGTAACTGAATTTTACATTTAGGATCCTTATTTATTGTTTTAATGTTTTATAGTGCACTTTATTCAATAAATGGTGAGATTGATGGCATACAATTTTGATAAATAAAAACCAAAATGTTTATTTTATAATTGTTTTTAATAATGTGCTTGCTTTAGTAGAAAAATCACTACAAGGAAAGCCAAAGACTACTTCTGCCTAAAAATGTTTCAGTGAAATATCTAAAAAGAAGACAGACTTTTTCATCTTTTTAAAATAAGGTTATCTACATCAAGCAAAATCTATCATAAATATCAATTTAAATTGGATTTGCCATTCAGTTCATTTTGAGTTTCTGATTTGATACTAAAATTATAAAAATAATTTATAAACATGCACAACAGCCTTCTAAATATATCTGCAGGTACTAAATTGAATTTATTTGTTGTAATACTGCTGATTCTGTATAGAAATTTCATTTGTGTGTATGTTCACAGGCAAATCAAATTTCTAAATCAAATAGTTCATTGATCAAACACTCCATTCATTCCTTTTGCTAATAGATGGAAGTCCTTTTCCTAGACAATAAATTTTGCACTTACGTTTAGCTTTGTTCTACCCTCGTTACTTAAGCACAAAACTATCCATATATTATGTGAACAAAAATAATGGGAAATATGTTATGTGACTGCTACTTCTTTTCAAATACCAATGTAAACCAGAACAGAGTTGTTCAGTGCTTCCAGCAGAAATGATATGATATACTCCCATCTAATAGATAGGACATTCACCATAAAGAAAGTTTTTGATTCATTTGTAGCTGAATAAAGACAAGAAACAGAAGTACATTTTGGTAGAAACAACACAGCAATAGAAAGACAGCTGCAGAACAGGGGAAACAGTGTCATTTCCATCTTAGGAACACAGTCAACTCTAGAATGCATGATGAGAGGTAATTTAATCAAAACACATTTTCAGTTCTATGCTAATAGCAAATGTTTCTATTTTCCTGACAGAAATAAAAGAAAAATCAGTTAGGGCTGAACAAATATTCTGCCATGAATTATTTATCAAACAAGTTTTCCCTTTTTTTGTGCTGGTGGGATATCCATAAGCAAATTGTAATTTCCTTCAAATTTCCCTTTTGTTTAAAGTTATTCCATCAATTTCATCTCATCTTATTAACTCTGTAGAGTGATTGTAATGCATTCCTCTCTGTGCCTCTTATTTATTAATCAGCATTCCAGCTGTGTGGGATGTTCTGATGGGGTGGCAATCACACAATGCTAAGCCAAAGTCATTTGATACTCTTTCCCTTCTTCTTCCCATTAAATATTTTCCCTGTTTGTTTTAAAGATTGTAAGCAGGATGGTACTCCAGAATACTGCAGTGCTATTACTAGATCTTACACTGTCCTTGTGTGCAATCAAGAAATTCTTCAGCTGTCAGTCAATGATAAATCTTTACATGGGGTGGCAGCAGGGCATACCCAAAGAATTCTCGGAACTCTGCAAACAATAGAAGATGGCTAAAACATCTGTAACAAATTACTACTAAATCTAATAGCAATGGGATTTTATTATTTGTTTGGCATGAAATGAATAATTGTGGTCAAAGATATCATGCTTGTTTGCTTAAACTAAAATCATAGAAGTTCATCATGTCTTACCCCAAGATTTCCCAGGTTTTATATTCTTTATATTTTTTAACTTTGAGTTCTGTGACTGTGTCTAGAGTTGTTAAGTATACTTCATTTGTAATTGACTAAGAGTTCTATATAATGCACTAGAGTAACTTAGTAATTGAATTCATTATAAGAACAGCATCATACTCTAAAATATCATCCTCAATAAGGGGTCAATTACATAGCCTTTTCAGAGATATGATTGCAGACAGTTCAAAATTGTTTTGGAAGCTCAGCTATATGTGTAGAAATATCCCAAAATTTAGAATCAGATAGCAAAAGATTCTGGTCATATGAAAACTCTTATAGTTTTACATTAGTTTATATTGCTCATGAAACATCTGGGAAAGGGATATGATACATAGTGTGCTCTACATATGCAATACAGAAAGTTCATTTATGTATTACCTTAAGCTGAAGTTTAGTTATAGCTAGACAAACCTTGCCCCACTGGATCATCATTTCAAATATATTTTGTTATCCAAACAGACAAACAGAAAGTCCATGCTGGGCAAAAAAGCAATGGCAGCAGGAATGACTTCTGACTTCCTTCCATATTCCCTGCTTAGTTTCTTTGTGTGAAGCTGGTAGAAGCATCAGAAATTTTCCTTCCTTCCTTCCTTCCTTCCTTCCTTCCTTCCTTCCTTCCTTCCTTCCTTCCTTCCTTCCTTCCTTCCTTCCTTCCTTCCTTCCTTCCCCTACTGGCTTCCCCATATTCTTTGCTTGTAAAGCAGTCCCTTATGAAATATATTGCAGTTGTCCAAATGAGTTGTGATCAGGATGTAAATTACCAATGCAAGGACATTTTGGTCTAGATATAGTCATAACAAGAACACTAGCTAAAGCTTCATGTTGTCAGTCTTGAATTTCAACTGCTATTTAAACAGGAGCTAAGAGTTCAGATATTAAATGCTTTGGCTGTAACCAAATCCAGCCCAGATTGTTCAGATGTTTTCAGATAATAAGCAGCTGCATCTTGTTATGCTATGAAATTAATCTAAGTTTCTTTTGCCATATTCATATCATCCCAACCTCTAGAAACTGGTTCATGACTTCCATAGCATCTCTGGCTCATATATCACCTGGGATGGCAATACATAATTAGTGTTATCAGCTGCTGACACTAATAGATAACTTCTCCACCAACTTTATATAATTATTAAACAATATGGGCAGAGCAACAAATACCCATGAAATTCTCAAAACATCTAAACCAACCAAAAAAAGTGTGCATTCCCTCATGTAAATCTTAACAAAAGTAATCATTACAGTAATCAATGCTTTTCATGTCTTAGGACCAGGCTTGAATCCTCACCGGAGAGTATTTAGGCAATCTTCTTCTACAACATCTGTTTCAGAATTGTCACTATCTTCTCAGTAAATGGGAAATCAGTAAGAAAGTAATGACAATTTCCATTAAAAGGGAAGTTTGAGATTGGGTGAATGTTATCAAATACATTTGGGTCCATTGAAGACTTCTTTAAGAAAGGTTAGGCAGAAGTAGCAGTTCCCACAAAGTAATACTGATTATCTCCCAGATTTAGCTATTTATACTGTGCCTAGCCCAAAGTTTGTAAAGAATCCTTTCAATTTTCTTGAGCTCTACAAGATCAAAAGACTCTACAATTCATTAATTCATCACAAAACTGTAAATAAACATTTATTTGTTTGCCACCTTTAGCAAGCAATTCTGGCTTGCTTCTCCCCCCCCCCTTCTGTTCAATACTGTCCAATTCTCAGACAGCCTGGATAAGTTCTTACAGTTTATGTGGCAAGAATTTTTAGAATTTTCCATTACCAGTTCATTGCTTGGCACAAGAGTTGACTAACTGGTCTGTCACCCAAGCCTGATATGAGAGAACAACCATCCCAAAGTCACCCAGCCAACTTTCACATCCAAGGTAAACTAGAACTCACTGAAACCCAGTTTTTAGCCTGATGCCTTAATTATTATACCAAACTGTCTCTCCTAGGTGACTTAGAAAATACATAAATTAAAAAAAAATGTAAAATCTGTATGGCAGCATCAAATTAAATACAATGAAGACTTTTTATATAAATCTACAATTGCATAAGAACAAAGCACAGATAACAACATCCTGGCCAGTCAGAAACCATTGGAAGCAGATTATCCAATAAGTAACTTAGTCTTATGTCATAAACAGTTTTGAAGATGATTTTTCAGCACCTAGAATTACCCTGCCATACATATCAAGGGTTCTTTTTTGGATGACATAGATACTTGAGTGGTAAAACAAAGGAAAATGATGTTTTGTATATTAGATGTAATTTAGGTGGTGTATCTAAATGTATTAATTAGGTTTGTGTGTTCTTTTATCTCCTGTACAAACAATTGCACCAAATAATAAATGTTGTATAATATATTAACACATATTTTTAAAAAGTTTGTCATGCTAGAGAGAAAAGGTTAAAAGGACACTGTTTATTCACAAAGTGAGTAGAAAAGCAAGGAAAGTGTAAGATGCCTCATGAGGAGAAAGCCATTAAATTTGTTATGATTATGTATTTCATTTTATCTTGAGAAGATTTTGATAAAAATACAAAAAAAAACCTGAAGAAAAACATAGATGAAATTACTGACCTTATGTTGCAAACATCCTAATACAACTAGTCCAATTTGATGTAAGAGAAAATGAGTAAGTCACCATTAGAAATAGAAAAACTGTTTAATAACATTTATAATTCTAAGGTAAATGAATTATCACTGAATTATGTATACCCTTATAGGTCTATTCTATTTGTTTCAAATTAATAATATTCAGTTAGATTCTTTTCTTATAGTCCATGTATTAATAAATGGATTTCTCTATGTGTTTCCATGTCCAACTTGTATATTAGCCTTTTTAAATACAATATATAAATATATTAGCAGACAAGTATATAAATAAAATAAAAAGTTAATGGTTTTGAGTTTTTACCTATTTTCTTGATGCTTTCCTGGAGGCCGGCATATAGGAGGAAAATGAGCCATGTCTGGAGCCATCAGAAAGTGGTGACATGGAGTTTCAGAGAGCTCAGTAGCTGAATGGGATATATTCATGGGAACATTGGGAAGATGGATGAGTGATCTACCAGACAAGCAGCCACTCAAACAAGGAGGAGATGGAGATGCATGGCTACTGCCAGCCAGCTCAGAAGAGCAATCCATGATGAGGCCAGCTGATGAGAAATTGCAGCAATAGGTTGACTCTGAAGACAAACAGTTGCTTCCCCTGTCCGATCTGCAGAGCTGAAGTGGACGTTGGTGAGGTGATTCATGAGGCAGTAGCCTCACCCCTCCTAATAAGATGCACCAGTTGGGATTGATTTAATCAGGCAGAGGGAGTCAGCTGGTTGAGAGAGACAACCATTCATTTTTTGGTGCCTTGCTACTTTGCTTCATCTCAGTGCCTTGTTCCTGTGCCATGGTTTGTGGATTTTGTTCAAGGATGATTTCATTGCCTTGATCTTGTTCCTGGGACATGTTTTGACTTGGACTTTTTTGAGGAGATCTGCTCTTTGCTTCATTGTCCCTTGGAACAATTGAAGCCAAAACTGCTGGCATCCCTTCTAGTTTGGTCACTGTCAGTCGCCTTTCTTCACTTTGCACTTAAGCCTCACTACTTTGTGGCCAGCTGGCCGCCTCATTGTTGCATGTGCTTCAGGTGTCAGATTGCTTCTGCTAGCCATGCTCTGTTAATGAACTTCTGGTGCCCTTGTTGGAAGACGTCCAGTCACCAAGGTTGCTACTCTTGACCTCCTACAAACTGTAGAAAATTGACTTGGGTTTTTGGAGAATGCTTTATGGGGGTTAGTTGTGAAATAAACATACTCATTCCTTTTCGAGTGTTACTTCCATGAACTGGGACAAGACAATTCTTAGTATGTCTATTTCATTTCCCCAAAACTGGTATTAGTCTCACTTGGAGAAGCAGGAACAGAAATCTGATGTTCCCATATTACATACTCCAATGGTTTGCAATAATATCTTCAGATTGACCATGCAGATCAGAAAAGTAGCACTGGGTCATTGTGCCTTTAAAAATACTCTTTTTTTAAAATAAACTTTCTGAGAAAACATAATCAAAACATTGGAGAATCAAAGACAAAAAACCCTGGATATGTGTCTCACCTGACTGAATCAATCACAGCCACTTCTAAAACCATAGTTTTAAGCCGGCATCTTGAATTCTCTCTGAAACCTGACTTTCAACTACACTTGCATTCTTACCAGTTGCTGAATTTAATATTCTATTTGTGTTTTTCATTCTGCTTCTTTTATTACATGCACCTTCTCCAGCATTAATACTAATGATTTTCTCTTCTTTTCATCAATAAAAAGATGTGCTTCAGAATGACAGTCAGATCATCTGCAAGAAACCAATTCAAGGTTGATAAGACAATACAAAAGAAAAAAGAAATTTATTCCATACCAGTGCCTGCCACATCTGTTCATGGTGTAGGGGAATAAAGATTTCCTTCTGTTTTCCATTGAGAAAGATAAAGTATCTTTTTCACTTGCTTGAACTAAGACAGCCATATTACCATAAGCTATAACTAGTTCATTCCTCTATAATAGCTATACCAAAATGCATGAAAACTGAGACAGAGAATAAAGCTAGAGGTTTGATAGGCAGAATGAAATAGGATCACTGATAAGTGAGCTTATCCACCAACAATTGATTTCATAGCCAGGCTTGTCCACTATGAATATCATTGCCTATTTCAACAGAGAACAAGGCATTTATTTGCAATGGAACATTTGATGTGAAGATCTTTGGTGAGAAGCACACTGAAGTGACATCCATTAAAGTGGTTAGAACAGCTCTTTGGTTCCACAGTTTACATGCTTGGGCCTAAATATTGTGCTCAATATTTCTTGCATGTATGGAATTTCAATAACATTTTTACAATGAGAATAAGGTATGGTTGGAAAAAACAATCACATTTTTGATGAATAAATTGGTGTGTGTGTATGTGTGTGTGTTGCTGAGACACTAAGCTAGTATATCCATAAATGCATTTTAAAAAATGTATGAATTAGATCCTTCCCTTTTTATACTTTAAAATAGTATATAAAACTTTAAACATTTAAGCATTTTACTATTAATTATATACCAACATGATAGAAATTCAGAACAGAGAAATCTAAACTGGGCTTCAAAACATTTCAATAATTTAGGATTTAGGTGAATTGCAATAGTAAAATGAATATCCTTGTAAGGTTCAATTGTCTGTTTCAATGCCTCGGAAGTTCCAGGACGTTTTACTACATTGGGAAAGAAAAGAAGGAAGGAAGGAAGGAAGGAAGGAAGGAAGGAAGGAAGGAAGGAAGGAAGGAAGGAAGGAAGGAAGGAAGGAAGGAAGGAAGGAAGGAAGGAAGGAAGGAAGGAAGGAATGATTCTGTTGTTATGCAAAAAATATAGAGAATAAGTAAGGGATGTTTTATATAGACTTCAGAAACAAGAATCCTGTGGCAATTTGGCAATATGATATTAAGTGGCAGAGTTAGGGATATGGTTCTATTCCTATGGATCCAAACTGAGACTATATCAGTGCCAAATCATTTAATAAATCAATTTCAGCCAAAATATTGTTCTAAAATAAGTAAGATTATAAATTCTTTCATTAAAATGATGCTTCAAGTTTGGAAAAGTACATAGTCAAATAGCTTTGATAAAGGATACTGCTCTTTTAACTACTTTAATAAGATATATAGATCAATATATTTGCCATAGTCTTCTTAAAATGAAAGTTTTGAGAGAATACGGTCTTTACAAATTAAAATATTTTGGGGGTTGTAGAAAATATCTCAATCTTTCAATGATGACAAAGAGCTAAGTTACGGTGGGTTTTTCTGGTATATAACATCTTCAGCAACATAGCCTATCAATTTTGAGGATTTAATGCAACTACTTGTAATAAACAAAAGAACAATCTCAAAAATATATTGGTTAGTACTGCAATTAGAGGGAGCCAGTTTGGTCTAGTAGTTGAGGTACCATGGTAGAAACCAGAAGACTGTGAGTTCTTGCCTTAAGTATAAGAGTTGACTGGGTGACTTTGGGCTGGTTGCTCTTTCAATCTATGATGTCAGGCTTGTGTGACAAGCTTGTTGGTCAACTCCTGTCACAACCAGTGGTGGGATTCAGCTGGTTCGCACCACTTTTGCAGAACCGGTAGCTAATTTTTTGTTGTCCAGCCCAGAATGGACTTCCGGAAGCGGCATCCACACAGAGAACCAGTTGTTCACATATTTGAATCCCACCACTGGTCACAACCAATGAATCAACACTGGATTGATCTGAAAAAAAATGGACCCTGTATTTGTGGGAAAACGCTAGGTAGGAAAAATGCAATATAGTTAGAATAGGAGATTCATCCCATAGTATAAAGAAAGCTTGGGACACTAATCTTGACAGATCCATACAGCCTTAGGTAATATAACAGTCAATTGCCACATTAGGAAAAAAAAAACCAGAAACAAATAATAAAACATCAGAGGCAGGGACCATAATTCTATCAAATTTGGAAGGATGTTATGACTTACTTCAATAACCATAATATGGTCATTTGTTTATTGAAGAAAATCATCCAAAGCTACATATTTGTATCTGGTGAAGGTATATGTGGGCTTTTCATTTTTAGTCAGGTAAGGGTTTTTTTATGCCTAATACTAAGAAACACAATCAGGGTTTAGAGGAAGAGCTAGAATTTGACTCATTTATTTAATTGGACCATTTTTATCTAATTTTAGGACTTGTGTGGAGAACAGATTTTCAGACATATTTATGCAGAAAATTCAAAGGGTTTCATAAATTTTTAAGCACCCTTGTAGAGGACAAACATAAAATGAACACATCATAGTTAAATCTCTTAAGAGCATGATGTGGCCATGAGAACTAGAATTGATTTCCACAACAGATCACTGCCCATGTATTGAACTCAGAAATGTACAAAGTAATTCTCTATCAGACCTCCAGGAAAGCATATTCTGGCCATCTTTTGGCACTGCTATACATAAAAGATATTGTTTTATGATTTATGACAGTGCAAACAAAGCCGTGTGATTCACTTGCAGGGATTGGTTTAATTGTAGGGAAATATCTGTACTGCAATTGGCTATTATGCACTGTTGCAGAAAAACTGCCTCTTTTTGCATAACTGGTCCTTCCACACTTTTGTTTTTTTAAAAAGGTTCATTGAAATGATGGACTTGTAATGTTTTCTTGTAACCAGGTGAAATCAGTAAGTACAAGAACCAAAGGTAAAGAAAAATGGTAACGGTGGGCCCTTCCTTCCTGTTTGCTTGTGCCACATGGGTAGATGTCAAGCGAGAGGAGCAGACAGGGTAAGCTCATGCAGACAGTATAGCAATTAAAACTGTATGTCTTTAAATACCTGCCCATAAAAGGAAAGTGATTAGTACATAAAATCCAAGGGAATCAACCATTGGGTTGGTAGTATCCACTTTATACAGTATGTAGAATAAAAGACCATCACCATGGGAAAGGCTTTTTTGTTTGTTTGATTGATTGATTTGAATATTTATATCCTGCCTTTTTATTACTTTTATGGGGGGGGGAAACTCATGGCAGCAAAAATATCTAATACTCCTTCTTCCTCTTATTTCCCCCACAACAGCAACCCTGAGAGGTGGGTTGGGCCCAAGGTCATCCAGCTGGCTTTCATGCCTAAGGTGAGACTAGAACTCAAACTCTCCTGGCTTCAAGCCTGGTGCCTTAACCCTACACTAAGCTAGTTTTCTAGTTTGGATAGAATTAGAAGCTGTGAAGAAGTCTTCACTCTGCCGCATACCAAATACCTGTTTAATTTAAAAAAAATAAAATAAACTATCTTCCTACTGGTCTCTATGTTTTGCATGAATGTATACTGTTTCTAATGTGTTTGTTTCTCTATATATTTGATGAATCATAAAGACAAATTATTTCTAAAAATAAAGTTGAAGAGGCTTTGTTAGGTTAACTTCATTTTAATTAATCATGTGGTTTGCCCTTCGTTGTTTTCAGGGGCAGATCACATGATTAATACTTTGAACCCTAGAGAATTAATGGACTTTAAAAAATCAATGTAGTGATGACGAGTTAATAAAAGGAATTCATCTTTTCTATTGCAATCTTTTAAAAAACGAATACATTTTGTTTTATATAGTCTTGCATTTCTTTCCTCAATTAGTTATGTAAGGTATTATATTGTGGGAGTAGGACTAAAATAAATATAAACCACTAGAGTTCACATTCATCACAGAGAGAAATTTATTTTTCCTCTTTACATTTTAGTAATCACTTACTTTAGCATCTATTTCACACCAGTACCACAGAAAGGAAAAATCTGCACAATGTCGTTTTGTAATTTTATCAACATATAAATAGCTAAAATGAAGGGTTGAAACAACAAAACATGTCCCTTTTCTGAATTAAATTGAATTTTATTTATATTTTTGACCTTATTCCTCAGTATCACAGGAATAAGATATTTAGCTGTTTGTCTCCCTCTTGCAACTATCTAAAAAAAAAAAAAGGTGGTGGAGGGAAGCCATATACAAATAGATTTTTTTCCAACTGAAAAGTACTAACCAAAGAAATCCCTGAGGCTAAATACACACAGCATTTTCCAAAAGGAGTTATACTATAGTTATACAGAATAACAGTATTTATACACAAGAAATATTGATTTCTAGCCAAGAAATTTACAAGGCCAAACACAGAAGCAATTCTCTTTAGGAATAATAAATTATATAGACTAAGGGAAAGTCTTTCTAACTGCACACTGACAATGATGTGGGAATTACATTGTCACTTGATGTTTCAACAACAAGAATTATGTTATTATTAGATTATTGTATGAGTCATTTACTAATATTCAGTGGCTAGCACAGTACTACTCTTACCAGAAGACACTCTCAACAATTCTGTATTGAGTTCTTACATAACAAGAGGGGGGAAATTGTATCTTCATCAAGTACAGCAATTTGTTATTTACATATGCAGATTGGGTTATGGACATGGATAAGTATATAACAAAATTTATTGGAGAAGCTTACAAGATCCAAAACTTATCATTAAATATTTCCTGGGTTCTGCAGCTTTTTTTTTGGCTATTGGATATTGTTATTAATTCAGAACAGGAGAATATGTAAGTTATGAAATGTAAAACTTGGGTTTCTGCAGATGGGTAGACTGAAGTAGCTTATAAATTAAGTTGTAAATTACTTTAAATGCCTAAATGCAGGATGTAGCCATTTGTACTGTATATTAGATAAAATCCATCTGTTTATACAGACTACAATACTTGATCATCTGCTTCACTGTTAAGAAACAATATAAATGTAAATGCTGACAAAAGAGAATATGATTGGCATTGTCTACAGGTTGTAAATTTCTTATGGATACCTGATTGGAAGTTGTATCTATATTGAAAGAATGTACGACCATTAACTAATAACTTCCACAATAACCCCCTCTTGGAAATATTTGTTTCCATACCTGGACACATTTTCCAGATCATAACCCAAAAAGAGACAAATTTATTCCTTACAGATAGTCCTCTAGTTATGACCCTAATGGATTCTCCCCATTAGGATCTGAAGTCAGGACAATGTTAAATTAATTGCCTCAAGTAATGACCAGCCATCCCTGCTCTCCCCAGTGCATTCTTTAAACAAAATGCAAGTGGGGGAAGAGATCACGAGAGAAGTAATGTAGGCACTAGCCCACCTACCTCAGGCCTCCTGAAGCCTCCCTCACCCCGAGATACCTCATTCTCTGTTTCCCACCCTTGGGTGCCTTGTAGGTCAGTCTGTGGCACAGATACATTGGGAAAGGAAAATGCTGGGTGCATCAGCCTTTCCTAACTCTGCCTCAGCCCTTCCTTCTGCCCAGGTGCCCTGCCTTTCTGGGACAAATAGAGAATCAGTTTCCTAGTCTGGTTGTAGCAGCCTCTACAAGAAGTCAGAAGAAAATAGCTAAAGCTTGCAAAGATCCAGCATCCTCATTTTCTAGCACAAGTTTCTAGTTGACTTAAGTTTTGAGGTGCAGTTTCCCCCCCCCCGCCAATTCTATGAAAAAAAAACGACAGATTTTCTTTGCTTGCTTGCTTGGTTTCTCCATTTTTTTAGCATGGCAGGAGAGTTTATTTTAGCACCTAATTGGAGCAGGAAAGAAAACATCAACAAGTTTGACTGTCCAAGCTTTTTCTGTTTTGTTTTGTTTTTTATTGAACAAATGTGGTTTTGTGGGTGGGGGGAGGGTTAAGCAAGGAAAGGATTTGGGGAAGCTCATCCTGTGTTACATCTGTTTCACTGTGAAACAGGTTCATATGTAGTTTGGGAAGTTGGTCATAATTTTGAACCGTCATCAGGTGGCCTGTCATTTCTCGAGGACTACCTTTACTACCTTTATTACTGAAAGTTCTGCTTGGAATTGCAAAAAGGTCCTCCTCCTCCTCTCTCTCTCTCCCTCCCTCCCTCCTCCCTCCCCTCCCCCCCTCTCTCTCTCTGTGTATGTGTGTGTATGTGTATGTGTATGTGTATGTGTGTGTCTATGTGTGTGTGTAAGATATGGGGATTATCCGTAACAGATGCATTTTGATAAATTTTATTCAGGTAAAAAAGATTGTAGAACTTCTCTGATTAGATTTTTTTTTTTTTGCTTATGTTGAAAATTTGAGCAATATTCTATCCAGATTTGTCAATAAACAATTAGTCATGACAAAGAAAGAAAAAAAGAAAAAGGAAGGAAGGAAGGAAGGAAGGAAGGAAGGAAGGAAGGAAGGAAGGAAGGAAGGAAGGAAGGAAGGAAGGAAGGAAGGAAGGGTCATAAATATAAGTCTACTAAAGTGCTTCAGACATGAACTCAGTATTTTCATGCCAGTTCATCATGCACTCTGTGGTATCAGATGAGAACGTTCTTGGCTGACCCCATTGCCTGGACTCATACTTCCATATTTCTAAAATACTTTGAATAAATTAGACTTTTCTTTTTCTTTTTTTAGAATAGCAATATATAATTATGTAAAGTGGAGATTTTAGCCATTCTCCAATTATAGTTTTATGCAAAAGTTAGAGATTCCTCATGTTTCAATAACTCTTTAAGTGAATGGAAGCTGGCAGAACCTACATATTGTACAATGTTAAACATGATAATTTTGTGCAAACTTGAATACATGTTATTTATGTTCAAGTATTTTTCTGTCTTCAACTTAGTGTTGACTATTGGCAAAGCTTCAACAAATCCCTGCAGTTTTATTTACAAAGTTTTTGGGGAGTAGTTTGTTCTTGCTTTCTTCCTAGGACTGAACAGAGTGACTGGCCCAAAGTCACCCAGTTGATTTCATCACTAAGATGGGACTATAGCTCCCATTTTCCCAGTTTCTAGTTTAGTCCCTTAACCACTACATAAAAGTGAATCTTTATAGTTCTTTAAATGTTTAAAATAAGACAAGAGTGATTTGGCAGATGAAAAAAAAATGGCTACTCTTTTATTCAGTTTTTTGCAGCATCTCCTTTGTTAATATAAAGCTTCCAAATGTTTCCGGTAGCCACAGATGCTAAAAATATTTTAGACATTTCAGAATACAATTGTTGTGTCCTGGGCCTTGCTGAGCCAATCAGCAAGGCTCAGGGAAAATTATTGAAAATTTGAAGGATTATTGTTCTCAATAAAGAACATCTTTTGCACCAACTGCCTCATCTTCATGTCTGCGTTGCGAACAGAACATTGGCGATGAAGGTGGGATCCGTCGTTTGGGATCCCAAAGAAACAGAAGTAGGCCTACTCAACTAGGCTGGGAAGAGAAGAGAAGCACGGCGTCCAGGAGGAGCAGTCGCCGGCCAGCATACATACGCTGGAGGCGGGCTTGGCTTCGTCGGACCCCTTCTCAATTCCTTACAGCGAGAGGCGTGGACAAGGCCATCGAGGAATAAGATGTCCAAGCTGGGCCGTCTTGGCGAATTCGACATCGTGCATCCTGAACGCTGGAGCTTGTATGCAGCTTGCGTCGAAAACTACTTCAGAGTAAATAAAGTCCAGGAAGAAGGCCTGAAAGCGGCTACCTTGCTTTGTGTCTGTGGGCAAGAGACCTTTGAAATAGCTGAGAATCTTGTCGCTCCGGCACCATTGGAATCAATCGCATACGCCGTTTTGAAGAAGATGCTGCGAGAACACTTCGAGCCCAAGCTCTCGATCATAGCTTGGAGGTATCAATTCGAGCAAAGGGACCAGCGGCCCGGCGAATCAGCTGCGGATTTCGTCGCGGCCTTGAGGCAGACCGCATGCCCATGTGCGTTTAAAGACTTGGAGGAAAGGGTCCGAGATAGACTGGTGTGCGGGTTGCGAAGCCGCGAAGTACAGGAGAAACTGTTTGCAAGGATGGATGTCACCTTTCAAGACGCCTTACAAGAAATCGCAGCAGAAGAAGCAGCCGGAGGTGCGGTGAAGGCCTTGCAGTCTACAAAGAGTCATTCAGTGACCGTCCCGATCCACCAGGAGGCCGCGTGTGAGGCCTCTGGAGAAGACTCCGAGGAGGAAGAGGTGGACAAGATCCAGCCATCGGCGGAGAGACGACTGCCGGATCGGAGAGGGCCACCGCCTGCAACCCTTCGATGTTTCGGCTGTGGGGGTCGCCACGGGAGGGCCGACTGCCGATTTCGATCTGCTGTCTGTCAAGCGTGCGGAAGGCAAGGCCACATAGCATCGGCCTGCATGGGCCGTCCTAAGAACAGGTCCCCAGAATTGCCTCTGAAAGGTACCAAGGTCCCCAGCCAAAACAGGGTGGGTTTTTGCGTGTCCCGGAGGGGGGTGTTCAAGACAGGAACGCATAGGCCCCTTAAGAGAAAGCTGCACATAGATGTGAAGCTGCAGGGAGTTCCCCTGGCTATGGAGCTGGATACAGGCTCCGCTCTTTCTATTATCTCAGTGGACACGTTCAATAAGATTTTCTTCCGGAGTGGCTCAAGAGTAGCTCAGGCCCTCCAATCTTGTTCTCACTGATTTCCAGAACACGCGAGTAAGCGTGAAGGGGGAAGCCACGCTCAGAGTGCAGCGAAAGGGCTTCAATGGATTATTGGATGTAGTAGTTGTTGGGGGTGATAGAACGAGTCTCATAGGACTCGATTGGTTCGAGGCACTTGGGATCCAAGTGACTGGTCTGAACGAGCTGCAAACAGCTAGCCTTGCAGGAGTATGTAAGGAGTTTGCAGATGTATTCAGCTCAGAACTTGGATCGTACAAGGGGCCTCCCATTGCATTAAAATTGGATCCAGGCATTTCACCCATAAGGGTCAAGCCAAGGAGGGTGCCTTTTGCCTTAAAGAGCAAAATTGATGCTGAGTTGGACAAGTTGCTCCAACAAAGCATTCTGGAACCTGTGGACTCTAGTCCATGGGAAACCCCCATAGTAACTCCCCTAAAATCCAATGGGGAAGTCCGTATCTGTGCGGATTATAAATGCACGTTGAATAAGGCTTTACAGCAGCACGCATATCCTGTGCCTGTGGTGAGCCACATTCTGGCCTCACTGAAAGGAGGGAAGTACTTTGCCAAGCTTGATTTGGCTCAAGCATATCAACAGTTGCCTGTTGATGAGGCGACTGCTGAAGCCCAAACCATAGTCACGCACAGAGGTGCGTTCAAAGTAAAGAGGCTGCAGTTTGGGGTCAATGTAGCCCCTGGCATTTTCCAAGGGATGATGGAGCGAATGCTCAGAGGGATTCCCGGGGTCTGCCCCTATTTTGATGACATCCTCATTGCAGGAGAATCATCAGGAAACTTAGCCGAAAGGCTGAGGGCTGTCTTGCTGCGTTTCCGCCAAGCTGAGCTGAAGCTACAGCAGGACAAGTGTAAAATTGGTGTGTCATCCACCGAGTTCTTGGGGTTCTGCATTGATGCAGATGGTATCCACCCCGCAGAGTCCAAATTCAAGGCCATCCAACGGGCCCCTAGTCCCCAGTCAAAAACTGAACTTCAGGCTGTTTTGGGCCTCTTGAATTTTTACCATTCTTTTCTCCCAAACAAAGCTGCTGTGGCTAAGCTGCTTCACAGGCTCTTAGACAAACAGGCTCCATGGGCATGGACAAAGGTCCATGAGGAGGCCTTCACAAAGGTCAAAGCCTTATTATCCTCAAATGCTGTACTGGCTCACTTCAATGAGCAATTGCCAGTGTGCATCGCATGTGATGTTTCCCCTTATGGGGTAGGAGCAGTGCTAAGCCATCTCAAGGAAGATGGAACACAGGTCCCTGTGGCCTATTATTCTAGGACCCTCTCATCTGCAGAGCGAAATTACGCGCAGATTGACAGGGAAGCCTTGGCAATAATCTCAGGCATCAAGAAATTTCATGATTTCTTGTATGGACGCCATTTCACAATCTATACTGACCACAAGCCTTTGCTAGGGTTGTTTACAACCAACAAACAAACTCCTCAGATTATATCTCCGAGAATGCTGAGATGGTCTATCTTCTTAGCAGCTTATGATTACACACTGGTTCACAAACCAGGTACTGAGATGGGCCATGCAGATGGCCTAAGCAGGTTACCTCTTAAGCAAATAGAGGCAGACCCTGCCCCTGCTGTGCATATTCTGTCTATTCAGGACTTACCAGAATCTCCCCTCAATGCTAGGGATGTGGCTGCAGAAACTGCCACTGATCACACGCTTGCACGCGTGCTGACATGTGTGTTGTCAGGATGGCCTGACACGTGTCCTGGTGCTGAATTCCAGAGTTTCTGGTGCAGGAAGCACGAATTGTCCACATTCAAGGGGTGCATCCTGTGGGGCAACCGAGTACTCATCCCGGCCTCATTGAGGACTAGAGTCTTGCTCTCTCTTCATGAGGGACATCCGGGAATAGTAAGGATGAAGGCACTTGCGCGCAGCCATCTTTGGTGGCCTGGCCTAGATAAGGACATCGAGGCCCAGGTTCAGAGCTGTCAAGTGTGCCAGCAATCATGGCCAGAAATGCCCCAGGCCCCTGTACATAGGTGGGAGGAGACACTCACTCCTTGGTCACGTGTCCATATAGATTATGCTGGGCCCTTTCAGGGGCAATTCTTCCTCCTCCTTGTGGATAGCCATTCCAAGTGGCTAGAGGTCATTCCTGTGTCCTCTACTATTACTGCCAGGACCATCCAGGTGCTCAGAGGAATCTTCGCTTCCCATGGCCTTTCTGATGTTTTAGTTTCAGACAATGGTCCACAATTTACCTCTTCTGAGTTTCAGGCATTCCTACAAGCCAACATGATCCGGCATGCCATATCTGCTCCTTTTCATCCTGCCACCAATGGTCAGGCTGAACGCATAGTGCGCACCACGAAAGACGCATTAAAGAGAATCACTCAAGAACCCTGGCATCACAGGTTAGCTGATTTTCTTCTCACACATCGCACCACACCATGCACAGCTACTGGAAAGAGCCCAGCTGAACTCCGCTGGGGTCGCAGACTTATCACAAAGCTGGACAGGCTTCACCCAGACTGGGTGGCTTCACAGGCGTCGCAGCCGCCTGTCGCAGCCGCACCTAGGAGACTTCAAGTGGGTGATCCGGTTTGGACCAGGAACTATGGGCAGGGGCATCTCTGGGTACCTGCGGTAATCTCTAAGGTCTCTGGGCCTCTGTCATACGAAGTGGTCTTGGATGATGGGTGTGTCCTCCGGCACCACATAGACCAGCTGCATTGGCAGCTGCCAGGCCGGCATTCCTCCCCTGACTCCGCTCTCGGGGGGAGGGGGACCCCAATTACGATTGTGGATCACAGTCTCTCCAAGCAGGGTGGTCGTCAAATGCCCCAGAGGAGGGTCTTCCCATGGAGGTGGATCCTGACTCTGGCATAGATGCAGAGGGGTCTGCCATGGAGGTGACTCCTGACTCTGGCAGAGGTCCCCGGTTTAGGGCAAATGGCCATAAATCGGCTACTCAGGGCACCCCTGCTGCTGGCCTTGGGCCTGAGGGACATTGCTCCCAAGAGGAGTTCCAAGGGGTTTGGGGGAACTCCACCCCACCAAGGAACTCGGGGAACTCCACCCCACCAAGGAAATCTGGTTTGGGTTTAGCAGATCCAGCCAGTCAGCAGTTAGGGGGAACCCCTGAGTCTTCTGGGTGACAAAGTCCTGGTTTGTTATGCGCAGATTGGGAGCCAGCACTCCAGGCACCCAATTCACTTCCCCCAAATGTCATCACACCCGTCACTACCATGGATCCGCGAAGATCGGGGCGGATTAAGGCCCCGCCTAAATATTTGCAGGAGTGTGTGTGGTCCCTGTGGGGCGATTGTTGTCAAAAAGTGAAAGACCGTGGATTAACTTGAATCCCACTGGGACCAGGTTTACAAGGGGTACGGGGAATAGCCAGGGTGCATTTGGACTAAATGTTACGTGGTACTGGTTATTGGCGGGGACGGTATCGTCCAAGCCAAGGGGGGAGGGGTGTTGTGTCCTGGGCCTTGCTGAGCCAATCAGCAAGGCTCAGGGAACCTGCAGGACAACTGCAGAGACCCGGGCAGCCCACGTGTCTGCCCGGGACCCAGACAGGCTGTCTCCAGCCTCGTGCACATGCGCGAGGTGGGAGAATGGCCTGCATTCATTGGTTGAGCCTTCCCTTGTAGGGGAAGTATAAAAGGGCATGTTGCCGTTTTCTCCTTTGCTTCTGTTCAGTGCATGTACACAATAAAGAACATCTTTTGCACCAACTGCCTCGTCTTCATGTCTGCGTTGCGAACAGAACAACAATGGTTTAAACATAGCTGTTTATCATCTAGAAAATACTTATAGAGAAATTAAAATAAAGGATTGGGGATGGCTTCATGGTCTTCAGACTTCAGTATTATTGAAAATTTGAAGGAATATTTCAAATAAGCAGTCCATACAAAAGGTCTAAGAAATCTTTTTGAGTTAGATGAGTTCTACGTAGAAAAATAAAAATAATCAAAAAAAGGAAGATATTTAGCTGACTACAGGATATGTTTGAAAACTTTTTTTTTTTATCAAAGATGATGTTATGAAATACTGACTGAATCTATTTTCAAACAATTTCATCTGTATTCCCTGTTTTGATATTTTGAATCTGTATTTAGGTGCAATTGAAATGTTAGCTACTGAATTCTCTTTTCTGGGCCCACCCAACAGGAAGGCTCTACTCTGCTATTGACGCTGGCTGATTAGAATGATCAGGGAGTGACATTTTGGAGTTTTGGAACAAAGCAGCAGGCATCCATTTGAAAGGAAAAGGTGGCACAGTGAGGAACCAATCAGGATGTGATTATTCTCCCACTGTTATGCTATTGCCTGCCTATAAAGTAACTCACTGTTGCTTTGAGAATAATTACAGGAAAGTTGAAGTTTATGTTTTTCAGTTTATATGTGTACACAACCTTCAGAAGAAAAGCAGATAGAGTGTAAATGCAAACAATTTTCATACTGTAATAGTATGACTGTTCAACTGAGCTTAGTTGTGTTTTTGAGGGTACACACAAACACATGCACTCCTTATAAATGCAATCAATCTTTATCTTCAAAGGCAGATTGTCAGTTGGACAATTGAGCATGTGGAACTGAGCACTATGAATGTAGCTGTATTCAGCAAGACATCACCATTTTTTTTATTTGCTAAGGTCATACCTGGCTTGGTTGACTGAAAGCTAACTCTTTTGGAGTTGTGGGGAATGCGCTGGTTGATTTGCTGGTTAATTTTTGGTATCCATCACTGCACTTCATGGCTTCTCTTGTGTGCTTTTTGTTTATGGAGAGTTCGACGTGCACTTAAAACATCTATTCTAGTTAGTCTTCTATTTTTTTTAAATTCAATTCAGTTGTGTCCAATTCATTGACACTACCTATACAAGTCCCTGCAGATTTCTTGACAAATATTTCAGAAGTAGTTTGCCTTCCTAGGGCTGAGAGAAAGTGACTGGCCCAAGCTGGCAATGTGACCAAGGGAAGACTAGATCTCACAGTCTCCCAGTTTATAGGGTGATACCTTAACTACTACAGCAGACTGTCTTTTATTATTATGTTAGGTTGTACAGTCAGCCAGATGTTTGGACTATTATTTAAATTTATTGGCTGCCATCTCTGTTGCTACTATACTATTATAAACATATTTTGTACTATGTTGATAGTACAAAAACATATATAGCCTTTTTTATTTTGACTTCTTTTTGGCTGTTTTTCTATTACTTTAGTATTTCAAGTGTAAAAGAAAGTGTTGTGCTATTGAGCAATGGTGTGTTTATGATTCATGATTTTTCCTGTTGTTCTGTGCTTTTTGTTGTTTCTTTTCAAGTGAATCTTTAAATACTGTCTGCAAGGTTAACTTTAGGTGCTGAATTAAGATTAATAGGATAATTTTAGAAAGTTTTTGAAAGAAATACCATTTGTATTAACAGATCAGTTGGAATTCACTTTCTGCCAGGATGTTCTCCTAAACTGGAAGAGATTACTGATCTGCAAATTGATATGAGTTAAGATTGTGTGATGGTCAGAGAAGTGCATATAACTTGCACTTCACTTCAAGGAAGGTAGCATAGAAGGAGAAAGTTTTCAGAATTAGAACTTTCAAAAATAATTTAAATATTTTTTTCTGCTCTTTTTTAATTCAAGCTGGTGTAGTGATAGTAGCTTCACAAAAAGTCTAGGGACTTCCAAGGGAATATGGCAGATTGAAGACAGCTTGCAAACAACCAGATTCAATGTTTGCAGTATTAACAAGGGAGACATTGTAGATGGTCCCCTAGAATGTTCTCTGCATAAACGAGAGAGATGGGTGGTTGCCCAAGCTGTTTCTCTTTATGGTTGCTCCTCTTCCTCTTAAAGAGACTGCAAGACAGTAATCTCTGGTGGCGGTGGGAGAATTGGGATGTTGGAAATTTTTGCTCCATCTACAAACAGAGCCATTTAAAGGATACTAAGTTCATTCACTTCCCTTGTTAATTATTTTTGGGAATTGTCCATTTATTGCTTCAGATAAGTTAGACACCTGCAAAATCACAAGATTCGAAATATTGAGAGAATGCCTTCAATCTTCAATATAAGAATATGAAGATTTATTTTTATAATCTTTAGGAACTCCAACAGTAAAAGTAAGACAAAATTTTGTCTACAGAAAGTTTTGAAGCCTCAGAAAGCATTGGACTTTTTATTTTGAGTATTAATACTTTGAAGTTACTTTTTAAAGAATAAGACTATGCTTATAGGAAAAAAATATTTTGAGATTGGAGACATAATAAGACAAGTACCTTATAATGGCATTTAGAGATATCTTTGAGGAACTGTTCTGGGAATTATGTCATGAATTTCATTCAATCACATCAGCTATGTTGTGTCTTTTTGAGAACAGTTTGTTCCCAGATAAAAATGTTACGAAACAAAATATGTGGCAAAATCTACCTGAGGAAAAATATAAATGAGATTCTGAATAAGTATTTGTCACCAGATAGAAAATTGGATGAGGTTTTAAAAATTAAGAATGAAATAAAGATGACAATCAGAGAACAGTTGGAATAATTTCTTTTTGTTGGATTTACAAAGGAGATTGTTTAAAGTACCAAAGTAATTTGTAATAAGAATTAAGGTGAAAGATTGTTCTGTGTTGAAGAAAAAAAACCCATATAAATTTGGTTTATTTGACGAGCTTAAAAAGGGAGATATTGTTATTTTTTTTTAGTAGTCCTTGTTGATTTACTGATATCCGAATTGGAAAGTGTGGTATATTGGATTTGATTACATTTAATATGACGTAGAAGTCTTTTCTCCTATAGTTACATTATGAAACGTTAGTCTTTTGCTTATATTAGGATGCTAGCCAATTATATTTCTGAGATGTGGATGTGTTTATAATTTAAAGTGGAGATAGAGTCATGTGAGATGTCAAATTTTATGTATGTTATATAATGTTAAAATCCTGAAGTCTTGTTTGGACCTTTTACTGATATCTTGATTGAAGAACATATTAAATGTTTGATTTGCCTATTGTTATGAAATGGTTATGTGACGAAGAATTGTATATTTGCTATCTAAGAGGGAGTGAAGATGTCATGGAATTGTTAATATTTACCATGATGAGGGTAGGAAGTTACTTCTTTGGGGGAAAATGATGTCTCTCTCCCCCCCTTCCCCCCTCTCCCTCTGCCTCTCTCTCTTATCTATATCAACTATATCTATATCTATTATTTTCTTGCATTTTCTTCTCCTCTAATTTGTATTTTTTAAAATTATTCTGTTTAAAACTTTTTAAAAAACTATTTAAAAAAACACGAGGACTAGGGAGGAGGAATTGGATAGTGGTGAGTGCCTTTATATCTTGCATGGCACACAGAATTTTTATTGCCAGGTTATGATTCAACAAAGTTATACTTTGTTTTGCCCTATACCTGGAGAGGCAAGGATGATTTTTGTAATCTTAAATTTGGAATGGTCTAATCACCAATTAGTTTAAATAAATAGTCCTTAACTTAGGATGCTGGCAGTTACCTTTTCAGAAACAGGCAAAGCATTCCAAGAACAAGTTAAGATAAATTTATCTTCCATATCCTTGACAACATAAAGTAAGATGATGGTATTGAAAACAACTGTGAGTAATTATGGTTTGGAATCCATATATATTGGCCAGAGACTTCCATTGTTCTGAATTTCAGAGATAGAACTTCACCTGCAAACTTAACAAAAGTAGTGCTGCATATTTGTTGATTGTGGAGGATTCCAATTAACATTTCTGTAAAATTTTGCACCCAAAATTCTCCCCCTTCCCCTCCCTCTCTCCCTCCTTTCCCCTCCCCTCCCTCCCTCCCTTCCTCCCTTCCTTCCTTCCTTCCTTCCTTCCTTCCTTCCTTCCTTCCTTCCTTCCTTCCTTCCTTCCTTCCTTCCTTCCTTCCTTCCTTCCTTCCTTCCTTCCATATTCATACTTGTATGGTCATTGTTTCCAAATTCAAAAAACTTGTAATCCAACCCTGCTTGGCTATTCCATATGTAGCATTTACCATCAACTGCTTTCCTATATATTCTGATGATCCTGGGCAGAAAAGAAGAGAGTAATAAGATTACTTTCCACTGTTCCCTGTAGCAGAAACTTGAAACTTTTTTTAATGAAACTATTTTCACTACTTTTCATTTTGCTCTGTTGAGATGAAGCCAACATGAGAACATTTTAATGATACGGTACAAATGGTAAGTTTTGTTTCAAGCTCAAAACATACATTTTCTGTTTTAAGCACATCCTTTCAACTGAGATTTGAAATTGGTTCAAATATGTAATGGTCAAATAATACAAATTACTTTTTTTTGATACTTGGCCATCAGCTGCAAACATGATCAGCATGAATTTTAATCCCTTACATTAATTTAAGTTCATTATCATGCTTCATTTATTTCAATATATTTTGATGCTTTATTTCTTTTTTATTTTCCAAACGTAATACTGTAAAATCAATTTGTAAATGCACAAGGGTTTTAAATGCATCACTCATCTAATTAAGCAATGTGCCCTGTAGCATGTGACATGCTAAGGAAATATCCTGTTTCACACCATCAAATAAACATATGCAGTGATTCATTTCACATAGTATCCTTCATTTGATTGTGATTTATTTCTTAATTGTATTTCAGAACTTGTTTATTTTATTATTTATTTTATTAGGTCTTGATATCATTTCAAATTTATATTAAACAGCAAAAATGCATTCTTATAAAATCAAAAACAAATCTTTATAAAATTTAGTGTTATTAAATGCCATAAACGCTGTCACAGGTATAGAGGAAAAAGTCCTTTCAGATCTTCTTTTGTTAGTTTCTATATAGGTTGGGCTAGTAGTGCCATACATAGAACAACTAAGAAAAATACAATATGTGATTTTATAAACCTGCTAGCTTAGAAATCTTTGCTGATATGTTTTATTTTTAATATTGTTTACTGTCCTTATATTATGCAATTTGCTCAGACTATGGATAACTTGAGGATAATGACCATTCACACAGACAAAAAGGGTTTAATGTAGGTCAATGGAATGAAGTAATTAAACACAACAACTACATGCTGTGTAGAGGAAAACAAGATGTCTGTGAATAGGTTCTGTGATATCTTTTTGCAAAATAGACTGACAAATGAATAAACAAACAAACAAACAAACAAATAATAAAGTCAAACCTTAAAGCAGTTCACATCTTTTTAGAATACCAGTCCAAGGCTTTGAATATATTAGGAGTATAATAGGTGGTTGATATCTGGCAGATCTTTGGACTACAGCTCTCAGAATACTGCCCTACTGAGTAATACTGAGAGCTTTAGTCCCATCATAAATGGATGGTACCAGGTTGTAAAAATCTTCTCAGTCTATTCAAATAGACACATTAACATACTTGTATTCATTCCATTTCACATCTGTTACTTTTTATTTTTATTTTATTTTTATTCCTCCTATATTATACCTGCTAAATGTATACCACACCATTGAATAACATGATTCTTTCCAATGCTGATATTTCTGGAAACTGTGGCCAATTTTAATAATGAAGCGAAACAGAAAGCCTCAGTAGAAGGCTACTATTACCTTATGAGATAGATAGATAGATAGATAGATAGATAGATAGATAGATAGATAGATAGATAGATAGATAGATAGATAGATAGATAGATAGATAGATAGATAGATATCACAAATTAAAGTTGCTTTAATTGATCAATTACAGCAGGTAAAGCAGAGTTTTAGAGTTGTGACATAATACCGGTATTATCTTTATAACATCCATCTGTCCATCCATTCAGCCACATTCTTTAAAATCACAATTGCCAGGATACAGTTATTTAAGATGTTGAATAATTTGCTAAAAATCTGCCACATACTATTATAACAGGATGGTTTACAGCTTTTAAACTACAATTTAGTACATCATTTACTATTTGATTGTTTGCCACGAATATATTTGGTCTTTCAGCTAAAATTCCTTATATTTTTAAAATGGTGCTACAGTGACAAATAGGAAGGCTAAAATAAGATAGGATTCATGAGGATCAGATCAGTTTGATTCAATCATTTCATGTGAAAATACCTGAGGACAGCAAGGACATGAACAACCATTTCAGAGAGGGAGAAGGAAAATGAAGCAATTGTTATCTAGTTGCAGTTATAGCATGATTTTTTTCAGAAGTCTTATGCTCATGTGCTTCTTGTGTGAGATTTAAACTAGGTAAAAGTACTATATTTTAATACTGGCCCCACCCACTACACTGAGTGGCACAAGTCTACCACTTATTTATAATAAGATTTATGTTGCTGACCATCTCATATGTGACTGAATGACTAACATCAGTTAACATGTCAATAGTACAAAGAAAAATAAAATAGTGAAAACAATAATCAATACAATGCAATGGCAATGAGGTCTGAGGGAAAAAAAAAGCAAATCATGCAAACTAGACTCATACCCTGGCCCACAGCCTCAGGACACAGCCTTACAGAAGTCAGGGCCATCCAGATTTTGAGGGAAATATGTTAGTTTAGGAGCATGATACAAAAAATACTTTCTGTATTTCCTACTAAAAACTTGAGTAAGAGTGAGAAATTGCATCACCAGTTTTTATCGGAAGGTGCTCTGGGAACCTCAAAGAAAAAGGTTTGTCGGTAATGTGATCCTTAGCTAAGGGAATCTGCCCCTTCCAACTTTCCTTTGTCCCTCCTTCCCACTTTTTAACAAGTGTAAAAAAGGACTTGCATTCAAGCACAATGGTCCATATGAACATAGGTCTTGGTTTATACAGGTCTGTGTCTGAATGTAACCTTATTATCTCTTTTCATAAATGCTTGAATGCAAGTCCTTCTTATATTTGTAATTATTTCATATTCATTAAATCATGTGAACATATTATTGTTGTCTAAAATCTAATAGGTATTTCATTCAACCACATCTCCAAGTATATATTTTCTACTTTTTTCATAACAGCTTATTTTGAACAAGGTAAAACTTAGATTCCATTTTTTAAAAACTGTTGCCCTTTTATTTACTAAATTGCAGGATATTAGAAGCAGAAATATTCCCTGCTTACTCAGTATAGACTAATAAGACTTGTAGATAGAAATAAACCTCATTGGCATTTGTGCTAAAACCTGTGCAAGTAAAGCCAGCACTTTCTAAATAATTTTTTACACTTCATGGTATTTGAATATCTTGCTTAGTGACCCAAGCCACTATTTCAAATACAAACTGCATAATAAATGCACATTTCAAACATATCCCCTCAAGTAAATGGTTGTTTATGCACAAGTTCTGTATGCTGATTTTTAAAATATGCAAATATAGTTCTATGTATTTATGTCCCATTGATTATCATGGGAGTTAAGTATGCATAATAGTGTTCAGGAATATGCCAAAATTTTAAAAGGTCTTTCAGAAGTAAAAATTGTTATATATGTACCTTGGAGCATAAACATCACTGTTTTATAAGGTGTGTTTTAGTGATGTGTACATACACACAGACATACACATAGAAACATATTGCAAATATAAAAAACCTCCTTAATGAATATATGCAGTACAAGCTAATTAACCCAATTACTTCTACAGCTCATATTAATTAATATTGTATTATTATTTTACATTTAGTAATGTGGGCTCCTTGGTGCTCTATGAGCTTGGTTGTTTGCTTGTAGACATTTTCTAGCATTATTGTTACCTCATCAGTTAATAAAATATCTACAAATAAACAACCAAGCTCAGAAAGAACCAAGAACTCTATAGTTCAATCCTGAGCTACATATACAGTATTCTTTCTTATTGGATTTAGTAATGTTTCTGAGTAAACATTTGATTCATTCATCAGATGCCAGACTTTCTAGAATATTGCTTTATGCACAGTGGTAGTGCTTCTTCCCATTATTCATTCATTTATTTCACAAATCAGCAAGATAATCAAACCAATGCCATCTGGCTGTGAGTTCAACAGCAGTTGTTCTTCTTTTTTATGACAAAAAAAAAATCATATTTGCATGAAATATACTGTAATCCATGAATCCATTTTCTTCTTTAGGTTTTTACTTGGAGGCTCTTTTATTTTTCTTCTTAAAGATATTTTCAATCTAAAATCAATTCATGGGTGTTAATATAGTTCAACCCATACCGTCCTTTCACTTTTCCACCTTCATGGAGCTGATATTTATTCCAATTGATGTACTTCTTCTATAGGTGGTCATGTATTAGGGAAAATCTCAGAAGTATTGTTACTTTGGTCACTTTTAGGAATCAAAATAAACACTCAGAGCACCTGGGTTCACTGAAGTCCTATTGCTGGCCTAAAACTGGTCATCTTTATGCTTAATTTGAACACTGAGAGAATCGTCCTTTTAATTATGTCTTTAGGGATAAAGAGATTATACTGGTGAGGTTAAGAGAAATAGATTCTGATGACTGTTGGAGAGGTTATGCTTTTTTCTATTGTTCCACTGTTAATATATTTAACTCTTCTTTCTTTCTTTCTTTCTTTCTTTCTTTCTTTCTTTCTTTCTTTCTTTCTTTCTTTCTTTCTTTCTTTCTTTCTTTCTTTCTTTCTTTCTTTCTTTCTTTTCTTTTCTTTTCTTTTCTTTTCTTTCAAGCTATAAACTATTGTCAAGATTTATTGGAACTTAGTACATATCCAGTACATTCCACATTTCTTTACACCTTTGGCAATTTCAGTTTAAATTTATTTCTCACCCACCATATCTAGATGCTAAGCCAGGAGCAGAAAGAAGATAATAGTAAGTGAATATCTGTTAATGATGACTATCTAAATTAATTATTTAATTAATAAAAAAGGGAGTATCATCCTTTCACATTTACAATGGATAGGTTTCCTGCAGTAATATTCATGCTTTGTGTTATCAGGGCACACTAGATTATTTGTCACTAGTTCATGAGCTTGTGTATATCCTAAGGTAGTAAGATGAAAAATAAATTTATATAAATGATATCATTTAATAGGTTCAGGCTGTTTGCTAAGCTTTTCTTACTACTTTTCCTCTGTCCTGACATTTCCCCCCCCCCCACTTTTTCAGTGAAAAGTTGTCTGACAAAGGCTTTGCTGATATGAGTGTGAATAGTAACAGTGGGTTCTGGAGTCTACCATTTGTTCCAAGCTGTTTTTCTAAGCAACCACTTTCCTGGCAGAACGATATGCCTTTCACAATGTTTTATAACTCACCACGAATTATTCACGAGTATATTGATTGCCACTGTTGCTGCAAATTGCATTCTACAGGATCAGCTGATGATACAGCCCATTGTACAGCCTTCTACTGTGAAGGATCTCTTAGAATCAGTATGTTAGTTACTTTGGAAGCAGGAACCTGGAGATGTCAAAAAATAAAGACTTACAAGAATAGCCCTAGGTAAAGCACTTGAGACAGCAGCTGTAACATTTCTGTTTTTCAGCAACTGTTTGCTTATAAAAGCCTCTCCACTGGCACTTAATGTCTCGTGGGGATTTCTTTATTTGTTTAACATCACACTGTTGTATTGACAGCAAAGCCCCATCAAAAACACTATACCTGAAAATAAGTGGAGCTCTGTGAACTGTAGCTTGTGCAATTATCTGATGCAATAATTTCAAGATTTTAGGAATTTCGTTCAATGAGAAAAGACAATAATAGGCATTACACCCCAAATCTCTTCTAAAAATGTTGATTTCTTAATATTTTTTAAAATCATAAATTATTTTATATCCTTTAGCATACATAATGCATAAATCAGTATCCTACCTAATTTTTTACCATTCTGTAATAACTGATACTGAGTTTGTGAAATTAAAATTAAGATCATGCTAAAAGCTATTGTTCAATTTCCTGAAAGTTTTCTTCCTCTGGGAATGAGGTTTCAATTTTTTTTATACCTCATTATACAAGTCCTTCATAATTTATTTGGCAATGTTTCTAGTTTATTGTTGCAATGTTCCTAGTGGATAACAGTTTTTGTTCTAGTAAAAATTGGAATGTGATTTCAAGTGGTTTTGGAAAAAAAAAAAACACCTCACATTAGTTTGAAGGAAAAAAGATATCATATGGTATTTCTGGCCTTCCTATTGCTTTAGAAAGCTGCTTCCATTGCATTTTACTAAAATATTAAATAGTACTTTTTATTGTTTTATATCAGTAGTCCTTGACAATTCTATAAAAAAGCATTCACTCCATTTTTAATTTTCAGAAGTTTTACTAGAGCTTCATTGGGATCCAAAGATATGAAAAGGGAGAAAGTGAAAAAATTATGCTGATGTTTGATGGTGGTTTTGATTGTGCCAATATGACAAACCTATTACTTAAATCAATTCAGTTAAAGAGAAACGTAAGATAGGTTGTGTGAATACTTCATTAAATAGTCATAACTGATTTTGGCTACCTTTTTATACAATTTATTTATTTATTTGTTTGTTTGTTTATTTGTTTATTTATTTATTTATTTGCCGCCCATCTCATAGCAAAAGACTTTGGGCAGCTTCCAGCAGAAATCCTATAATTAAAAGATCAGGAGGAAAGAAACAGGATATGCAAGGGGGGAAGGTAGGATTACCTCTTAATTCAACCACCACCTCCAGTTTGATGTTCCCCCATTAGGACCCAGGCATTCTGACAGAGCTACATCTTCAGGCTCCTGCAGAAGGACAGAAGGGTGGAGCCAATCTCCCCGCAGGGGATAAGATGTTTGAAAGGCAGGAGCAATGACAGAGAAGCCCTTCTCCTGGACCCTGCCAACCAGAATTCCTTGATTAATGGTACATGAAGCATGCCTCCTCTATCGATGAGGGTGGAGTAGGCTAGTCCCAGTGGGATGAGACAGTTTCTCAAGTAGCCTGGACCACATGCGGGACTTTAAAGGTAATAACCTTTAATTGAATCCAGAAGCAGACCAGCAGCCAATGCAGCTTACAGAGCAGTGGTATAATATGGGTCATTCTAGGGACCCCAAGAACTGCCCATGCTGTCTTATTTTGCACCAGTTGAAGCATCCAAATGCTCTTCAAAGATAGCCCCATGTAGAGCACATTGCAATAATCCAGATGTGAGATGACCAGGGCTTGAATGACTGAGCACCGGGACTCCTGATCCAGGCAAGTCTGCAACAAGCATATCAATCAAAGTTGTGCAAGGACTCTCCTAGCATGAGTGCTAATCATGATTTATCACAATTAACTTCTCACCATACAGAATCTAGAATCATCTCATTCCTCACTCAAGGGATAGTTTTGAAGATCCCCTTCCTAAAGTCATTGTATTCTACCAATTTGAAAAAGATTCCCAACATCCCCAATTTTCAAATGAAGAAGTTTTGAGACAATAGCTAATATTGCAAGGCAGACTATCCTATCAAAATCAGTTCAAGAGCACAACATAAAATTAGCCAGGAAAGCACAAAGACAGGTAGCTAAAGATCTGCAACCCATTCCCATCTTGGCATAAGTACTGCAAGTATTTAGGACTCCACAATCAGAAAAGCACAGAATACGACAGGGAAAAACTATTGTCACTAACATTGAGATTCACCTGAACTTTGCCAAAAATTACCTGGGAAACCCTTCCATACATCTGGGATAATACTTTACAGAGAGATACATTAAAACTTGAACTTTTGATGCTGCATGGGTTTCACAATGCCTGGTAGAAACCAAAAACTGCATTCCACAATTTAGAATCTCGATTTTCAAGCATGGAGAGGTAGTTGCATAATTCAGTAATGTACTGATGTCTCATGATCTGGATGATTTGCTGTCAGTGAAGAGACATGAATTTTGTTCTGTGTCAGAGAATTCTGTAGAAAATATCAGACCATCTGTTTTGCAGCCAAAAGTGAAACCCAAGTGGGCCATACAACAAGATGATACTCCCAAGCACACAGAAGGTGTAGAAACAAATGGATACAGTGAAAGCAAGTTAGTGCTTTGAAATAACTAAGTCAAAGGCTGGATCTAAAATCCATAGAAGTGTTGTGGCAGACCATTCAGAACATGACATATGCAGTTCATGTTAGAACTCACAGTTCGCTATGGGAAAGGGCCCCAAATTTGTACACAATAATAGGAAAGTTTGGTCACCAACTGCAGGAAATGTCTGGTTGCACTTATAGAAGCTAAAGATGGTGCAACTCATCACTAAACATGAGGATGTGGTGACTTTTTCACATTGACCTGGTGCATATTATATTACTTTGTTTATGAAATAAATGAAACAAATACAAATGTTAGGGTTTGTTTTTGTTTTCCTGTCAGATTTCTTTTTTTAATAATAGTAGGACCCACATGAAGCTATTATAATATTTAGTGCAAAGGATATAAACATTCAGAAAATCTGAAATGGGGCAAATATATTTTCATAGAAGTATATATTTTGTTCCTAGAGGATTGTTTTAATTTGCCAGTTTCTTTCCATAATTGTCTTTTGTTACTGCTGCTGTTACAAAAGATACATAAAGGGATAACTATCTCACTGTGACAGAGTTGTGGGATTTTATAAAAGTCTTTTCTGCATGTTATTTTTCTGATACAAATTGTTCTATTCCCTCCTGTCTACCAGAGCAATTATTTTACCACCAGAACAAAGCATACAGATACCAGTACTGCACTTGAATGTTTTCCCTATAAGATAGTTTGGCAGATTCAGATCAGGAATATATATGGGGAAAAAGTAGAAGAAATTACTGCAATGTCTAGTTTGGTTTCTTCATACTGTAGCTGCTTTTACCTATGGGATGAGAATCATAGCTCTCTTAAACTCAATTTTATGGACAATATTCTTGTAAAACACCAGAAATGTCTTTAATATGGCTGATTGTCTGAAGCTGCAAGATTATAACCTTGAAGCTCATTTGCTGAAATGCTGTATGTTGATTATAAAGGCTAGATCATTCCCAAAGCTCCCACCAAGAGACTGGATTATGTTTCTGGATGAAAACTTGTAGTCTTTAACCCCTGGAATGAATTAGCCATCACTTCCCTGCCAGATGTTATAAACATATGTTCCCTTTTCAGACTTCCATACTCAATATACAGATGCCAAGGCAGTAGACATTTGAAGGATAAGAGAAACAACACACTTTGTCCCTATTTTAGTGTGCCAATGCTCCACTTGTGCTTAATGCATTAATTATCTTTGCACAGTGACAAGTGAACAAAACATGTTATTATCTAGTATAGGGATTATATGACTCATGGTTGAACATTATTTTCTCTAGAACTTCTCTAAAAAACCAGCAAGTACCATTAAATTGCACATATGATTCATTAGCAAATAAAAAAGGCTTATAGTAAACACATCATCCTACTTCCTCATGGAATAACTTGTTGATATTTTTGTAATTTATCTGTTCTTGCTTAAGATCACTTCTATTATATATTTTAAGATGTTAAATTGTTCCATTAGAGCAAGTATATTATTTTTACTTACAAATATTTTTAATTAAAAGAATCCTCCATGTTTTTCTGTTTCTATATTCAACTGCATTCTGATTGACGCTACCTTATCCAAGTTCATTCAGTTTAGTTTACTTTTGTTTTCTAATACACTGTACAAACATTTCTGCTAGCATTTATTTCTTGAATGCTAGGGAGGAAAGGCAATCAAGCAAAGAGTACAGCCCTTTCTTTCAAAAGACCATTTTATTCAGATTCTTTTCTCTCATTATTATTTTTGTAGGACATCCATTCCATTTTTTGTAATTTTTATATTTTATGTTTACCTAATGCACAATGGGCAAAAAGACAGCACATTCATACTTGCAAGATTCTGTTAATATAGCCATTCTCAATAAGTATAGTCAGTGCTTTTTTTCTAAAAAAAAAAAAAGGTGCCAGAACTCACACATCTCATACAACCCACTTTGCCTACCCTATAAGGTTCCATCCAAAAAAGGTGCTGGAACTCCGTTCTGAGCGTTCTATGAGAAAAAAAGCCCTGAGTATAGTACTAGTTTTCCTGAAAAGATAATTTTCTAGTCTAAGTGGAGCTGACATTCAAAGCTATACTGACAATAACTATGTTTCACATTGATCACCCAAAACAGAAAATGTCAACTGAGTGCCTGAACTAAGTGTGTTCCACAATTTGCTTCAACAGTGAATACTAAAAAAGTAATGTATAAATTGACCATCATCCAAATTGAAAAAAATACCAGATGATATGTATGTAAGAGATTAAATGACAAATAGACTACTGATTTGGTTCCTTCTGCTAGACAACCAGGACATAGAATTATAAAGCAACTACATTTTTAGCATTAAATCCTCACATGCTATGTAGCACATTGGGCAGCAAGGAATCTCCTGCAGTTTTGGTTTAGGATGAGTACTTCAGTGTCTTTGATGTGATGTTAGACTCTTTAAGTCTTCCATGAATGTGAAGCATTAATCTTCCATGAAGCACCTACAAGAAAATCCAAAACTGAAATCCTGACCTACTGCTGAAAACAAGTTGATTATGAAATGTTATTCTGAATCCAATCACTTAGCAAGGCGATTTCAAAAACTGATATATATTATTTTTGGAATAAAATACCTTAGATTCGAATTATTACAGAACAAACGCTTTTTATAGAAGAGCATAGAGATCACTTTGAAAAGGGAATGCAAATCACAAAGAAAGAATGCAAATGTGAATGTGCATTTAGCTCCAGGGAATAAGGGATTGAGAATGAAACTCAAGATAACCCTGCATGGATTGCCCCTGTGACTATGTAGACAGATGGGAGGATGCTAACCACGAGAATACATGTGAGCAGTCAGATGAGGAGTCCTGAACTCATTGGTAGTCTCACATTACAATGAACAAGGACATACGTTCAATTTCACAACTACTAAGATTGTTGAACGGGTATAAAGATAGATAGGAAAATGATTGAAATCTGGGAAATGGGCCCCTTGTCAATCAACAGGAAAGCTGATTTATCACCATCTTATCAGGTACTTAGGAGCTGAAGACTTGACAGCATGGGGAACCAACAGCCAATGACTTAATAGTCAGCCATCAACACCCCAATGAACAAATAAAAAGCTACACACAATCAGGCATTACATAAATACTATGCTTAGAATTCTCCAAAGCCCACATTCTGGTAGACAGAAGTTCCCGGTGGATGGGCCCTAGTACAAGTCAAAAAGCTCGGAATACTAAACCTGTGGCCCAATGACTGACCTAGATTGGATCAAGATAACCTGCCTTGATTCTTTTTGGCATAAGAGGGAACAAAGTGATACTGGAAGTCTTTCAAGACAGTCTGTTCTTATTAGAATTCCAATAATACTTATCTGTTTCCTGACTTGGCCTACCTTGAAGGGATGACATCAGTTTTGAAAGCACCATTAATCTGTAATCAGAGAAGCATCAAAAATTGTTTTAAATTATGAAAATGGTGTCAGATCCTTGAGGTATCCTTCAGTCTATAGAACAACATGCTGAATCACTGATACAATATCAAGAGCAAGTGTATGCAAATGGTAAATTATCACAATGCCATAGTCTGTAGGAATCCATCGCACTCCCCCTTCAACTTCTTTCTAGCTATAAGCATAGCCATAAGAAGTGCTTCAGAAAACGTGAATGTCAAGCTGCTAATAGGAAACCACCCGAGGCAAATTCTGCAACAAGCTAAGCTCTTGTGAAAGATACATTGTAATAAAGCACTTATTGCAAGTGGATGTTGCCTATCTAGATAGCTCCATTCATAAGGAAACAAGCACTACCAGCTGTAGCCCATTCATAGTTTAGCACTATTGAAACCCTCACAGCAAAAACCAAATAAACTAAGAATAGAAGATGAGGGATTTAAAATCTCCAGGGTGGTCTTTGTTATGAGTCTGTTGAAAGAAAGAGCAGCCAACTGCTCTGTGGCCCTAACTATGGATAATGAACCATTTCTGGATAATTACAAGAACTTCATGGAAAGATTTAAAGTACCTTTGATAATTCAGCAACATTGGGAAATTTGAACTTTCTAAATTCATTTTCACTCTTCATCATTTTTTATTCCAGTTGTAATTTTTGTCTATCATATTCTTTTTTCTGGTTTGTTGCAAACCTTATAAAAATTATTCTATGCATGTTTTGCTTATCTCACATATTGTTATCTCTGACATAATTGGAGTTACATTTATTTTTTTAATTTTTTTTTAAAAAATTTTTGCACTTCAATTACTCCTTTTTGGAGTAGCAGCCTATCATTTATCCTTCATTTAAATGGCAAGGATTATCTTTGAAACCATGATATTATAATTGGGTTGGGATATGCATATGTCACTGGGAGGATCTCTATTTCCTTAATAGATATTGTGAAGGTTTCAATTATGTTGGAAAACCCAATTGTGTTCACAATATATAAGGTGCTATTGAAGTATGACATAGATGTAAAAAATTAAAAACTGTACGATAAAGTGGAAGCAAAACTTTGAAAAAGTAGTCACAGTAGAATTATGGCAAGAGGTATGGTAAAAAGTAATAAAATTTACTCCAAGCTGTAAGTCTGGGGAGGGAAACACCCTATACCATATAATGCTATGAATAGATTATGTCTATCTGTATCTTCCAAAAAAGACACAAGTGAGAAGTTCATTTTCCTTTTTTTACCATAAAGAAGGAAAAATATTTTTAAAACCATGTAATTTTAAGGTTGGAAAATACTTCATTAAAAATTTATGTGGGTTGTTCTATGATTTCTCATCTCAGTTTACTTCTTTGTTTTTCATCATCCTTCTTTCCTTTTGTTTCCTAAGTTGATGCACCAAGATTTTTGTGGCTTAATTGCATTATCAAAATTCGATTAAAGAAGCACTTTTTTTTTTACAAAAAAGGAAAATTGGAAAGATGTCAGGTTCAAATGTAGTGATAATCTGACAGCTCAATATTATTCTTTTTTTAAAAAAGCAGAGTAAGAACTGTTGAAAGTATTATCAAGGTGAGATGCCAGTAATGTATCTATCCTCAATCTCCTTGAGCTCTCAGTGGCTTTTGATACCATTGACCGTAGTATCCTTTTGGAATCATTATTAAGGAATTAATTATTGCATCTACTTAAGGAAATAGACTTTATTGAAAGAATCATTGAAAGAAGAATAATTTCAAGAATTAGAATCTAAGCATGACTATAGCAAATATACCCTGAAATGAAAACCAAATCAAGTTATTGAAACAAGATTCTTGTGACTATATGAGCAGCAAACAGATTTAATAAATAAATAAAATTGCACAGTGTAGCAGCTTAAGAAAAGTATATTTAAAGCAGAAAAAGATGGTTTTTGCTGCTCAAAAAAATGTCAAAAACAATAAATATTGTTTGCTGAAATAAAGATCAAACAGCTGATGGTACAGTATAAGTAGATGCAGTCCAATCACATAAAATTATTATCCTCTAAGCAAAATAGGTGTGATTGAATTGAAAAAATATTACATTAGTCTTCATATAAAACTTCCATAAAACTTACCATAAGCATTAAATCATAGATTGCCTAAGTTTGGAATAATTTAAACAATTCAATTTATAAACAACAGCAATCCATAATTATATGCTACCTTTACAATTCCTAAATCCTTAGTAAGATTTGAATGATTAAGAAAATCAGAAGAAAACTAGAAACACACATTCAGTGCAACTGGAACCATCCTCATCCTCATCCTCATCAGCATCATGGAGTATGGATTTCTGAATGTTTCTTCTTTGCTTTATTTTCCTTATCAAAGAGACTGATTAACCACTCATGCCTTTTGTCTCCTAGTTTATATTTCACCCTTACTGACTCAGTGGTAATTTTCTCCTGAAAGCTTTTCTAATTTCTAAATATTGAGGGCAGAGCAAAAGATCAATGTGTTGGACTTATATTGTGTTGGGAATGTTTTGCAAATCAAACTGGTTGTGGTATGAACAATTTACTGTAAGTTAAAAGTAAAAAAATATGTAAGAAGATAATCATGAATCTCATATTTTTTTTGCAGGGTGATGGTGTTGTATTTTTCATATCTGGCAAATATATTCCATTGTGTTTCACTTTATTGGATATTGCACCTATTGATTTTGGTGTCACCAACATTAATACATATATTGCAAAAAAGGGGCTTCCTTTTGAAGTTTTTGGAGGAAAGGAAAGGAAAGGAAAGGAAAGGGGGAGCGAGAAAGGAAAAGGGAAAGGGGAAGGGGGAAGGGGGAAAGAAGAAGGGGGAAAGAGGGAAAGGGGGAAGAGAGAAGGAAAAAGAAGAAAGGAACAGAAGAAAAATTGCTAGCTAACTATGGTATTACAGATACAACTTTACTCTTATGCCCATTAGTCTCAGATGTTACATAAAATAGAGTAAGGTAATATCTATCAATTCCCCATCACCATTTAGATAATAACACACTCTCCTGGGGTTTCCTTATCTAACTGAAAATATGTTGAGTTGTTAATACATTTTGCTATTCAGATTTTTTTACTTTTCAGCCCAATTTCTGTTCATCTCAATGTTTCAGTTTTCTTCCTAGAGGAAAATTAAATATGAAACAGTGTTGTCTCCCTGAAGCAGAAAATTTGTTAGGAATTGTAGAGGCTAATGACACTCAGCTGTTTGAATTCCAACAGGTTTAAAGCAGTGCAGTAACCCCTGAAATTTAGAGCCACACTAATAAATTTAAACCAAACAACCAAATACTTAAAGGCTCAACTTAAGTTGCTTTATTTGAATTATTCAGTAGGAGCTAACCATGAAGAGATTTTTAGCATGCCACTTATCATAGAGTATGATGTGAAGAAGACAACAATGAATATTTGTCACAAGACAGCTATTTTTTCACAATGTTTTCTTAGACTATTGCTTGAGGACATATAGTAACTGATATCTTGTTGAAATTAATATATTTTTGTAATAAAGTACTGTACCAGCAAATGTTTTTTGAGATATAACATGCTCAAAAGTATACATATGAACACCTTCCACTCCCATACACAATATTTATTACTATCTATTCTGTAGCGACCCAGTTTGGTTAACAACCACATACTTAGCAAATGGAAGTGTCAGTCCCAATTGTGATGATAAGTCAAGGACTATCTGGAAGTATGTAAATAAGCATAACCATTCTCTCCTTGTGGTCCATTCTGGAAGAGTTTTATTATACTATTGTACCATTTAAATGTGATATCATTTAAAATCCTTAACAGGATCTAGATACCCTGAATAAGGTCACTATGATATGAATCCAAACTGATTGCAGACGGATATGGGTTGATCTTATCTATTGACTTTAACAAATTACACAGTAGTTTATGCAGTAAATAATAATTAATTAAATAATAATGACAGATACAGAAAAGTAATGCTCAAAGATTTTCCTCACTAATTTTAAGAATTTTGTTGTGCTTTTATCTTAGGATGTTTATGCTTTTAACATAAATCAGGAAAAAATGCTTCAGTTTTCATATTAGTATAACCTTAGAGCCCATCCTTGCAGTTCAATAAAGTCCACAATTCTTATTTCAGGATTCTGTCTGAGCCTAAAAAAAATGCAGCCAAGGCCAAAATTATTATTTTGTTTTTTTCAAAGTTACATGGATGTGCTTTAAGAAAGAGTAGAGAGGCTGTTCATTCTCACTTATATGCAGCCCCAAATATTTATTCTGAAAATTTGTGTATATACAAGTCCTATGGAGGTGCGGTGGCTCAGTGGTTAAAGATGCTGAGCTTGTCAGCTGGAAAACTGACAGCCTGAGTTTGGGACTTGAGTGCCATGCGATGGGATGAGCTCCCATTACTTGCCCCAGCTTTTGCCTCCCTAGCAGTTCGAAAGCATGCAAATGTGAGTAGATAAATAGGTACCACTTTGGTGGAAAGGTAAGCATTCCATGCACCTTGGTGTATATTCATAATTGCAATAGAAAGAATTTGTAATAATTTGGCAGTGAAAACAACAATAGTTTTCTGGCATACGACCTAGTATCCTATTTCCTGCTGGTTTAATTGTTACCATATTTTCAGCATGCACGACATATAAGTTCTCATGCTAAAGCAGTCAGCATCATTGAAAGCAAGTACAGGCCATCTGGAGCATAACTGAAAGATTTGTCTGGAAGAAAATCTATTGTTATGTTTCTATGGCCAATTTTAAATAGCTATCAAAACAGAGAGGCTTTTTTATGTGGCATCCTTCCTACTAATCTGCAAATAAGGAATCTGTCTGATAACGAAAAAGTATTCAACAATCAAGCTCAAGTAGCTTAGAGACTGCTTCTAAAAATAGAAAAAATACCTTCCCTATCACAAATTAATCTCATTTCAAAATGATTTTCAAAATACAGTTTATGCAATGCAAATCCCTGCTCCCAAAATAACCTGTAGCTGTGGTTGTTATGCCCAGCCAAGAGATAAATTACTGTTCAGTGAACTGTTTCAGGATGGCTACGTGAAGTGAAGTTAGGATTAAGAGAACTGATGAAGCATAATATACCATGAAAGAAATAAAAACATTTTATAGAACATATAGGTATTATTAACAGGTTCCCTCTGCTTTTTCAAACATAATTATTTTTCTCAGTAGGAAACGCTGTTTGAAAAAAAAACCCACAAGAATTTCATATGTTATATGAGAGTATGAACAGCAAACAGGGTGAACTAGAAATTCAGGTTAAGGAGGGCAGATATGATATTGTTGCATTACAGAAACATGGTGGGATGAAACCTACAAATGGAACACACAGCTAGAGGGATTTAAATTATTTAAAAGAAACAGACCAAACAAAAGAGGAGGTGGAGTTGCTCTCTATATAAGAAATAACTACATCTCTATAGAAATAGAGCACAACAATGATGAAAACTGTCTTGAATGCATTTGGGTCAATATAAAAGGGGGGGAAATGACATTGCCATAGGTGTATACTATAAGCCACCCAAGCAAAGAGAGAAAATAGATGAACTTTTTGCTAGTCAGCTAACTAAGGTATATAGGAAGTACATCACAATAGTAATGGGGGATTCTAATTACCCTGACATCAACTGGGAGACAAATTCTGCACCAAGTGGAAGATCAAACAGATTCCTGACAAACCTAGTACACAACTTTGTCTCCCAAAAAGTAGAGAAGGGAACTAGGGGATTAGCCATATTGGATCTAATTCTCACTAACAGAGATGAAATGATAGAAGGTGTTGAAGCCACAGGAACCTTGGGAGGAAGTGATCATGCAATATTGGAATCCAACATTATGGAAGCACAAGCAATAGAAACACAGTCAAACTAGAGTCTTGGACTTTAAGAGAGCTAATTTCAATAAACTTAGAGAGGGCTTGGGAAGGATTCCATGGATGAGAATCCTCAAGGAGAAAACAACTCAAGAAGCTTGGGAAATTTTGAAAAGTGAGATAATAAAAGCCCAGTCTAGCACAACACCAACAAAGAAGAAAAATAACAGCTCTCAAAAGAAACCAGCATGGCTGCATAAAGAACTCTCTGATAAATTGAAAGATAAAAAGGACAAGTATAAAAAGTGGAAAGAGGAGCACATAACTAAGGCAGAATATCAGCAAATAGCCCGAGCCTGCAAAGATGGAGTGAGGAAAGCTAAGGCTCAAAATGAACTAAGGCTTGCGACCAAAGTCAAAAATAACAAAAAAAGTTTCTTTCAACATGTAAAAAGTGAAGGGAATGATTGGTCCATTAGTGGGTGAAAGTGCAAGAAGGTGACAAGCAATAGGGAGAAAGCAGAACTATTTAACTCGGTTTTTGCATCTGTCTTTACACAAAGGGAAAAAACAGACCAAACCTATCAAAAATAGTGCCATAAAAACAGAATAGAAACACAAGTTAAGATAGGCAAGAAAATGGTAAGTGAGCACCTGTCCAGCCTAGATGAGTTCAATTCACCAGGACCAGATGGATTATACCCCAAGGTTCTCAAGGAACTGGCAGATGTGATCTCAGAACCACTGAACTATATTTTTCAAAGATCCTGGAGCACTGGGGAACTACCAGAGGACTGGAAAAGAGCTGATGTAGTTCCCATCTACAAAAAAGGGGAAAAATGGATCCAGGAAATTACAGACCTATCAGCCTGACCTCAATAGATTCTGGAAAAGATAATCAAACAATGAATCAGCGAACACCTAGAGGCAAACAAAGTCATTACTAAAAGCCAACATGGGTTTGTCAAAAACAGATCATGCCAGACAAATCTTATTGCATTATTTGACAAAATTAGTGGATCAGAGGAATGCTGTGGATATAATTTACTTGGACTTCAGTAAGGCATTTGACCGGCCGTACTCAGCATGTGGTCCTCAATAGATTTGGATGAGGGGATAGATGGGGAACTCATCAAATTTGCAGATGACACCAAGCTGGCAGGAATAGCCAACACTCCAGAAGACAGGCTTAAGATACAGGAGGATCTGGACAGACTCGAACACTGGGCACTATCTAACAAAGTGAAATTCAATGGTGAAAAAGTAAGCTTCTACATTTAGGCAAGAAAAACCAAATGTACAGGTACAGTATAGGTGCTACCTTGCTCAGTAGTAGTAACTGTGAGAGGGATCTTGGAGTCTTAGTAAACAATCACTTAAATATGAGCCAGCAGTGTGCTGCAGCTGCCAAAAAAGCCAACACAGTGCTAGGCTGCATTAAAAGAGGGATAGAATCAAGATCATGTGAAGTATTAATACCATTTTACAATGCCTTGGAATACTTGGAATACTGCATCCAGTTTTGGTCACCACGATGTAAAAAAGATGTTGAGACTCTAGAAAGAGTATAGAGAAGAGCAACAAAGATGATTAGAGGACTGGAGACTAAAACATATAAGGAACGGTTGCTGGAATTGGGTATGTCTAGTTCAGGGGTAGGCAACCTTGGCTCTTTTATGACTCGTGGACTTCAACTCCCAGAATTCCTGAGCCAGCCATGCTGAGGGGAAAGGGAGAGTTTCCAAGCTGAGCCATGCTGGCTCAGGAATTCTGGGAGTTGAAGTCCACGAGTCATAAAAGAGCCAAGGTTGCCTACCCCTGGACTAGACCAAAGGGTAGGCAACCATGGCTCTTTTATGACTGGTGGACTTCAACTCCCAGAATTCCTGAGCCAGCCATGCTGAGGGGAAAGAGAGGTTTCCAAGCTGAGCCACGCTGGCTCAGGAATTCTGGGAGTTGAAGTCCATGAGTCATAAAAGAGCCAAGGTTGCCTACCCCTGGTCTAGTTTAATGAAGAGAAGGATGAGGGGGGACATGATAGCAGTGTTCCAATATCTCAGGGGCTGCCACAAAGAAGAGAGAGTCAAGCTATTCTCCAAAGCGCCTGAAGGCAGGACAAGAAGCAATGAATGGAAACTAATCAAGGAGAGAAGCAACCTAGAACTAAGAAGAAACTTCCTGACAGTTAGAACAATTAACCAGTGGAACAACCTGCCTCCAGAAGCGGTGAATGCTCCAACACTGGAAGTTTTTAAGAAGAGACTGAACAGTCATTTGTCCGAAATGGTATAGGGTTTCCTGCCTGAACAGGGGGTTGAACTAAATGACCTCCAAGGTCCCTTCCAACTTTATTATTATTATTATTATTATTATTATTATTATTATTATTATTATTATTATTATTATTATTATTATTATTATTATTATTATTATTATTATTATTATTATTATTATTATTATTATTATTATTATTATTATATGCACTGACACAGGCAAAATTGCAGTATTTAATTATTTTCTTTTTGGTTTTAGTTTAGTTTAGTTTTCCAAATTTAAATATGGATACTTATTTTAAAAAAGATTTTTTTAAAAAATATATCTTTAAAAATACTTTAAAAATGTTTCCAGGTAGGGTTAGGGTAGGGCAGGGTTAGGGTTAGACCCTTAGGCAGGTACTGTTCCAACAGTATATGGGTTTAAAATTAATATAATCAATTTCCAAGGGTTTTGGTCGATACCTGTTTCTTGTGTTCTCTGTTTTATATAGGATTATTAAATATAATAATACTACCATTAGTTGAAAGTTGCATATACAACATTGCAGACTTTGTAACTGAGAAACCTCTAACAGTTTACTGGATAGTATTATTAGGAACGAGATTGATATTATATACTGGTGGGAACTTAGAACAGTTGGACAATTTGTTGTTGCTACTATTCTCACCAGAAATACATACCTTTCAGGAATAGATTGATGAATTAGGAATGAAGTATCATCAACTCACGGGAAACATAGTATTCTAGACATTTCTTTTTATTCTTTCCTTGGAAGATTCCTAGGTAATCTGTCCCTATTCATGCAAAGTAACTTTAAAATGCTAATCAGGAAAAAATGATACACAAGAGAAACAAAACTTTAACAGACAGAATCTGGACAGGGCCCACAGAGCTTAATTTTCAGGGTGCCCAGCATAAAGCCTATCTTGAAACAATTACTCTGAACTTTTCTTTGACAAAAGTAACTTTAAAAAATGGTTTATGCTGTATCACCTGTCTTCAATTTAAAGCAAGCAAGCAAACAAACAAACCTAACTATCTAAAGTTATTTGTTGAAAGAACCACAAAAAATATATCTTTCACCACAACCCCATGACGTGTCCCAGCTGCAGCCATTTATTGGCTTAGTCAAGAGCGCTACTATTTTGCTTTAAAATGTCAACTTTAATTCATCCATAGATTCACTAGCTGTCAAACACTGTTAATCAGAACTGGAATCAGTATTCCACTTAGAAATAAAATCAGCTCCTTTTATATTTTGAATTCAGCATTGAATCAAACATCGGCTTTGATGGACTAGATATTACTTTAAATCTCAAAATCTCAGAATGGTGAGAAATCTAAAATGAATGAAATATAAAACATTACTATAGGCAATCTGTTCCTAGCATCCAATAAAACTGCCCTGGTTTCAGTTATAAAAAAGTTGTAAAATTTCAGGAAAATCTAGAGAATAAAATATAAATGCATTTCCAGTAATGATTCTCATTGGACTAGACAATGTGGTACCCTCCAGATATTTTGAGTGTTGACTTTCACAATGTCTTTCCTTGGCTATATTGGTTATGATTATTCTAATACTAATTTTCTCTAATACTTTCTTTGGCTTACATGAAATCCTGGACAGATAATTCAAATTATACTGGCTAGTTATTCCTCTGTGTGTGTGAGCACTTTTTCCTGAGAACTCAAACAAAGGATATGGGTATCTTAAGGCAGAGATAGGACGAAAGTAGATCTTGATAAAATCTACTAGTGCAGTATGAATTTGAGTAATTTTCAACAGAAATGTAATGACTCTAGCTTCTAGATATTTAACAGTAGCTTGTTTAACAACTTTGGTTCTTTTACATTTTGTTGTTGAAATGTTATATATATATTAGAATGAATTGTTGTGTGGAAAGACTATGAGCACAGTAAAATTTTCAGTTTCAAGGTTGCCCTTCTCTGATAGTAGGAGCTAGGAAGCATACCTTCTCCGTGGCAGGCCTTGTCCTATGGAACACACTTCCCCCTGAAGTTCAGAGGGCCTCTATCCTCCTAGCTTTCCATAAAGTTTTGAAGACCTGGCTTTTTCCTTAGCTCTAGATCAGTGATGGCGAACCTTTTAGAGACCGAGTGCCCAAACTGCAACCCAAAACCCACTTATTTATCACCGGGTGCCAGGTGGGCGTGGCCCACTGGGTGGGCGTGGCTGTGGTGGTCATGGCAGACTAAGTGGGTGTGGTCAAGGTAGGCGTGATCACCTTGATGTTGCTCGTGGGGACACCTGTGGGGGCCGGGCAGGGTTGGGCAGAGATCCAGGGGGTCTCTGGCAGGTGGGGCGGTAGGCAGGAGGTTCATCCTGCCGAATGAGGCGAGGCAAGGCGAGATACGGCAGGGGTGCCATTGTCACAGGGCAAGGCAAGGCAAGGCAGGGGCCAGGACGGCTGCTGCCTGACACCATCGGCCCCCACACACAGAGGCCAGTGAGCGCATGGGTGCTGGGATGCATCCGGCCACGTGGGACCTCGGCGAGTTAGCGGGTGGCTGGTTAAAGAGGGATGGTTGCCATCTTTGGGGCATGGCAGGCGTGCCCACAGAGAGGGCTCTGAGTGCTGCCTCTGGCACCCGGGCCATAGGTTCGCCACCACTGCTCTAGATGAAATGATTGCATATTGAAAGATTAACTTAATACTAGGTTTTTGTTTTTAATGTTTATGTTTTAAATAATTTTAATATATTTTTATGTCATTTTATTATTGATATTGATTTAATTTTTGATTGGGAGCTGCCCAGAGTTTGATATAAAATATGTGAGTAAATAAATGCTTTAAATAGATAAATTTACATATGGGCTATCAGCCTTGTTGCTTGGACCTCCTTTTTTATCTTTTTTTTTTTTAAACAATTCCTTTTTTGGCCCCACTTTTATGGAAGTAGATGACTATTTACTGCCATTTTGTTTTGTTTTGATTTGATTTGGAAAAGAGTTAAAATTATAATATAATCTTATTCTAGGCATATCATAGTTAAAAAAAAGAAACCTTAAAATTTTAGAAGTCCACAAAAATGTACAATTAGTCAGATACAACGTGATCCCATCCACTTGGCAACATTTCTCCAAAAATTTTAAATACATTTATTAGTCACCAAAAGGTGGTCTATTTTGCCATATAAACTGCTGTAGGAGAAAAAAAAGGGAAGGGAGGATTTTCACATCCTTTCTAGAAATTTAAACAAACTGATCTAGATTAATTTAGATTACTGATACAAATAAACACTCAAACACAAATTCAATTTACTCTCTCATCATGTCTTGGGATAGGCTAGCAAGGAGTAATAAACCAACTCTATACTTCAAAATCAACATAGAATTAGCCCTTCAAACATGGTGGTTTGTGTTTCAAAAATTCTCCCTACGTACAAGTTGGAAAGTCCTTAACACTCATCCAGAATGAACTGTTTTACAATTCATAGACACATAGACTCTTGCATTTGCAACAGAACTAAATCATAATTGTAGGGAAATTATTGATTCTTTTGATGGAGCAGATTCACACAGCAAAGAAAGCCAGTTACAGCCCTATTGCACGAACATAGTGAAGACAAGAACTATTTAATGTGCACAATGTGAAGCAAGGAAGATTAATCAGTTAATAAAAATGTAAATTGCTAGATAAATGTTATTAATATTAGCCCTTGTGGACTATAAAGAATACTAAAGAAAAAATGGAAAAATCCTGCTTTTCCAACTTTGCTGGTTTTGGTTAAAGCCAGAAGTTCTCATTTCATTTCAGCAAATTTGAAACCACGATTTAATGAAAGACTATTTAGTGCAGGGGTGTCAAATTTGCAACGTCACGTGACATGTCGCGACGTATCACGACTTTTTTGCCATTGCTGGCAATGGGGTAGGCGTGGTTTCGCTATGATGCATCCGGCCCGTGGGCCGGCAGTTTGACACCCCTGATTTAGTGCATTAATCTGCAAAGACTAACTTACTATAGACCTGCATTATTGATCTAAAAACACAAATCCAATGGGAAGAAGAATCAAGTCTTCTATAATTCCCCACCAATTATGCAAGAGTTTGTGTGATCACCCATATTTTCAGGATAGGATAGATACATAATATGTCTTTTTCTTTTTTTAATTTGCTGATGCTCAAGGTAAATCAGCTAGAGAAAGTGTGATACAATAAGAATTATATCTGAGGAGAACTGTATTTGAAGGACTGCGTTGTACAAATGAATGATTAGGAGGACTGAAGTGACGTGGATTATTAAGATGCCTAGGAAAGAAGATGACATATGCATTCAAATTACCAGGTTTCTTCCTTTTCATTTCCTTTTCTTTTCTCCCTTTTTCCTTCCTTCCTTCCTTCCTTCCTTCCTTCCTTCCTTCCTTCCTTCCTTCCTTCCTTCCTTCCTTCCTTTTCTTCCTTCCCTCCTTCCTTCTTTCCATCCATCCATCCATCCATCCATCCATCTTTTTCATACTTGGTACATAGAAAATATATTGCAGGAATTCTTCCACATGATTACAAAATCTGTTTTGCTAGTCACAAGACAGGCACATACTAATTAAGAAAAGAAAATATTTGGAAATCAGATAGGAGAGATATACATGTGCACTGATGTATAAAGATACCATACTGGAAATTCCATCAGATTATCAGGTCTTCAAAATAATGGAGAAAGCGATTAGTATAAATAGATTGTGTAGTTGCCCAACTATAGAGTACTTCTATCTTTACAGCTTCAAACGTGGATAATATCTATGATATGCTAGTGAATTACTAGGGTAGAAGAACCATGATAGCAATAATCTTTATGTGTTTCATTTTCAGCAATAATTTTTTTTGATAGAAATGACCTGAGCAATGTCTATACATATTGAAATTTTGAAAGAATAAGAAAATTTAGCTACATCATACACTAAGCATATATTAGTTGGATGTGATTATTCCTTCCTAATGCTTATAATATCTGGTAGATTAACTTAAATTTGTCTCAGTGCCTGTATGTTCACAAATAAAAACTTTGCATCAGAATATTATCTTGTCTCTATCCAATATATGTAAAAAGGAAAACAGCAGCAATTACAGATTCTTACAAATTGTACATGTAAACTTCAGTATAAATGTAACTTGGTTTCCTGTTCCGGTGATTGCTTTTTTTCCCCTCCTAGGTGTAACACTTGATAATTCTTTCCACTTGTTTGCCGACTGCTTTACTTTTCTCTAATGAACCACTAAGCGTATTTGTCAGTATTTAACCAAGTGTTTAACCTAAGTGAGCTGGTGCAAATAAATACATAGTAAATATTTAAAATCCCATGAATGAGCTTTAGTCTAATCCCTATCAACAGACCCTGGATATAAAGATGGGAGCACTATACACTGTAGTTTCCTAAGGAGTTTCCCCTTTAATCCTAAAAAAAATGATTATATATACAACAGCTAGTGATTAAAAAGAGAAAGAGAGCAGGGAAAGAAAATGTTTTAAGTGGCAGTGATTTACTGTATTCAAAGGTGATATTTATTTTTAATACAGAAAATATACGTATTTTTAGAGAGACATTATTTCTTATTTTAAATAAATTTATTTAAAGTTTATGTCTCTAATAGATATCTCTGTCAATCATGAAATAGAGCATACTCCTGATTTGAAATTTTGCTTGTGTGCAGTTGGTAATTTAACAGTGGATTAGTTACATTTGGCTCCCTGGTTCGCTTTTAGCTAACGTTTAACATGAACTTCTACATCAGTTGTATACTGGTCTACATTAGGCATCAGATGGTAATTCTTTTGCTTCATCTGCTGGCTGAGTTGTAAAAAATGAGAAATTACTTCTCTAATTCATATTGATACTTATAAATATCCTTACAGTCAGCTGTAGCCAAAATAGCTCCCAGGTGTAAAAGAACAACATTATACTTCATATGGATGATGTCAAGAATTAGGTTAATTTTAGGCTTCTGGTTCCGGATTGCGGTGCTGGCGGACGTGCGGAGAGAGCGCTCTCTCTGCCGCCCAGTTTCCCTTCGTCGCGCGACCCTGAAAAGGGTCGTAAGTCACCCTGGAGGGGCGACGACCATGAGGAGGACCCTCGACAGATCGCGGAAGGGTGGCAGCCCTTCCGTTTGATCCGAGGCAGCTTCTTTGGACCATCAGAGAAAAGATCGGCCATTAACATGGCTGAACACTAAGCCGTACCAGCCAAAAGCCAAAAGCACTACCAAGCACAACAAAAGCACCGCGGAGGAATTGGGTGAGACCTTACCGTACCTTTCTTGCACCCCAACTATCTTCCTGTAAAAGCCTTTGGAAATTTCTTCCCCCCTCTTAACTTGGCGGCTTCTGCCTACTCTGGGAATATAAAGCGTTGGAAAAAAAGAACAACTAAACTAAACAACTAAATAATTGGACTTGCACCTTTTGGATATTTGGGGTCCCAAAAGGTTCCTATTTCTATGGGGACCTATTACCTTATCTATCTGCTAAGTTGAAAAAAAAAAGAATATTTTTCTTTAAACTGGATAAAAGCCTTACTTAAGTTTGGAAAAAGACTTTACATGCTACTGGGGACATCTTGTGGTGAAATTTTGTATAACAAGTGAATTTCTTTTTGACTGGGAGACCTGTGAGACTAAGATTTGTCCTTGGCACTATCAAAAAAGATAAGAATTTGAAACAGCTGGGTGGTAAAAACAACTCTTTATAGTGGAGGTGGACGTTTACTGACTTTTATCAAAAATAGCCTCCACTAAAGGACTATCTCTAAACACCATAGAAATGGAGGAATACTACCCACAACTTAACTACAAACTTATACTTGAAAAAATTCTTGAGGCTACTGAGTAATGAATTCCAGACTGAAAGATAAAGGCACCACCTTAAAGTTAAAAAATGCAGCCCAGATTTCAACTGATGAATTTACAATCCAAAATGCAACAGAAGAGGAAGAAATTAACATCAAAGTGGACTTTAAAGAATACCAGCTACAACCTACTGAGAACCCTGATAACCAAACATTGATTTTAACTAAACAAACTACAATCCAAAAAGCAACAGAAACTGAAGAAAGCAATACTAAGATGGAAGGTGCTGAAGATCAACATATACAGCACATTGAGAACCTACATAACTCAGACATCCAAACAACAATTACAATATTAAATATGACTTTTTACTCAAACCAGCTGAAACCAGAAGAAGAAGAAGACCAGACTGAACTGATAACAAATATACTAAGCCAAATATGGAGATTTGAATTATTAGGCCAACAATCCAACAATTATGAAGGGGCCAGCTCCCTTGAAAAATTGATAATTGGATGATCTCCCTTGACTCAAATGACATGTGTAGGAATGAAGGGAGATCCACCTGAGGATTTAAAGGCACTGCTATGGAAGCCTGTTTGGCACAAAAAGAAAGCTAGAGTTAGACTTTAAAAATGGGATTTTTTTATGTGACCTATAATGGAAGAGCTTAAAATCTCATTTAATGGGCTAAGGAGATTTTAAAAGATATTAACTGATTTAATATTTAGGATTTAGATTTATAAGAGAAATAAAAAATAGTCACTAGAATAATAGTTTTGAACTATAATATAGAAGTTGGATTGAGACGATAAAGATTATTTTATTAGTAAGTGATGAGGTACTAGGATGAGAAATAGAATATGTTTGTGAAATAAAGCAAGAATTTATTCGAGTAAATAACAAGTGTATTTTAGATATGACAACTATTTTGTAATGAACTAAGGGAACTTTGGGCTACCCGAAATCTAAATACTATGGATATTAAGCTAACAGGAATACTGTAATTGAAATTAGGTAAAATTTAAAAACAGGACATGGATGCGTATAAGTTAAAATATATTGATAAATATCTTAACCGATTGAGTTATAACTAGCAATGTATTAATTTGAGTGTGATATAATAACTAAGGGAAATAGAGAGAAAATTTTTGATGATGTAACCTGATATATGTATGAAAGAGCTTGTTATTGGATTATGGATTACCCAATCACCATGTTGCTTCCTTAATACCTGGACTTTTGTAAAATTGGAAAATTAATAAAACTTGTTTAAAAAATAAAAAGAATTAGGTTAATTTTCAATTTTCTGACCTTTGACATCATCTGGTCTGCAATAGATGCTAAATCCCTATCATGAACCTCATTCAGTTATTTCCAAGGCCATGGAAAATTCTGTAGAAGTAAGATAGCAATAACAATAGCACTTAGACTTATATACCGCTTCACAGTGCTTTACAGCCCTCTCTAAGCAGTTTACGGAGTCAGCATATTGCTCCCAACAATCTGGGTCCTCATTTTACTGACCTGGGAAGGATGGAAGGCTGAGTCAATCTTGAGCTGGTGAGAATCGAACTGTCGAACTGCTGGCAGCTGCCAGTCAGCAGAAGTAACCTGCAGTATTGCATTCTATTGTGCCACCACTAGCCAATTCAGTAAGCTTCTGCTTTATGGAATGTGGCAAATTAAGTGATTCATTTTCATACCTAATCGTAATATTTTTTGTGTCAATCCAGGAAAAAGATTTTTCTCTCTCCATGCTGTTTACAATTTTAGAAAGCCGGTATGTCTTTCATAGAGAACATCCTATTCCAAATAATGTTATCTTGTGGTGTCTCAAAGAAATATAGAATACTATAGAATCTAACAATATTGAAACAAATTATAATTCTGTATATTATAGTTTATTTATAAACAAAACATTAAGCATGATAATCCATGACATTTCTCTCTTATTGCGTTGACATGGTGTCAGCAAGTGATCTTGTTTATGATTATTTCCTCCCCAGCCCCAAATCAGAAAAAGTTTGGTAGCATCTTTTCAAGCTAACAATGTTATTATAAGCTGTATCTGTTGAAGTGAGCTGCAGCTCACCAAAGTTCCTGCCTTACACTAACAGTTATGAATTTAAAAAGTTCTATCCAACTCTTTTTATTATTATTTTTAGCTACTATGAACTAATATGGTCCTCCTGCTACAATAGCTCCCCATTAAAGAAAAACTGAGCATAAATGTCTCCTGATTAGCAACTGCGATCATGGTGCTCAGTACTTTGCCAAACGTTTGTTCAGATTTGCCAACATCTTCTGATGGGGTGACATCAGTTCTTGTTGTTATTTGCTTATTTGGGAGTGACCTTGGGAGATTGTGTGAAGAGTCTGATCAGATAAGATATAGCATTGACCACAGCTATATAGTGAGCACAGCAAGAGGTTCAGGAGAGACCCTCCCTACATTATTGGACTATAAAGTTTACAGCAGGAGAACTGTACTTTCAGACTTGTAAGATTCTCTTAATGTAGCATTACAATAAAGAAGAATTAGAATTATATGGCTACATTTGGTCTACTGCTTCCTGTTTGGTCGACCTCACAAGGCTGACACAAAGTCATATTTTCAGAGATTCATTACAGACTCTAATCAAGGAGGCAAGGTGCTTTCAGGTACGCTCTCTGCCACTTATATTATGGAGCCTGTCCTCTTCTGAGTCTTCTGGGAAAGAATGGATTATGGTGGGTTGGATCTCATATCTCAGAAACTATCACCACATCTTTACATAAGGTGGATGATGCTCCTAGTGATATGTTCATTCCTAAGGTGGCTCTCCCTGGTTCCAGCCATATTTGCTAATTATTATGCATGTTTCAACTTTCCCTGTTTGAGGAAGGAAGGCACAAAGTACCCTAAAAAAAAGAACAAAAAATCTGATTTCCTTTCAGTCAAGATTCAGTTAAGATTACGATATAGGCATAATCATAAGCATTACTTGCATTCATGGATTACCTTTGTTGAAACCTAGAGGGGTATTGTACTTCTTCTGGTACTTTAGATTCCTTAAGGTACTCCTAGTTTAGTGGAGCTTCCAAGTGGTGGTGATTGGGAGGAGAGGCCACTTCCATGACTCTTTGTATGTTGGCTGCCTTGGGAGTCAGTTACCTCTCTTCTGCTTTTCATGAAACTACTAGTGGTCATATAGGTGTAGATAAGTTATATGGCACTGCCCAATATCATACCGTAAGGCTCTGAGGGTATTCTCAAGTGTTTAGAGGCTGTGAGGACCTAAATGGGATAAAACAGGATTAAATTAAAGCCTAACAAGATAGAATTACTGGTCATTCTGTTTCTCATATGGTTCAATGTTGTTTCTCAGTGGGTTGGCATTGTACTTAAGAAGGCATACCAGCAATGAGTCTCCTAAACTCATAGCTTCTGCTATGTAGAAGCCTTGTCCAAAAAACATTTGTTCAGTTTTACCTCACCATTTTTGCAATAGTATCTTATCATCTTTCAGCTTGGCTACTGCAATATATTCTACATAAGGTTATCTTTAAACTATCCAGATATTACAGTTGGTACAAAATGATGCAATCTGATTATTTGGTATGTGCTATTACGAGCATATTATTGCTATGCTTTAGGTCCTATTTTGGCTGTCAGTAAATTCACTACTAAAAAGAATCTCTAGTATTAGAAAAATAAAGTTTGATCCAACTGTAGTCATTGTGAAGCTGGAAGGCCACAGAAATTTATGGAATACCCAAATAAATACAGCAAGCGGCAGCAGATGAATCAGTAATGGATCTAATCAAGCTTACCAGCAAGTCTGGAGAATACCCAGTGGCCAACAGTTTAGACAAGGTAAATCTACATTCCAATACCCAAAAAAGGAAATTGGGCAAGCTCTTGTACAATATCCATAATTTCACATGCTAACAAAATAATAAGACTCATCCAATGCAGATTAGATATCTCTATTAAAAAAAAAAGAAATGCCAGATCGTTTTTTCTTTGGTTTTAAAAAAGGCCAAAGAACATGAGACATTATTGTTGATGCACATCGGCTAATTAAGAAAGAAACAAAGAATACCAAAAAGAAGTCAGCATGTGCTTTATTGATTATAGAAAGGCCTTGTGTCTATAATTGTGCCTATAATGTCGAGCTGTGGAATGTGCTCATAAAAATAGGATTACTTCATTGCCCCAATGAGAAATAAATATATAGGTCAGGAAGCCACAATACAGACAGAACATAGTGAAACTTGCCTCAAGATTGGCAGAAAATATGACAAACCTGAATACTCTGCCATTATTTAATCAAACTATGTAAGGGAAGTTGCATTGGAAGAAGATAACTGTGGTTTTAAAACTAGAAGAAGAAACCTGGGACTCTTGAGGAAGAAATCTGGGCCAGCCAATAAAATAAACCAATCATTCAGCAAATCAATGTAGAGTTGTCATTTGAAGCAAAAATAAACAGGCTCAAATTATCTTACTTTGTTTTGTGATGACCTAGCTCTCTGAAGAAGACTTCAATGCTGGGAAAGGTGGAAAGAAAGAGAAGAGGGTGACTAGCAACCAGGTGAATGTAATCAAAGATACCGGTAATAATTGCACCATTGGAAGATCTGAAAGACCAAGTTAGAGAAGATTGTCATGAAAAAAAATCTTTGCAATCACTCAGATTTGAAAATTATTTTATGGCACATAATCAAAAGAAATGATAGAAGTAGAATAAAAATATACACATATATTTTACATTCTGTCTTCATCCCTAGAACAGAATGGAATGGGACAACTCACAGCAGTCAGGTGAGCGTGACTGGGTGGGGACAGCCATCTGAGCACCACCAGGTGGGCGTGGCTGGGTGGGCATGGCCAGATCGACACATAGGATTAGGTGCAGCCAGCTTAGCACAGATGACTTGGGGCAGATGACTCAGTGTGGCTGGATGGGTGTTGCCATCTGAGTGCATGTCTGGGTGGGCATGGCCAGGTCAATGAAAAGGATTAGGTGCAACTGGCTCACTGCACATGATTCAGCATGGGGGGGTGGCCAGGTGGACGCAACCACATGGGTGTGGCCAGGTGGGTGCCGCCAGGTGGCCACAGAACAAGTGGCCCTAGGCAATTGGATGTGGAGCCAACTTGTTGCTCCACCAGAATTTATCTCCCGATTTGCAGAAATGTTCCCCTGCCACCAGCTCCTTCTCTCCAGAGATCTGTCTAGGCAGAAGTTGGACTCAGAGGAAACTGCTTCCTACAAATTTTTCTTCCACACTTTCACATGTAGCAGTATTGTCCTCCACCTCCAGTTTGCCAGGAGGGGCACCAGGCAGGGAAACGCCAATGCTCGGATGTCTGGAATTGGCAGAAGAACATCTCCTTTGGCGTGTTGTGCACACACAGACACACCATTCCAAGTTTGGAGACTTTTATTCACATCTGAGCTGGCAAGCTGCCAATCATGTCTGGATAAAAGTCCCCAAACTTGGAATGCAGTTGGTGTGTGTGTGTGTGTGTGTGTACATGGTTGACTGCCAGCAGTTTGGGGAGGCGAGGAGCTTGTGGGGCACCAAGTTGTCCCCATATTGAGTTAGCCAGTGTGACTTGTATCGTGCTGACCCAGTCATGCCAAGTCAGCAGGACTAAGTTGGCTGCAGCTACCTGTCCAGGCCTACCCAGCCATGCCCAGTGGCCACACCAAGTCAGTCGAACCGAGTGAGTGGTGTCGAGCTGGCCGTGCTGAGCCACCCATGCCCATCTCACTACTGTGAGTCATCATAGACCCAGAATAGAAGGCAGTGGTCACATGTGCCTCCTTTTAGTTTCATGGATGAATAAAATCTAGAATTCTGAATCCTAATCCAGCATTCTAACCATGCTATATCACACCCAGGAAGAACTATATGCAGGGAGACTTTTTGTTAGCAGCTTTGGTTTCTTTGCAAAAATTTGGCTTTGATATATATTATGTATAACTAAATTGCAGATAATTTTTCTTCTGTCAGAAACACATTCGTTTTCAAAATTATTTCAAAATTACTAGGAATCATAAACTGATTGGCAGCAAATTCAAAACTTGCAAGAAGAGACCCAAAGTCAGTGTGGTCACACCATATCTACTCTCTTCTTCCACTTCAACAAAGTGTTATTTACTGAAGTGACAATATGGCATCTGCTTCATCATTAAAAATTTATGTGGTGCCTTGATTCTAATGTTAGCACAGGCTAATGCTTAAAACAACTGCAGTAAAAAAGAACTATGTTAATTAGTGTAAGGAAATATAAATGATTGAACAAACTGAACCTAGAACTTTATTGGTATGAAATATGCCTTTACAGATTTATTAAATTTATTTTGCTCATCTTCTTCTTACTGTCCAGCATTTAAAATAAAGCTGTATATTTTATTTTTATTTTGTTCTCTTTTGAAAGAAGTTTATTCAATTATTTTCCTCAAAAGTTCATATGTGACAGAGAAAATCTTGAAGCAAAATAATGATTGTGGACATAAATTAGATGTACATATAGCTCTCAAATTGTCTTAGTACTTATCTGAACTAACTTATCTGAACTAATAATTTCAAGGCAAATTATTGTTAAAATAGTGTTATTCCAAAGCTGCCATCTCCTGCAATGCATCTGTAAGTTTTTTCTGGGTCACAGGAGACTGTCTCCCTCTTTTGACCTACAAGTAACTAGGTTTTCCTTGTCTAACACAGCATGCAGCTGTTAGCAGGTTTGCTAAATGGTTTTCTTTATGGGATCTTATTCCAATCCCTTGCCTGTCAGAGTTATTTGTTTTTCTCTTGTGAAATGGTCCAGCCATGTCAAACGTAGTTACTTTCCACATGTTGGAGCACACATGACCTCCATAGTTTCTCCTCCTATGATAGTTGAAGATCAACTTACTGATCTGTCAAACCTTTTTATTATTTCCTTGAATTTTATGAATATGACTCCAAAATGTGTACTACTATTGTACATCTTGTTATGATGATAAGACTTTAGGAACACTGTTCAATGCTTTTTATTAAGAGGAATACAATTTTGAAATACTATTTAATTAAGTTAAAAGTCTGTTATTCCCTACCCCTACCCTCAACCCCACTCATCTATTTGACCATTCTATTTCAATCTGCTTTAATCTGCAGTCTGAAATAGTTTTCAGTGAAATTTTCCTGTTGTAGGGTGGGGGTTCCTGCATTTGTCTGTTTTGAGGTGGCTGAAGGAAATGTATAGGTGTTAAGTTATCACTGAATATCATGTCTTTATGAAATCACCACCTCTATAGTCTCTTAAGAATCTCATAAATCTTCAATGAAGATATTGTAAGGAACATGTCCCATTGGATGTTTCCTTCCCCAATCAGAAAATGTAGGTTGCAAGAAAAAGTAGTGAGATGTGTAAGCAAAATAATAGTAGAGATAGAACTTTCTATTATCTTAAAAGAATAAAGTAGATGAAATATATTTTAAAGCATCCCAGGACTAAGATTACGGTGTACTATAAGCAAACTAGTAACATCAAAATCAAAATTGCTGATAATAACATTAATAATAATAATGATAACAACAACAATAATAATAACAACAGGTGGGCATGGCAAGTTACAAGTACAGCTGACAGTTAAAAAAAAAGGGGAGCGGGCATTTTAAGAATATCCGAAAGACAGTGAACAAGATGCAAGATGCAATGAAACTAGTACACCATGAAGGCTTACTGAATACTAAATAGATCAAACTGGTCTATATGAAAAACAAAATAATGAATAGAAAAGATACATGGGAAGAAAAAGTATTACATGGCCAGTGCATAAAAACAAATCTAGCAGGCAAAGTAAAGAGCTGACAATAGCCAAGAACAGAAAAATCAAAGAGACAGAGGGGCTAATTCTCATTGTACAAGACCAAGCCATAAGAACAAATGTTTACAAAGCCAGAATTAATAGACAGGAAATGCCCTCTCTGCAAGGAAGCTGAAGAAACAATGGACTACCTAGTTAGCTGATGCAAGAAGATCACATACTGACTACAAACAATGATATGACAAAGTAGCAGTGGTGGGATTCAGCTGGTTCGGTAGAACCGGTAGCTAAATTTTGTTGAGTTCGGAGAACCAGCTGAACCCATGCTGCTTCTGGAAGTCTGTTCTAGGCCCAGAAGTGTGTGGATGTCACTTCTGGAAGTCCATTCTAGGCCTGGTGGAGACCTCCCAGGCCTAGAACAGCCTGCCGGAAGTGCATTGATGTCACTTCCAGAAGTCCGTTCTAGGCCTCGGAGGCCTGGAGGAGGCCTCGAAGGCCTAGAACAGCCCACAGGAAGTGCATGGATGTCACTTTCAGAAGTCCATTCTAGGCCTCGGAGGCCCAGGCCTGCATCCACGCAGACAACCCGATGCTCATGTATTTGAATCCCACCACTGCAAAGTAGCAGTGATGATATATTAAAATATCTGCCAGTAGTAGAGAGGGAAAGTAGTTAAGATCCCCTTGACACAGATCTATAGTAAGGACGTTGACATGTCATTCAGATTGGAGAAGTGTGGCCTGATAGTAGTAAAGACAGGGAAAGAGGTTAAGACTGATAGGGTGGAACTACCAGTGGGCCATACAACTCCAAGTGAAGTCAAGCAATTTTGTCAGATGACAAGAATAATCACATAATGTTTCAGTGTACATATTTGTTGGTCTTATTTCAATTTTATTTACAACAGAAATCTATTAAACTGACCAACTTCTTTCCACTAGGTTTGCTTAATGTTTATAGTATGCTCATTCTGCAATCCTAGTTATCCTGTCAGAAATTCTGTTAAGCTCAATAGTAATTTTTCCCTGGAAATAAAAAATAGACCTAAATTAGGGTTACAGTCTTGTATGTTTGAGAAAGATTGAAAGATATTTTTAATTTCATTTTAATTAACTCATGAAATAATTTATAATTTATTTGTAATTATATAAGAAAATAAAAAAATGATAACTTTCATGCTAATTGCTCCTGAATGATTTATTGTGAAGCAGCAAGCAATCACATCATTGAGTTTGCAAGATATTGTATATTCCATTATGCTTAGAAGCCAATACAAATTCAGTCAGGGATTATTCCAGTGCTTTAATTTCCTGTGTCCTAAATAAAATTCACTATTCTATTATGTGTGTAGTTCCCATTAATATCAACTCATGATATATATCATTAACAAATATAATGTCATTAAATAACAAACTAAAAGATAGGAAGCAAAATAGGATAATACGTGATTTTTTAAATTTATCAGTGTATTTTGTATGAATGAAGAATCAGAGGAAGATTACAGATTTTGAATATAAGGTGGCAATGTTTAAGGGAAGGGAATAAAACATGCACACTCTAGCAACAGCACTTAGACTTATATACCACTCCATAGTGCTTTATCATACTCTCTGAATGGTTTACCAATGTCAGTATATTACCCCCAACAATCTGGGTCCTCATTTTACTGACCTTGGAAGGATGGAAGGCTGAGTCAACCATAAGCCGGTCAGGATCTAACTCCTGTGGGCAGAATTAGCTTGCAATACTGCATTCTAACCACTGCATCACCATAGCTCTTAATGGGTAGGATGGGTAGATGTCCTTGAGGTGGTTCTGCAGATAACCTCATCCTTGGTGACACAGTGGTTAGAATGCAGTACTGCAGGCTAACTCACTGCTCACTCCAGGAATTTGATTCTGAATGGCTCAAGGTTGACTCACCCTTCCATCCTTCTGAGGTCAGCGAAATGAGGACCCAGAATTTTGGGGGCAATATGCTGACTCTGTAAACTGCATAGAGAAGGCTGTAAAGCACTATGAAGCAGTATATAAATCTAAGTGTTATTCAGTGGTGGGATTCAAATATGTGAACAACCATTTCTCTGTGTGGATGCCGCTTCCAGAAGTCCATCCTGGGCCTGCGCAACAAAAAAAATAGCTACCGGTTTTGCCGAAGTGGTGTGAACCAGCTGAATCCCACCACTGGTGTTATTAGTGTTGCTTTGAGTGACATGTTATACTCCTGATGTTTGGGGTCATTAGCACTTATCTGATACTCTTATTTTTGTTTTTATTACCTTCAAATCACTCTCACTTGAATGATGTTTTTAAATCAATTCAATTAGGTTTAGTGCATTTATATTTTTATATGTTTGTAACCCTCTACTTAAATTATAGTTAAAATTATAATTAGAATGTTATAAATAGTTATTTAAAAACAAAAATACATAATATTGTTTCTGCTAGTTTAGTTTTCAACTGAACTGGTATTCAACACTCTGAATTGGAATTTATTATATGATGATTTTTTTCAAAATATTTTAAATAGGAATAACTATTACTCCAGCAATGCAATAAAATATTCTTCATTCAAGTCAATTTTTTTCTTTGTAAATAAAGACTGTAAAACTAATTTTTCCTATCATTGATCAAAGATGAGTAGAGACAGAAACTTAAACCACCAGTTTCATATTTCTTAATTCCATAAATTCAAACAACTCGATATCAGGGGAAAAAATAGAAATAGAAGTTACCTTTTACACTTTTAATTTTGCTTTCTTATTCTATAATCCAAATTTTACCCCCTGACATGACATCTATATTTGTGTTTGTGTCACTGTGTATGTTTCAGTACAAATAGTGATTACATTATGTTCCTTAGTCATTAGCTGCTCGCATACTTCTCCTTTGCTTAACTAAAAGGGTAGATGTTTAATGTGGGGAGAAAACAGAAGTGTTCACATAACTCCTCATTTGCTTTCAGATGGAAGATATAAAGTGAAGCTGTCTTTGTACTCACATCAACTTAAGTACAGCTCTCAATATGATTCAGGACCCTTGCTGTAATCAGGTCCTGGTACATGCAGAGTTGTACTCACATTCCAGCTAATGTAATTATAGCTCCCTTTCAGACTTTCTATTGGAAGCTGTAGAAAGGTGGGCATAGAACTGTGTGCACAGCTTCATTTCTTTCTTTTGGTTGTGATATCATGCAATTCAGAGAAATGTTTGAACAGAGCTGCAACACAAAAGATAAAAAGACACTTGATCAGTCCATACCAATAGTTTTGCGTCTTGTTCAATAATTCTGTTTTGTCTATATTTGCATTATACTTTGTAATAATATCATAAGATTTAAGATAAAAGTTCTCGGAGGCACTTTTCTGTATTTGAGTGTTCATGAAAAAGAGAAAATTGTAATATTAGCATATGAAAATATAATATTATAAGGAGTACTGCAACGTGCTCTATTTATAACATACTAGTAGTTATGTTTGATATCCTCCTAATACCCCTTGATGGAATTTAATATCTTATCCACTTCTTTTACTAATCAAAATGCTGTCCCCTTTATTCCCTGCAATTAATTCACAACTTAAAATAAATTCCTATTTCTTTGCCCAATCCAGAATTAGCTGCAAACTTAACTGGCACTTACTCATTTGGTAGTTCTTTGCTAATCAGGGATGTCAAAATCAGGGTTTTTAAAAGAGAAGACTGCAGAACAGTGATTTGATGTTGAAGGAATAAAAATACTGTTTGCATGGTTCATAGAAAACAGATGGAAAAGACTGCCTTTTTCAAACAGATAATCGAAACAGATTAATTGCAGTGTTCAATGTACTGTAAGAAGCAGAAATAAGGAAGGGGAAAAAAGGGCTTGGAATATTTCACTGTTTCAGTTTTGATAAAATAGATCACTCAAGATATTTTTAAATTACCTTTACTTTAAAAAAAAACTGTAAGATTCATATTTTCGTATGCAGGTCAAAAGCCTCCATGGAGCTAGATAAACATTTTGTAAACACTTGCAAGAAAATACATTTAATGCTGCAGAGAGAATTCACTGAGCTGTCTAATTAGTTTTTCATTTAATATGAATTCAAATAAGAATTACTTTGTGGAAACTACAGGGTGCATAAACAACATCTACAGCTGCATTCCTGAGAAGGATAGTTATACTGACTGCTTTTATATTTAAAAACTAAAATCATGCCTATAGCTGTATTAATATCATAAAGCAATTTTTAACAAATAAAATTAGGGAGAAATGTAAACCTTTTTAAGTACCCATGTCAAAGTCCATTTAAATTTTCAACTGTGTTAATAATCTTATCCCCAGCTTTTGAATGGCATCTCCTCAGCTGCTCATAAAATAAGTAAAATAAATAAATAAAATAAATAATTTCACTGATCTCCTTATTGTCTAGAAATTACTAATTATAACTGATATATAGACTCTTGAATTGTTGCATCACTGCATGGTAGAATTCTGCATGTACTTAACATGGAACAACTTCTGAAGACAATTTGTTGCTTTATATGTAATTGTCAAAATTCTAATTATCTAATTTAACATTATAGCAATAGTAATTTGGATACTACGTTGGTTTCAAATTCTTTTCTGCCACTTTCAAGTGTGACTTTTGTATAAGAAGCTCTACATGGCTTGGCATCCCTGTACTTATAAAAGTGATGGCCCTGGCTGGATTTTGCCCATCCTATGTGTTCTTCTATGATTCATCAACCATATGCCAGTCCCAAGGCTGGATAAATGGGGAGGGTTAGGAAAGCAGTGGTGAACTACCCTGGAAAAATTATTACCAGAACACTTTATGGCAATAACTCAACATGACTCATATATGGATACCAACAGTGGACTTTCCAGGCTGGATGGTAGCCTGTAAGTTACTGGATAAGAGCAAGGGCTACCTTTTAGTAGTCAGGGATTTTATGACATTGTTGAAAGAAAGCCTTCGGGGAGCCCAACAATTGAGAATGCCCATGACAAAAGAGGTTGCCTACACTGTACAAAGTTATATCAAAATGGCACATGGAATGTTAGAAGTGTGTCCTTTGGTAACTCAAAATTGTAAAAAAGAAATGATTAGATAAACATTATTGACATCATTGAGTTACACTGGACAGGCAGTGGTCAGTTCAAATCAGATGAGTTTATGGTTTATTTTCTGGTAATGATATAATCAGACAAAAAGGAGTTGAATTCTGTGTAAGCTGAATGGCTCAATATGTTGAGAATCACAGAGCATATAGTGACAGCATAATATCTATCCAAATTCAAGGCAAACCACTCAACATCACCATACTACATATCTACGCTCCAACTGTGACTCAAATGATGATGAAATTGAATTGTTTTGCAGTTGAGCTTCAATGTGCTGTCAAGCAAATACCAAAAAAGGATCTTTTCTATATTATAGGTGATTTCAATGCAAAAATAGGCCAAGGAGAAATTGCAAGAATAGTAGGCAAGTTTGGGTTAAGTGAAAGGATTGAAGCTGGAGATTGCCTAGTGCAATTTTGCTAGGAAAATCATCTCAGCATAATGAATGCATGGTTTTTCAACAAAAGCAACATTTACTTGACAGTACCAAATGGACAACATCGAAATCACATAGACATCATTTTATGCCAACAACGTTGGAAAGGCTCAGTTGCATCTGTTAAGACACTTCCTGGTGCTGATTGTTACTTAGGCCATCAGCTAATAATGGCTAAACTGAAGTTCAAACTATACAAAGTTTAAAAAAATTACTATCCCCCCCCAAATTCAATGTGAACAATATCTCATCTATGTATGCCATAGAAGATAAGAATAGGTTTGAACCACTGAATATAGAAAGGAAAGATCCAAATGAACAGTGGCAAAAGATCCAAAATAAACATCATTGAAATTGCTGGAAAGTAAATGTCACACCAAAATCCAAAGAGAACAAATAAGTGGCTATGTGATAAAACCATCAAAATAGCTGATCAGTAAAGGCCAGCCAAAGCCAAAGGTAATAAGGGCCAAGTTAAAAGGCTGAATGCAATTTTCCAACATGAAGCCAGGAAAGACAAAAATAGGCAGCAGGAGCCGCAGAGTCAACATCTGGAAGAAGCTAACAAGAAGGGACATACTAAGGTCATGTTTGCCATAGTGAAAATGATGTGATCCACTTTTTCAGCATGGCAAGGAACTATTAAAGACTGCAAAGGTAATGTACTAAGTGACCAGCAGAAGATCAAGAAGAAGGGAAAGAATATATTGTGCTTGAGGTGGAAAAAAATGATATCATGATTTCGGGTTTTACCGATTAGACTGATTTGCCGATACAGAAATGAATAGTGCATACTACTATATAAATCTAAAAAGTTGAGATTTGATTTTAATGTCTGATTTTACTGCAACAGAGTTGAAAGTCAATGCCTTTTGTTTCTTCCCCCCCTTTTCTTCACACCTTTTTTGTTTTCCCTTTTTCTACTGTTGTCTCCTACTATTTGCTTTTGTATTTTCACATTTTATGTTATAAATGAATAAAAATTAATAAAAAAGAGGAGGGGAAAGAATATATGGAAGGATTCTATAGCAGTTTGAATTACCATCAGGATGACAGTGATGACAGTCCAATTAATAATGAACCAAACATCTTGAAAGAAATAGAATGGGCCATGGAGAAATTGCCAAACTGCCAAATTGCCAGATATTGATGGAATACTTGTGGAATTATTAAGACCAGCGCAGGTTAACATCATCACTATCCTTTGTCAAGAGATATGGACTATATGTCAGTGGTGTCAAGACTGAAAAAGATCTGTTTTTATCTCACTAGTAAAGAAAGGCAATGCCATAAACTGCTCCAACTATTGCATTGTTTTTTCATGCAAGCAAGATTCTGTCAAAGATTTGAAATAGAATAGAATAGAGCTGGAAGGGACATTGGAAGTCTTCTAGTCCAGCCCCCTGATCGAGCAGGAGAACCTATACCATTTCAGAGAAGTGACTGTCTAGTCCAGAGGTAGGCAATCTTGGCTCTTTTATGACTCGTGGACTTCAACTCCCAGAATTCCTGTGACAGCATGGCTGGCTCAGGACTAGAATTCCTGAGCCAGCCATGCTGGCACAGGAATTCTGGGAGTTGAAGTTCAACTCCTAGAAGTCCACGAGTCATAAAAGAGCCAAGGTTGCCTACCCATGGTCTAGTCTCTTCTTAAAAATCGCCCACGATTTCTGAAGGCAAGCTGTTCCACTGGTTAAGTGTCCTCACTGTTAGGAACTTTCTCCTTAATTCCAGGTTTCTTCTCTCTTTGGTCAGTTTCCAACCATTGTTTCTTGTCTTGCCCTCTGGTGCTTTGGAGAATAATTTGACCCCTCTTCTTTGTGGCAGCCCCTCAAATACTGGAACACTGCTATCATGTCATCCCTATTTCTTCTTTTCTTTAGACTAGCCAAACCCAAGCCCTGTGGCTGTTCTTCATATGTTGTTCATATGTCTTTGATCATCTTAGTTGCTCTTCCCTGAACTTTTTCCAAGGTCTCAACATCTTTTTTATAATATGGTGACAAAATTGGTTGCAGTATTCCAGGTGTGGTCTTACTAGGGTTTTATAAAGCGGTACTAATACTTTGCGTGATCTTGATTCTATGCCTATGTTTATACAACCCAGGATTGTATTAGCTTTTTTGGCTGCTGCTGCACACTGCTGGCTCACAGTCAAGTGATCGTCCACTAGGACTCAAAGATCCCTCTCACAGTTGCTGTTTTTGAGCCAGGTCTCACCTAAACTGTACTTAAACCTTTGATTTTTCCTGCCTAAATGTAAAACTTTGCTTTTCTTCACATTAAAACTCATTTTGTTGGATAGGGCCCATTGTTCAAGTTTGTCAAGATCTTTTTGGATTCTGAGCTTATCTTCTGGGGTGTTGGATATTCCTGCCAGTTTAGTGTCATCTGCAAATTTGATGAGTTCCCCTTCTATTTCCTCATCTAAGTTATTAATGAAGATATGAAGAATAGTGGGCCTAAGACGGAGCCTTGTGGTAGCCCACTGCTTACTTCTCTCCATGTGGATGTAGTACCATTAAGGACTACTCATTGAGTATGGGTTGTCAGCCAGCTACAGATCATTATACAGAAGCTACAGAATGTCATCGATCAAAGAGTTATCTAATTGTATAAACTGGCTTTAGAAAGGAGTGCAGCATTTGAGATCACATTGCCAATATTAGATGGATTATGGAAAAGGCACGTGAATATCAAAAGGATTTATACATTTGTTTTATCAATTATAGAAAAGCTTTTACCTCGGTAGAACACAATAAGTTGTAAGCAGCTTTCTGTGATATTGGAGTCCCAACCCACCTGATCAAACTTATCAGATCACTAGTCAAGAGGCAACAGTGAGAACTCTCTATGATGATACAGGTTGGTTCGAGATCAGTAAGGGAGTTAGAGATGTATTTTATCACCATTTTTGTTCAATCTATATGCTGAAGTGATCATGCAGAAAGTAGATCTGGAATTGCCTGATATTCAAGTGAAGATTGGGGGAAGAATCATAAATAATTTAAGGTATGCATATGATACAACACTTCTGAAAACTAAGGAAGACCTGGAAAAATGATCTGGAATATCAAGCACAAAAGTGAAAAGAATATAATTGAGTCTTAACATCAGGAAAACAAAAATAATGGCAACAGCTGTAGATGGACATGAGATATTTAAAATCAACAAGGAGGAAATTGAACTAGTTCAAGAATTTATTTATTTTATCTTTTGATCTATGGATCAAAAATTGTTCACAATGGCAGTTCTACTCCTGAAATAAAATGCAGGATAAACTTAGGCCACACTGCAATTCTTAACATGAATAAGATCTGGAAAAGCAGAGATATTGATATAAATACAAAAAGCAGGCTAGCTAGCTCAATAATCTTCCCTATGTATGGGTGTGAGAATTGGACACTAAGAAGGGCTAATTGAAGAAGAATTGACACTTATCTGTAAAGTCACCAAGAGTTGGACTCATCTGAATGATTAAAATAAAATTGTATTCTTCTTGATAAGGGTTTTTACACCATGTGGAAGAAAGGAAGTGGAAGCCCAGATGGCTGCACCCGCTTTGTAGAACTGTATGCCCTCTGCAGTGCATAAAGTATCTAATGTTTAAGGAGACTAGCAAACGTCATACACGTAAGGATAATGCTGGGTCACCCATAGAACAGGATAAATGTTCTTTGGAACAAGGAATAGAATGATAACAATAACGATAACAATAACAATAACGATAACAATAACGATAACAACGATAACAATGATAACAACGATAACAATGATAACAACAACAACAACAACAACAACAACAACAACAACAATAATAATAATAATAATAATAATAATAATAATAATAATAATAATAATAATAATAATAATAATAATAATAATAATAATAATAATAATAATAATAATAATAATAATAATAATAATAATAATAAAGTTGGAAGGGACCTTGGAGGTCATCGAGTCCAACTCCCTGCTCAGGCAGGAAACCCTATACCATTTCAGACAAATGGCTGTCCTGTCTCTTCTTAAAAACTTCCAGTGATAGAGCATTCACAGCTTCTGGAGGCAGGTTGTTCCACTGATTTGTTGTTGTTGTTGTTGTTGTTAGTTGCGAAGTCGTGTCCGACCCACAGATTAATTCCACTGATTAATTATTCTAATTAGTTCTAAGTTGCTTCTCTCTTTGGTTACTTTCCATCCATTGCTTCTTGTCCTGCCTTCCGGTGCTTTGTAGAATAGCTTGATTCCCTCTTCTTTGTGGCAACCCCTGAGATATTGGAACACTGCTATCATGTCACCTCTCATCCGTCTCTTCATATTTTCTTTTAATTAGGTGTTTATGTTGGTTTAGCCAGGTCTTTGTAGCATTACATGTTTTATAAAACACCTTGAATTTTGGAAATTGGGTGGTATATAATTAATTGTCTAAATAAACAAATACTGAATGTCAGCTGACTTTCACCCTTGGAAAAGTCATGTCTGCTTTAAGATGTTGCATACTGCTGTTGCATTAGCACTGTCACTAAGCCTAGTTTTCATGATTCTTGCTTTAATAATAGCTTTGAATTCAAATAATATATTTAAATCTAGTACAAATACAAATGGAACTCAAGGCAGACAAATCCAAATACCAACAAAGTTGCCATCATTCGGGTTTAGTTTGCTGAAAACAACCCTATATATACTGGGGTAATCTAGCTCAAATAAAATTAAAGCAACGTGTTGCTGAACTTTAGTTTCTAATATTTTTCACAATTGCCTAGAACTTTTTAGTACATCTGAAAGGCAATATTCACATATTTCATGACTTTTCACCAGTCATACATATATTTAATTTTATAATATTGGGGGATGGCATTAAGAAGAAATAAAATTTCACTTACCTGGGTAAGACTTTTTTTGTCTAATCTGGATTTACCAGATGTGTTAAACTGAATAATTTATATAATACATATAAATTCTGAATTGATGGTGAGAAACTATAACACATTATGAGTTGAAAATATACGGACAATGTATTATAAAAGTGTGCATTTTTAAACAAGTAACTGTGATCCTCTGCAATTCAATTAAGAAACAAAATAACTTGAAAAATTATCATTTGATCTTCTAGTTTAGGACAGAGAAACAGACTCAGAAATACATTGGCTTTAAAATTAAAAGTCCCCAGTACTCTAGTCTGGTGCTTTGCCAATATGGTACATGTGCTTACTCTATGCAGTCATATATAAGTACAAATGGCAGCTGGAACAGATCACACAGTGAACAGGAAAACAAACTGCAGAAAACTACAGAAACATAATGCTGAGGGAATCCAGAGAATTGTTTAAGTCAATCCTCCATTCATGTCTCAGGATCAGCTACTGACTCATTATGCATAAAGAAGTTTATTTTATTTTTTCTTTCTTTTTGGGGGGGACAAGCAATGTAAGTTTTCAGATTCCATTTGGCTCAGCAAAACAGCAGGTTTTCTTTCCATTGCCTCAAAGAACCAGCTGCTGAATAAATTAAAAGTAAGTGTGTGTTACCTCTCCATGTGCTTGGGTATAATGTATCACATTGTGCCTTTGGATGACTGCACAAGACTGATACAACCTACAAAGTTCACATTTCTTATTATGTGCTATAAATTGCTTCCACAGAATGTATGATCATGGCAAAATTTTGCTACATTCAGAAACACTAACGTGAACTATCAGAAGTTTGGTGCATGGTTAAAAGCTTTGAAAAAAAATGAATGGTCTTTTTAGGTTCTTTTAGTTATTTGTCTGTGAGAATATATGAAGATCATACACAAATGAAGCAAATCACTACCTTTTTTTACTTGGAAAGCTTTTAATTGCATATTCCAGTGTATCATTGAAATAAAATTAGCAGATGGACACAAAGGAGTTATAGAACATGACAGAGGAAAGTTATAATGATCCAGAAAGAATGTTTATATGATAACTTCATATGTAGCATCTCCTGTCTTTAAAGGACATACAAATTTACAGACATCAAAGCCAGGAATCTTATTAACACAACTGGCACTCAACTGCTTCTTCAGTCATTGTGACCTCTGTTCTGTGCTGTCATCTTATGATTTGCTTATTATTTCAGTGAAATGCACATTTGTCATCTTTATTGTGGCAATTTTGGTCTCTTAGTTAGGTATGTGATCTTTCAGTTGATAATTGTGTACTCCAGCATGTATGAACCATCTTTGGAGAGTACAAATATTTATTTTTTGTATCACATTTTTTTAAAAATACCATCTCATGCTTTTTTAAAACAAAAAAACAATTTATTTTATTTTTTACAAATTATTGAATGTATGGTAGGGTCCTTGAGGATCTCTGAGCTTGATTGCTTTCTTACAGACATTTCATTCCCAAGCTACGTAACATTATCAGTGCTAGCTAACATATGTATGTATTGTAAGAAACCAAGCAAGAAAATGGGTCTTAGAAAGCCACATGACTAAAGCTATGAGATCTGTAAATGCAAGATCCAGAAAATATGTAGCAGCAACAAAGAATTGTTGTTCTGTTTTTGTTTTGTATCTCTTTGCTGTCATATGATGAATATATGGAATTTACAGACTAGATCTGGTAAACGTATGTAAGACTGGTTTTAAATGTAAATTTATAAAGAAGTCATACTCATTTATATATTATGGCCTTGATACAAATATTATTATTAGAGGTAAAAGATGTCAGAAATACATTTTTGATTTAAAAAAAAAAAGCTTTTAAGACACAAGGTGCACCTGGTGCACATTAAGACCACTGCAGCATCCCATGGTCACATGATTGCCAACTGCATGCTTCCCAACAAACTGTCAGCAGTGGTGGGATTCAAATATGTGAACAACTGGTTCTCTGTGTGGATGCCGCTTCCGGAAGTCCATTCTGGGCCTGGGCCACAAAAAATTAGCTACCGGTTCTGCCGAAGTGTTGCGAACCGGCTGAATCCCACCACTGCCTGTCAGCCCTACTAGGTAACTCTGACACATTAATAAAGCTACATTTATAGACATGTTTGAAAGTACAATTCTTCCTCAAGAATTCCATCATAGTCTAAGAAATGAGGGAGAATCTCTTCTGAGCCTCTTTTCCCATTTTCCAGTGTGGGCTATGCTGACACTTAACTGACCATTCCCTAGGAATCATTTCTTGGCCCATTCTCCCATGATCTTCCCCACAATTGCACAAGCCAAGTTAATGGAGAATGTGGAAGTAAAATCATAAGTCACAGTAAGAGTGTTTTGCTCAATAGTCCTGGTAACTTAACCAAATGGAAAGTGATGTCATAAGTGTATCACAGACGCATGATTTTCTGCTTAGCAATTCTATTGCCAGTCTAAATTGTGGTTGATAAGTGATGTTTAGTTATACAAATAAAATTTAAGAAAATATATGTTAACTACTTTTAATCTGTTAGATTTATATCCTGGCTTTCCTTTAGGAGCTCAAAAAAGCAAATATAGTATTCTCTACTTCCATTTTCTCCCACAACAACTCTATAAAATAGATTGGACTGGATAAATTAGTAAGTTAATGTTATCTAGTAAGCTTTTGTGATTGAATAAGGACTGGGTTTGGGTGCAATTCAAGATTTTAACTACTGTACAGAGAATGGACATCCTTTCATAAATAATTACAATATTTGCAAGATTCTGAATAATTGAAAATGACTCTAATTTAATAAATGCATCTTAGAAATGCACTGAGCAAAGAGGTAAAATCAGGATAGGGTTATAATATCCAATGAATTTAAAAGTAATGGATTATTAAAGACATTTATTAAAAAGTCTTCCACTAGCAATATGTCTGCTGGGTTATTAATATCAGGGCTTAATTGCATTAATTTTAAAAATCTTACATTTCTTACATTTGTCATATATGTATGGCTGTGAAAGTTGGACCATAAGAAAGGCTGAGCGCCAAAGAATTGAGGCCTTTGAACTATGGTGCTGGAGAAGACTCCTGCAAGTCCCCTGGACTGCAAGGCGATCAAACCGGTCAGTCCTAGAGGAGATCAACCCCGACTGCTCTTTAGAAGGCCAGATCCTGAAGTTGAAACTCAAATACTTTGGCCACCTAATGAGAAGGAAGGACTCACTGGAGAAGAGCCTAATGCTGGGAAAGATTGAGGGCAATAGAAGAAGGGCACGACAGAGAATGAGGTGGCTAGATGGAGTCACTGAAGCAGTAGGCATGAGCTTAAATGGACTCCAGAAGATGGTAGAGGACAGGAAGGCCTGGAGGAACATTGTCCATGGAGTCGCGATGGGTCGGACACGACTTCGCAACTAACAACAACAACAATGACAAATTTTAGGAACAGCTGGATAAAGACAAGATGTGACTTCTGATCCATGTATAGATATTGTTTTGACCAGGGGAAGAATCTTGGTGATTATTGGACACATCTTTGCTGCATCTAACAGAAATTTTAATTTAGAGTATATAGGAGAAATCTATCCTTTTATTACTTTATTGCTGCTTTCCATATCCTTCTACTTTACTAAAGTGGAGTTAAACTAGGGAATGTGCTGCTATCAGAGGTGATGATTAATGATACCAATTAACAGGCAAACAGTATCCAATTATCCAGGAGTGCCAATCTTAGGAATGCCAAAGTTTTCCTCTAGAGAAAAATAAGTGTTCTCTAAAGTATGCATTTTGCCTTAGGAAAAAAGTGACTCACTCAACCTGTCACTCAATTCATGCAGTGTTGCTATTACTGAATGAGTGGGTGGAGATAGATTTCATTTGTAAACGAAAGATGGATTACTGCTGTGTTTTTGCTCAGATGCCTCAGGAGATGGCAGCAATGGTCCAACCTTCTCTGCACTAAAGAGGTTTGGGCCTTGTTTGAATTTGGAAAAGAGATCTCCAGGAGCTACAAGATATACCAGGAAGTATAATACATATAAAAAATCTTGGAATGAAGAAGACAGTTTGCCAATTGAATTCACTATCACTGCCAAGAAAATTACATTTATGTTTCCATGAAGTCATCAGGAATCAGTAGTTTGATTGAAGGCTCACTTCAATGTCTTCAAGTTCATCCTCCTGCTCTAAGAAGAAAAAGACAGAAAAATATTAAGATGTATTAGAAAGCAGAAAAAGAATTCAAAGATAATCCCAAGCTTGGGGGGGGGAAATCTTGAATTCAGTATAAAATTTTTTCTCAAAGTCATTCTTTTTCTCCAACCACTTTATTATATTTTTGACTTTTCTACTTTAAAAAATATTTACAAAATCAATAGGATTTATTTATTTATTTATTTATTTATTTATTTATTTATTTATTTATTTATTTATTTATTTATTTATTTATTTATTTATTTATTTATTTATTTATTTATTTATTTATTTATTTATTTATTTTCCTTCAAATTAGTATTAACTTGTCCTTTCTAGAGTTGAGTGTGTGTTTAACTGGCCAAAGATCACACAGCTGGCTTGTTGCCTAAAGAAGAGCTAGAACTCACAGTCTGTCTATTTCTAGCCTGGTGCCTTAACTACCACAGACTGTCTTATGTTTAATACCTCCATATGCAATTTTTTAGAAGTAAATTTAATGAAATATGCATATTTTTTCAGGATTGTCAATATAGCTGCTTATTTTGATTGTTTTTAATACTATCATTAGCTTTTAATTGAAAGTTAAAAGTTGTAAATCATCTAGACCCCCAGATTGGACTGAACTTTATAAAGTAGACAGATAAAAACAATTTAAACTTAAGAAAGATATTTAGCATTTAACTGATAATTTAGAATTTACCAGCATTCATATTTTCTGAATCACCAGTTTCATGTCTACTTCTAACACAAACCTATTGCAGTATGCATGACAGTATGCATGACAGTATACAAAGACAACAATTAATACATCAATTCAATCATGTAAAAATAATTTGGAATTGGTTAAATCTTAAATCATAGTAATATAAATATAAATTAGAATGTTATTTATTTCACTGTTCATAATGAAAGCCAGTTTGATATTATTGTGGTTTGTTGTGGACCTTGGTGTATAAGGATGAAAATGTGTGGTGCTGCATACATATGCTGTATTGAACTTGAAGTTGGTAATATAAATTAACCCCGAATAAACAAATTGCTAGATTCATACAACATGCTAAACCACAGTTTGACGTTTTGGTTTAGCATAGTTTGTATGAATCCAGATTTTTGTGATTTCTGAAAAAAAAAGATTTAATGTATCAATTCAAGAAATCATTGTTTGTTTAATAAATCATAATTAAGCAAATTATTCAGCATGTTACATTGGAGAAAATATTATGTTACCCTTTAATGCCATTTTAAAACAAGTGTACTATTGAATTAAATAAATTAAATTAAATAATTAAATTAAATTACAATTGTATAAAATAAAATAGCTGAACTAATGGCCTTTCACAATTTTATAAAGTAAAATACTCCAGAATACAGACTATCCCCTTTTATGTGCAGTTTTTATTTTATGCATTTTTATTTTATTTTGAGAAACAAAGTAAATAAATATTAATTGTTTTTCACTTCATTTCTTAGTTTTATATTTTGATTTATAATGAAGAGCATAATTAAAAGGCAGCAAAAAGCCTTGGAAATCATGCTAAGAAAATAACACAAATGTGCCCCTGAAGTCCCCAAAGTAGAAAAGATTTTACTTTAGCTGAACATTCCATGATATAATCTAACAATGACTATTAATATACAATCATCAAAATTATCTCATATTCAAAAACATCATATCTTAAATTTTGGGTCCTAGATATTGACCATGTAAGATATCTATCACGCCATGTCCTGCTTTTGACCTTATTGGGTGTATTCCGTCCACTGAAGTAGATAAGCCTTTAATCCAGCAAGACTTTACATTATGTTCTTAAGTTGAATTCTACCATGACTAATCGATTATGTATCAACTTATTCTTAATTCTTAGCAGCCACATATGTAAAAGAGCCCTGGTGGCACAGTGGTTAGATTGCAGTATTGCAGACAAACTCTGACCATTGCTAGGAGTTTGAACCTGACTTAGGTTGACTCAGCCTTTCATTGTTTGGTAAAAAGAGAAGCCAGATTGTTAGGAGCAATATGATAGATGTCCCTTTATCTCTCTTTTTATATTGGAATTTGATTGACCTCTTCAAATCTGTTGGTCATTGTGTCATTTTTCCAGATATGCTCTTATAGCTTGGTTAGAATCATTACTGATTCTTCTTCTGTTGTTATATTCCATGGGTATTCCTATAACCTTCCAAATTGGTAGTGACCTGAGTGCTTATTTCATCTTCCTAGCATTGGGAGTTCTTATAAGGAGGGAATTATATTCTACGGTATCTTGGATGCTGACATCTCTATTATAGTACTTTAGTATACTTTTTCCACCTTTATTTGATCTCCTTTGATTTCTTATATTTCTTCATATTTGCTAGTCTCTTTTCACATTCATTAATGCCAATAACATATTTCTATGTTATTTGATCATTAATTATATTTCACACAACTACTGTTCTTGCTATATCCTTCTGACTATAAATCAATTTATATATTCTATCCATGTAGTTTTCTTAATATAAATAAAGGAGTAGTTTACCATTGCTTTATCCTGCACAGTATGAATGGACTCTTTTGCCATTGTCATTGAAATGGTGTTTCAATGACATCTTCCTATGTTGCTGCTGCCCAATATAGGTGCTTGTTTGCTTTAACTGAGCAGCTGGAATGACCTTCACATTTTGGTGAACCATTGGAAATATCTATTTTTGGCATGTATGCCTGACATTCTTTGTTCATTTCTCCCAAATATTATATAATTTTCATTTTTGTTTATCAGTGGCTGTGGAACTTATATATAACAAGTTTAGAATCTATAAGATTTGAAAATATTTAAATAGTCTCTGCAAAAGATTTTAATAGCTAGGCATATGTAGGCTTCACAAATTGTAATTATTGCTATTTTTTATATTGGCCACAAGAAAGATTTATCTTCAAAATGTGGTAACATTCCACATTGCATAAAACAAAATGTGTTTTTTTATCCTCCTATGTTTCTGTATCTCTGTTTTGTACCTTTCTCTACATTGCATGAATAAGCAAGCTATACTGTACATCTCAGGGGAAAAATATGTCAGCTGATATTATACTGCACACACCAAGCATGTTCATTTTATAAAATGGCAAAGGTGCATGTTGAGATTAATAATGTATCTATCTCACTCAAATACTGGGAAACTAATAATTGATAAATATCCTGTTTTTCTCCCACAAGTCATCTAAAGAGGCATCTTGCTTAGATTTTTATAATGGTGCATACACAAATACTATTTTTTCTCTAAATTCCTCATAAGTACTAATTCATTGAATTAAGAAGGAAGTGGGAATAGATCAAAGAATGCAATGCAAGAAACATCCATTAGATTCTTTTTGAAAGGTCATCCTTAACAGAAGTATTAACATCACTGGGAAAATGAAGCTACAAGGCAAGCATATTTCTTTATGAGCTTGCCTAAAGGTAACACTGATGTTAAAAGGCAGATGATATTCATAGCTATAAAAGATTTAAATGTATTGTGATTCATTGATATAACTCATATTGAACTCTTAATTGAACATTAAGTTCCTGTAGCTGTAGAGAAATTCTATTTTAACTTGCTAGCTGTTCAAGTGAAAGGGGTGAAAATATATCCCATTGAGGAACATATCTGAACTGGAAATTGCATATTATTCTTTATTGCTAAAGACTGATGAGGTCTTTAATCAAGTATATGAAGTCAAATTCTAACTCTCACAAATTGAATTTCAGTTCACCTCCATTTGTTTCTGTTTCCTTCCTAGATTTTAGCCTGTAGTTTTATATATCCCCTTAAATCTTTACAGGCCAAACCATTCATCTGAACTAAGTTGAAATCAATGGAGCTCACTTTCCAAAAGAATATATCTTATGCCTTGAGTTGCAGGGCAGCTTAAATACATTGGGTTTATTTCTTTGTGTACTGTAATCAAGTATCCTAGTTCTAAAATGTAGAACGTTTAACTTGTAATTCAATTTTGTTGAATATATATCAATCTGTGATACTGTGATGCTGAAAGGGATACACATCAATATATGATCTTTAATATGCAATAGAGATGGCATTAAAACTATATTAATTTGTGAAATGTTGTAGGGCAATTTAAAATTTCCTGTTTAATTTTTTTATGTTTTTATCATTGATAGAATTTCAAGAGGTTATTATTTCTATAATCAATAGTTTTTAAAAAAGCATTAAATGGCAGGATGCCATATTACAAAAATATCCAATCCCGACAGAAATAATCACAGCAGCTGAAATTAAATACAGCAATGAGTATTTAATTTAAAAATATATTTGTAAAATAATATCACATATTCCAAGCCTATCTCATTTTTCAGATGAAAAATAATTGGTTTTAATGTGTTTATTTATTTTGTCTCTTGATCAAACTCTATTCACCATTCTTTGTTTCTCTATTTTTTACTCAGTTAAAAACTGAATATTCTGAAAATTCTGGATGAGTTATTAGGAATCAATGACAGCATTTTTTTCTGTGGCTTTACAAAAAAAAGTATCAATTGATCATTAAAAATGCATTTTATATCCATGAGACTTACTTTGTATCTAAAACAATAGCTATAGAAATCTAATAGAGCTAGAGGGAAAATGGCTATGAATTTAGTCTTTAGACTTTGAATGCTTCTCTTTCAAAGTTTTTGAGGTTTGCTTGTAAATTATTTAATATGTCATGAGGATTTTTTCCCTTCCTATTCATGTTTAAAATCAAAATCAGATTTGTATTGTTGAAAAATATGGAGCTAATGGATTCCTATAGAGGAAACACCTGTTACTAGTAAAGAATTAAAGTGATGTTCCATATCCCCATGAAAGTGAATAAAGAGCTCAAGGCACTATTTAGACAAAAATACCTTCAACTAAATTCGACAAAGACCATCAATCACAGCAGAAAACCTTGATGAAATATTTCCATTACATTGTGAACAACAAAAGGTATCTTCTGGGGATGTAAAAAGAAGAAAAAATCCTTGGGGATATTTTGACTGATTAATTACACAAATAGATTGCCTCTTTAGTAACAAAGTGGTTGAAAATAAAATTACAAAAAATAAAGTTATTTGCATCTCATAAAGTATGAAAGTAATCCTTTGCATTTAAATAGCAAAGATAGACTTTTTTCTTACTGAGAATACTGCAGACTTCAAAGAGTATATACCAAACTTTCACTTTCTGTCTGTCTGTCTGTCTGTCTGTCTGTCTGTCTGCTGTCTGTCTGTCTGTCTGTCTGTCTGTCTGTCTGTCTGTCTGTCTGTCTGTCTGTCTGTCTGTCTCTCTCTCTCTCTCTGCTCTCTTGATGAGTTTTTTTTTCTTTTTTCCAATCAGTTATATCATTTTTATCCTACTTTATTCCTCCTATGCAGCATGACCAACTTAATGTTATATTTTCCTTCAGGATAAACTCTGGAAGAAAACCTAAAGGTCCAAGTTGGAAGACTGCAGGTAGAAAATTACTTCTTGAAATATTAAAGCTGAATATGCTTTTTCCTATTTTGTTAAGGGCCCATCTTTTTGCCCATCTTCTCATATGCAAAAAGTACTTCCTAAATAGAAGTATGAGCTACTTAGTTTCTAGTAATCAGAAGTACAGTAGCGGAGAATACTTGTATCCAAGTAAACAAAAGTGAGGAAAATGAATTGCTCCTGAGTGACGGTCACCTAATGAGAAAGAATATTCCCAAATTATATTTCATGGCTGGAAGTGAAAAACCATAGTATTAGAATTAATTTGTCGCCTAGGTGATGAGGCAAACCTATCCAGTAGAAAAATCTCATCCTCAAAATTAACATGACAGTATCAGGTGGGACTTAAGAGAGATGCAACCAAGCTCTAACCATGTAATGGCATTTGAAGTTTAGCAAGGGTTAGCATTAATCAAACTTAAACAGAATATTTGAGATTTAGTCACATAAAATGAAAGGAATAAAAAAAACCTACCCTTTTTGTGATTTAATTGCAGTATCTCCACCCTTATCATGGTGTATTTGTAGTTTTCTTGTTATTTCTATAACATCTAAAATGTTCCACATGAGATTTTTAAATCTCTTCTCAAACTGGTTTGCCATTTGTTATAAAGACAATAGATAAATATACAAGTCTCCCATACTATGATTAAAAAATTGAGCTAGCAATTTGTGTATTGTTCAAGTGCCCATTGTATCACAAGGTTTTATATGCAAAAATACATTTTAAATAAAATAATTGGGTATACATAACATCCACATTTTCATTTTCTTAAAATATAATTGACAAAAAAGTAAAGTAAATAAATGCCCATCTATGCCACTCATAGTTACAACCAAAATTGATAATGAATTATGATCATGGTGGATATGTAGGGGCTCAATTGGAATGAAATTAAAATTATAATATTGGGAATATATGTCTCAAATGACAATAGAGACATATTTTAAGGGACATGTAAAAACAGATAAAATTGTCCTATGAAAATTTGTATTTTAGAGGAGATTAGGATGGAATAGTTTGCCCACAAAAAATTAGAAGCTCTCTGAAGGGAATTAAATCACACAAAGTAAATTGCCAACAAAATATATTTCAATGGAAATCAACATAGAACAAGGTGTACGACAAAGTGATATAATATCACCTATCTTTTCTCAGCCTGCCTTGAAGAAGTAATTCACAAACTAGACTGGACAAAAGATGGAATAAAAATCATTGATGACTATTTAAATCATTTAAGATTTGCAGATGATGGGTCTTCTCACAAGTTACAAAGACACATACAAGAGCTGCACAAAGCAGGAGAATCATTTGGCTTAAAAATAAATCTGAAAAAAAGCCAGGTTATGTTTAATAAATTCACCAAAGAAAGAAAAATCTTTATATCTGGAAAAGAACTAAACATAGTAGACCACTACATACCTTGGCCAATAGATCTCAATGGAAGCTGATTAGCAAATGAAGCATAATTTTCAAGAACAACCTCCCCCGATGGCTGAAAAGTAAACTTTTCAATTCAGTGTTCTAACCTATGCCAGTGAAACATGGACACTAACCTCACAATCAGTACAAAAACTATGAGTGTCATAAAGAGCCATGGAAAGATACATGCTCAGCATCACAAGACAAATAGAAAGAACTGCACATGGAAATATATGAAAATATATGATGCCATCAAAAGAGTAAAAGAATTGAAATGGAAATGAGCTGGTCACATAGCAAGAAGAACTGATAACAGGTGGACTAAGACAATCATAGAATGGATTCCACTTGATAAAAAGAGACACAAAAGAGACCTAAAACAAGATGGAGTGATGACATAGCAAGTACTGCAAGTACTGCATCAGCGAGAAAGCTCAAGACCATATTGGTTGGAAATACACAGAACAGACCTCCATCCTGAGTGGATGGACAATGGCTAGGTCAGTGTTGGCAAACCTTTTAGAGACCGAGTGCCCAAAAACCGCCACCGCCCCTACCCCGCCTGCCCCGCTCTGCCCCACCCCACCCCCAGCCCCAACCACCTGCAGGCCGCTCACCACCTCCACACAGATCGCCCAGGCAGACCAGCAGTGCCATGGTGGCCATGCCCTTCACCCACACCCCGCAGCATCAACTGCACGCGACAGGGTGCGAGGGCAGAGTCTTGTCCCCGCTGCCTGGCTGCCATGTCCTTGGCTGCACTGCTCTGCGTGGGCCATGCTCGGGGGTGACTCTCCTCTGGGGGGACTGCTGGTGAAGAGGGGGCCGTGGGGGGAGGTGGGGCTGGGGCGACGGCACATGTGCCCACAGAGAGGGCTCTGAGTGCCGCCTCTGGCACGTGTGCCATAGGTTCACCACCACTGGGCTAGGTGGTGGTGCATGTGTGTGTGTGTTATAAGCTTGTTATATGGAGACATAACAAAATTTACCATAGATAATAGATAAACAAAAGGAGATGATGAATGGACCTATAACAATAACAGGAGTCTGCGAGGTTATAAAAGCTATTGGCCCAGATGGATTGCCAGCCTCCTGTTATAAATGTTTTGAGGATGAACAGTTTCAAAAAATGATGAATTCCTTTCTGAATAGTGAAAGAATACCAGAAATCTGGACATGCACAAATATATTCATTATTACATATACATGAATGTTATGTGTGCATGAAGATTAATTTGGTTTTTTGCCTAAAAGACAGTTAATCAACAATATTATAAATATTCTTAACATATTAGATTATTTGTAATGATACAATGAAAAACAAGCTGTGTTAATATTTCTTGATGCAGAGAAAAGATTTTATAACTTGAACTGGACCTCCCTGTTTAAAATTTTGGAAAAGATAGAATTTGGACAAAATGTTATTAAATGGGTGAAATCCATATATACTTTACAATGGCACAAATTACTAATAAGATGACAAAATCCTAAGAAATACGAAAAGGAACAAAATGTTAGCTTGCAAGCATACTAGTTAAAAGACCTTGAATGTGCCCTGTCAAAGCAATCACATATTGCCTAAACCTCTATGATGAAATAATATTTCCTTGTATTGTACAGTGTGCCACCAAGGCAAAGTGCAGCCATCCTCTTAATGAAGATATCAGCTCCAGAGCTTCACATGTGCATTGCCAGTTATCATTTGGACTGAATACATTAATTTCTTTCCAAAGCTTATATGGGCCAGGTGATATGTATGAAAAACTACTCGTGTATCTGTCCTCTGCTTAAACATACTTGTTTTATGCTTAAAAGAAATCCCATCTGAAAATACCTATGAATTGTGTTCTGATTTTCCTCTCCAGAGTACCCATAAAATAATTGGTTTTAGGTCACTCCTTACTATTTATTATATTATATTCCAATAGCATTCATAAATTAATTTTTGATTCTGATATTGTGTCAAAATGACGGGATTGTAATATAAATGCAACTGTGCAAATACAAAAGTACATGGATCAGACAAAATCAGACTGTGAATACAAGCTACATCAAATCCACTGTTAAGTTTCAACTTTTGAAAGTATCATAAAAGTGTCAATGGCCAATTAGGATGAATACTTTTTCCTCATCCAGAATACTTCTTTGACTTCCTGGGATGCTATATATAAAGAAGTAGTTTTCTTGGGGTAGTCTATCATATACATCTAATAGTGTTAGGCTACTGAGTATAGGAAGGAAGGAAGGAAGGAAGGAAGGAAGGAAGGAAGGAAGGAAGGAAGGAAGGAAGGAAGGAAGGAAGGAAGAAGGAAGGAAGGAAGGACGGAAGGAAGGAAGGAAGGAAGGAAGGGTGGGAGGGAGGGAGGGAGGGAGGGAGGGAGGGAGGGAGGAAGGAAGGAAGATGGATTACAGAGTTAAAGTAGATATACTCTCAGCTATTTGCTATATAGTCCATCCTCAAATAACTTTTTTTTTAAAAAAATGTGTATCTAATAGCAGTCTAATATTTCAGTCTCCAGGACCCCAAATCAGTAAAAACATCTGAATCAGCTGTTTTTACCCAGACTGATCTAAACAATTGGGATTTTACAGTGGATATTACCAAAACGTTTTTTGAATAAGATTAAAATCTTAGTCTTAAAATCACTACTTTTATTTAAAAAATAATATACTGTTGAGTATATACTATATTACCTACCTGTGTACTTGATCATCACTGTGGTTTCAGTTAAACATAGAAACTGAATTGTATAAGCCCTGAGCCACATCCTCAAGTTAATAATATATTAATGATAACATACATAAATAACAACAATTTAATAGTGTCTTTTAAATGGTTAACTCACTATTTAAGGTTTAAACAGCTTTCAAGGGAACCTATGTTAATTAATTGTCTAGATTCTGCTGTTTTAAAATACCTTCCACAGTTTTCAGTGAATAGAAACATCATTGGATCATTTACCCCTTTCTAAAACTAAATGGAAAATAACTGTTTTCTTGAAATCAGTTACTTGTGCATATTTATATAGAGTTGTCCATCTCCAGCTGCCTAATTCCTTCAATAATAATTAGCAAATACAATCACCAAAACCTCTAAGATAAAATATTTAGGATAGAATGCCATCCTTCCATAAAAATACTACTAACAACAACAAAAAAACATGAAAAATAGCCAACATATATTTTCTCACCACATGTTGTCAGCTCTGTAGTGATTAAACTTGGTGGAGTTGAATGTTGAGAAAAAAATGATAAATACTTCCTTGGTGCCTCATACAATTTCTGTGAAGCAAATACAGTTAAAATAGAAGAGCTTGATTTCCAATTAAGCACACTTGGGTTTGAAGGTGGAGATAGGGCTCCACGATGTGGGATGTAAGTGAAGCTGAGACAAGTTTTTACAATTATCTAATCTCAGTCATGAAAATGTTTATTACCATGTTTCCCCAAATACACAATAAACCAGTAAATTAACTGTAAAGGAGAATATTAATATAAAATTCCTTGAAATATTTCTCATGAAAGAAAATGGGCCTCCCAAATTATGCATCTTCTGTCAAGCCATATAGAAGTTTATATAGTAGGTTAAAATTAGCACTTTAAATTGCACCCCCCAAAAAACCAAAGTAATGATTTGTTCAGAGTCTGAGAGACATCCATTGGCTACAAGGATGCTTCTAACTTAGCAGTTAAGAAAACAGTCTCTTCACCAGTTCACACAGTGGCAATGTGTAAAAGATATAAAAAGTCTCATCTTAGCAACCCAGGAGATAAACTAGATTCTAAAGTGAAGGCAATACAGTTGCTGAGATCTCTCTTTCAACTTTGTTTTTTAAAAAAGAAGGAGAAAGAAACTTCTAGGAGAATTTTGCTTTTAGTTGAAATGAACTGCCAAGAGCTTCAAAATCCTATGGAATATCAGATCTGTATACTGATGGCATTTTTGCCTCAAACTACTGGTACAAACCGTATGGAAGAATAATTTTAAATCATTTTTGTGTCAAAGATTTTTCCAGTAGAAGACAAAAATGGTAAGCTGCTATTAATCAGGCAGAATCTCGTAATAACCCTAGTTATTACCAACAGAGGTATTTTTAATCTTTCTATTCAGGATTTTTCTCTTCAGAAAACAAAAAGAATATGCTTTATTTATATATCAAATGTGTAAAACTCCCTGGTCCTTTTCCTCTTGGTCCCAATTTTCTCCTGGCAGATATAGTACACACTAGATACTCTCACTTGCTAGGCTCTTTTCACCATTAAATAAGTGCCAATGGTCTGAATGCATCCTAAGCTGTCCTCTCTCCTTGTACCTACAGGAGGAGAGGTATGGTATTACACAGCTGCATGCCTACTGTAACAGTAAATAAGACATGCACTTTCTCCATTTTACCTTTTACTTCCAAGCGAACTTTCTAACTCCCTATATTCTCTTGAGTTGCCTTTATTTATCTTTCTGATTCCTTCAAAGTCCAATTCATCCTTTTTCTATCCCCTTTTCCTAGTATGTCTTCAGACTTTTCTTTTTCATCTGTCTGGATCAAGCCTGCCTTTTTAGACAATCTTCTGCCCATCTTCAAATCTGATTTCCTTAAGTCTCTGTGTCATCTACTAACAAGTCCCTTGATTTCTTGCAGGATCTATTTAGCTTTAATTAACTTTATTTACTGAGAATTGTAAATTTCTTGAACTTCTGTCTTCCAGTTTCCACCAGATTTATTCATTCCCAGTTCTGCTACTTTTGGGTTACAAATAATTTATCTAAAAACATTTGGCATTAGAATATAACAGAATTTCTATCTGGTGTACTTTGAGAGGGAATTTGACCCACTGAGAGGCAGTCTGTTGTAGCATTTAGAATAATAAAGAAGCAATTTTATATCTAAAGTTCATCAATGCCCCTCAGTGTATTGTACAATGAGAATTATCAGAATTATGATAAAATTAGATCAGGAAATGCAATACTTACTTTAGTTTTCCACAGCAAATGTGAAAGTCTTAACAACACCAATTTAATTTTTCAATTGGAAGTTATGGGTAGCAGTAAGGCTACAGTCTCATAATAAGGATAATGGAAATATGTATATCAGAAAACAATCATACCATAGAAGCACTGTCAACTCTCTTCAAGCCCAAAAGCATAAGCAAGAAGAAGAAAAAATGAAATAATTTCTTAAGTTTCCAGAAGAAGAAATCTCTAACATACATTATATTAACTCATTAACTAATGCTGGTACACATTAACTTCTAATAAAAGAGAATATGGGTAGTTCAGAGTTGAACTGTGGAGTCCTTGATGCTCCTGAGCTTTGTTGTTAGCCTGCAGATGTTTCATTCTCCAAGTAGATAATGTCCCCATGAGTAGGAGGACTGCAAATTCCACAATTACTTGTACTGATGTTGGGTAATGAAATGTCTGCAGGCAAACAACTAAATTCAGAATCCACATTAGCTTTTCTCTATATCAGAAATAGGCAGTTCATTGCCCTAATCAGCATGGCTAATCCTAAACAATACTGGGAATTGTAATCCATCAACAACTACAGGGCTCTACATTATATTATAGGTACATTACAGTAACATTACTTTATATTTCAGTACTTTTTAAATCAAATGCCATGCTTTTTATCAAGGACCATACACAGGGGGATGGGAGCAAAACAAAGATGAGATCAAGAGAAAAACAAAATTAATTTCATTTATATGCATTAATGTATAATAAAATAAATTGCTTCTCCATCTCCTTTCAATAGAATAAGAAAATTGCAGTGGAAAGGATTTTTTCTCAGTACCTAATTAAAAATCATGTAAACAATAGCAGCTGAGAAATGAAAATAGATTTTCTGTAGATATATTAAGATTGGAGTCATCTAGACCATCACCTGATAAATGCCTGAACTGCAATAACATTGGCATAAGAATGTTGAAATATCTTTGTTTTAAAGATAAATTAAAGAAACATTAAAATAAATGTTAATATCTTTTTTGCATAAGTAAAATAAAATTTCATCCAGTGTAAACAAAATAACAAAGTATATTGAAGATTTATTGAACAGTGGATTTTTTCAGTGTATATAAATTTATTTATTTATTTATTTATTTATTTATTTATTTATTTATTTATTTATTTATTTATTTATTTATTTATTTATTTATTTATTTATTTATTTATTTATTTGCTTATTTGCTTATTTGCTTATTTGCTTATTTGCTTATTTGCTTATTTGCTTATTTGCTTATTTATATATTTATATTCATTTATTTATATTTCATATTTTAAACCACCATCCCCATCAAAGAAGAAATGTATAAAATTAACATTAAAATTAAAATTAAGGTAGGATTAAAAAAAATAAAATTAGAGAATAATGACATAGTAAACTTCAAATGGGTAAAACTCCCAAGGGCTAGCCAGTCTCACAGTTGCATGGTTCTCTGTGCCCTTTACCTAATGCCTCAGAACCAAGTTTTAGATCCCTTTTCAGAAGGCCAAGAAGGTGGGGAGCCTTCTTCACCTGTGGGGGCAGGATGATTGATAATGTGGAGAAGGATGTCTTCCTAGATTCCGACAGATGAAATTCCTTAACTGACGGGATTTGCAGCATAACATCCCTGCCTAAATGAGTGAGATGGGCTGATGGGATGGGGCAAAGCCGTTTCTATAGGTAACCTGATCCTAAGCCATGTAGGGCTTTAAAGTTAATGACCAAGCCCTTGAATTGGACCCAGAAGCAAACCATCAACCAATGCAACTCACAGACCAGGTATTATTTCATATTTCTAGCTATCTTCTCTTGTCTGCTACAAAGAGTATAGTAAAATAAAGGAAATTCACCTGGGCAAAGATAATTACTCAGATAAATTTCCATAAGGCATTTTTACCTATTATTCATTCATTGTCCTGTCACTGTGTCTCAGCCTTATGAAGCAGTCAATGGCAAATCACTTCAGAAATCTTTCCAAGAAAACTGACACCAGGTATCCAGGCAGCCACCAGGAGTCAACACTGACTTGAAGCATGCAAACACACTGGTCTGCCCATCCATTGTATCTAATTTATGCAGAAAATTTTCCCATTGATTTAACTAAATGGATATTCAAGCTAATATGAATAGGAATACAGGCTTAGAATTTAAGAATATCACTATAAATTGCACTTGGAAATAAGAAAGTAAATCTTAACATACCACATGTTTGCAGTAGCTTTGTTTAAAATATTTATATAGCATTTGAAATATTTCATTCTTTGAGCTGATGTTCAACAGCAGCCTCACATGATATCAATTACAGTAATTTCAGATTGATGGATCAATCTGGGCAAGATAATATTTATGCAAGAATTTTGATTTCAACCAAAATAATGAAAATTGTTTCAAGACAAAACCTACTATTTTGCAGCTCCTAGTATGTAACAGTCTAGGTGCATCTAGAGACTATTAGAGAGGAAAAGGCAGAGACAGAGGCAGAAATGGTTCTGACAAACATTTATATAGAATCTAATCTACAATATATTTAAGACAATATATGGAATATTTCAGTGGTGGAATTCATCCCGTTCGCACCACTTCGGCAGAACCGGTAGCTAATTTTTTGTTGCCCAGGCCCAGAATGGACTTCTGGAAGCGGCATCCACACAGAGAACCAGTTGTTCACATATTTGAATCCCACCACTGGGATATTTGTGGATCATTCACACAAACAGCATCACGTATATAATAATAATGTTTTTGAAAATAATCTATTTCTCCACCAGATTTTTAAATTCTTTTTGTAGAAATTGTTATAAATACTGCTGCAACATAAAGTAACATCTGCCATGTCATGGTTTCATTCATATTAGGAAATTCTCTATGACACAGATCTTAAAAACAAAAATATATAGCTTTGAAATGTGGTAGTTGCCTAAATTAACATCTGATGTTTTCATTATGGGTGCCAGCTACTCTTTCATTCCCAGATTTTAGTCTTACTTACACTTCCACAGTTTAAATATTTCCCTAGATAAGACTATTTTGATTTAAGCAGTAGATCAGGAATTAGGTGACTTGCCAGGCAATGTAATTAAAACATAAATTGTCTGGTATAATGAATAATTTAGTTTTAAATCAAGGATACTTTATTAACACTCAGTGATGTCTTTAAGGTATCAATGCCTACCACTAATATAGATTGTTCTTTATAATACCTTTACAGCTTCAAGAATAGTAGGATTATGCCAACATAATGAATCTTCAAAGGTTGAAGATTAACATTTCATCTGTCACAATCAACTTACCTGAATCTTATAAGGTATCTTTGTTCAGATTCCATATTCAACAATCTTTGAATTTGCGCTCAGAACTTTAAAAAAAGACAAACAAAAAGAGAGAGAAAGATTAGCTTTTATATTTTCAAATCATTATTCTCCAATTAGTTAGTCTTTAGCTACATCCATTAATATCATGACCAATGGAGGTAGATCAGGCTATTTTAGAGATTAAGGCCAATGAAAAGATCTTTTTGATATTTTCTCTAATAATTGATGCAGAATTAAGCAATACCTATAATATTAACAACATATTTTATGATTAATGGCAGATAATAGAGCACTTCCACTCTGCCTGATCCTATTGGACAGGCAGAAATTAACAAAGAAAGTCAGTCCCTTGAAAAACTAGGCCCTATGCCATGAAGTCCTTTATAAGTGACCAGCACCTTCAAATGCACCCAAAAGCCAACTGGAAATCAGTTCAAATTATGGAGATAACTCATAGGCTTATCAAAGCATGCTCATTATTGCCAACATTTCTGCATTTTGGACAGTGTGTAGATTCTAGGCAGCCTTTAAGGGCTGTTTAATTGGTGTTTTATCAGAGGTTTGGCAAAGAGGAATTGGATAGTGGTAGATAACTCTTTCCCTTAGGTCATGGGTGTCAAACTCGATTATGTCACATGACGTATCATGATGTATTGTGACCTTTTTTGCCTTTGCAGAACTGGTGTGAGCGTGGTCTGCGCATGATGCATCCAGCCCACGGGCTGCCAATTTGACACCCCTGCCTTAGGTGCTCAATACATAGAACTTTATATTTTCATACAACAGTTGAGCTTAATACATAATTAAGCAAACATTTAGTTTAGTCATGAAAGGGTTATTCTTGGGTATACTTTGCTTTGGGTATACTTTGTAACACCTGTGTAGCAACACCTATGTAGAATAGGATAATATTTCTCATCTTTAATTTAAAACATTGAGATGGTGTCATTGCTATCAGATGCAAACAAATGCTCCTTAACCCTGATGATCTCACACTTGGCAGGATTCCTTATCTTTAGGTAGTTTTTTTAGGAGGAGTAGGCAAAGCATCTTAAAATACCATAAGTTTATTTTCTTTATCACTCAAAATACAGTGAGATAACATCATTGAAAACATGCATGAATAATTGTGATTCAGAATCTATATAGTTAGTTAAAGTCCAATATGGTACAAGACCAGACTCTTTGTGGGACTGGCTCTCTCTGACTGTTTATGCTCAGCCGACCAGAAGCAACAGAGTAAACATATTCCAGGTCCTTTCTATCAAGCATTGTCAACTTGTTAAGCCCATGAACCCTACCTTTTCTATCTCAATGCCTGCTCTTTGGAACAACGTCCACCCAGAGATCCAGATGTTTCTGATGTGTTACCCTCTTGTAAGGCATGAAATGCTTGTCTGTTCCTTAAGCATTTGGAACAGGAAGTTAAGTTTTTTGTTTTATGTTTTTTTGGGGGGTGGGGGAATTGGGAATTATACATTATTTGGATAGTTTGCTTGCTTAAAATCTTTGATGGAAATGTTTCTTTTAATTCTTTTCATTCTGCCCAGAGTCATTTCTCAGAGATGGATAGCTACAGTATATAAATTGTATGAATAAACAAAGCCTGGATGGGTCATAAATTCAGTGTTGCTTTTGTTATTTAGGTGATTATTTAAACAAAATCATAGTGAATGAGGCAAAACAATATGTTGAGCTGGAAAGATAGTTTCATCAGTTCACTGAGGGAAATGAAATTGCAGTTGCTATAAAAATGTGCATTTGTGATATCTATAGCATCTTGGTTACCAAATTTATTCAGAGCACAGTTCAGACTTTAAAATCTATATTTATTGAAAGAGTTTTAACTATGGCCCAAATGTATTTGGGAACAGTCATACAACAATCTGTTCTAATTAAAAGAATTTTACTAATATATAAGCTAAGTATTCCAAGTAATTGATCTTGTAATTGATAGAAAATACATACTAATTGTTTTAGTTGGAAAAAAGTTGCAGGTAAAAAAAACAAAAAACAAAAACAAAGCCTCATTATTTTCAAAAGGATGGGGATGAAAGTATGAGGATGATCCTCACTGAATCAATTTGGATACAGAACTTTTCCCTGGAGACAAAAGAGAAGGTTCAGGAGATTATTTTTCCCAAGACGTCTGCTGGATTGTCTAGATCATGGGTGTCAAACTCGATCATGTCATGTGATATACTGTGACTTATCATGATGTTTTTTTACCTTTGCGGAGCTGGGATGGACTTGGCCTGCACATGATGCATCCGGCTGTGGGCCGCCAGTTTGACACCCCTGGTCTAGGTAGTAAATTGACAACATAAGTAGCATTTATTATGTCCACAAAGGACTCAAAATGCACTGACTATGCACTGCAAACACCAGAATAATTTTTCATGTCCTGTTATCTTCTGATCTAATAAACTATGGCACTGAAGTCTTCAGAAATGTCCATCCTTATCCAACACATATGGTACTTCGGTTGAGAGATACAGAAGCTTAGCCTTTTAGAGTCCATGTATGGAATGGACTATCTAACAAAATGAAATTCAATGGTGAAAAAATCAAGGTTCTACATTTAGGCAAGAAAAACCAAATGTACAGGTATAATATAGAGCAGTGGTGGCGAACCTATGGCACGGGTGCCAGAGGTGGCACTCGGAGCCCTCTCTGTGGGCACACGTGCCATTGCCCCAGCCTTGCCTCCCCCTGCAATCTCCTCCTCACCAGCAGCCCCCCTGGAGGAGTCACCCCTGACTGTGGCCTACACGGAGCAGCGCAGCCAAGGACATGGCAGCCAGGCAGCGTAGACAAGACTCTGCCCTCACACCCCATCGTGCACAGTTGATGCTGTGGGGCGTGGGCAGAGGGCATGGCCGCCATGGCACTGCTGGGCTGCCTGGGCGATCTACGGCAGGCCCTGGAGGCGGTGAGTGGCCCTGCGGGCAGGCAGGGTGGGGACGGCACAGGGGGTGGAGTGGGGGGCGAGGCCAGTTTTTGGGCACTCGGTCTCTAAAAGGTTTGCCATCACTGGTATAGGGGGTACCTTGCTCAATAGCAGTAACTGTGAGAGGGACCTTGGAGTCCTAGTGGACAGACACTTAAATATGAGCCAGCAGTGTGCGGCAGCTGCCAAAAAGGCCAACACAGTGCTAGGCTGCATTAACAGAGGGATAGAATCAAGATCACGTTAATACCACTTTACAATGCCTTGGTAAGGCCACACGTGGAATACTGCATCCAGTTTTGGTCACCATGATGTAAAAAAGACATTGAGACTCTAGAAAGAGTACAGAGAAGACCAACAAAGATGATTAGGGGACTGGAGGCTAAAGCATATAAGGAACGGTTGCTGGAATTGGGTATGTCTAGTTTAATGAAGAGAAGGACGAGGGGGGACATGATAGCAGTGTTCCAATATCTCAGGGGCTGCCACAAAGAAGAGGGAGTCAAGCTATTTTCCAAGGTGCCTGAAGGCAGGACAAGAAGCAACGGATGGAAACTAATCAAGGAGAGAAGCAACCTAGAACTAAGGAGAAACTTTCTGACAGTTAGAACAATTAACCAGTGGAACAACCTGCCTCCAGAAGCTGTGAATGCTCCAACACTGGAAGTTTTTAAGAAGAGACTGGACAGCCATTTGTCTGAAATGGTATAGGGTTTCCTGCCTGAGCAGGGGGTTGGACTAGATGACCTCCAAGGTCCCTTCCAACTTTATTATTATTATTAATGGAAACAATGGCCCTTTCTGGGAGGGAGGGAAGGAAACACTGGGGCTTCTTTCTCAAGATCTGCAATCTGGAAAAAAAGTGAGGGGATAAAGGACAGAGTTCTGAAATTCAAACACATTCATTTCTGGTTGACTAAGAATGTGATGCTGATGAAACAGAATAGATACATGGATATCCAAATCCTAATCTTGAGATATAGCATGTATAGAATTAGCAATAAAAGAAAAACTGGGACATATATTGATTGCCTATTCAGACAAACAAGCATCCAGAAAATATAAAACATTGTGGAAGAAGTGGAAAAATAATTATTTAAAATACTTGATCTTAGCTCTATTGATCTTTAATTTGAAAATTAATTCATAAATGAATTAGTTACATGAGCAGATAATTGATAAGGCTGATCAGTACGTATCTTCCTAAAGATATGGTCATCACATCTAGATATTTAGCAATGTACAAAGATTTTATTATCAGGTTTATGCAGTATTTCTCAAAAGAATATTTGAATATTTAAACATGAAATTTTAGGAAGAGACTCTTTTAGGAAAAGATATTCCCTAATTTTATTTTTTCCATCTTCTGATTACCATTTTCCATTGTAAGAGTAAAATGGGTTACTCTAAGCTCCATAACTGAAATCCAGTATTTTTATATTCACATAGCATTAGTTAGAAAGAAAGTGTTTTGCAACATTTTAGAGGCTTTATCACAGTCCAGACCAAATCATTCCTTGTATAACTATAGGTTGTGGGTATAATTCTATCTTACTTATTTACAATACACATTGACATTTCCAATTCTTTTTCAGTTATTAGGTAAAAGTATTGTGAGATCAATTAAAAAATACAAGTTTCTACCATTAAAGAAAAAATCCTGTTAACTTTGGGATAGGATTTGCAAAAGGGGAGGGATTTGCCAATTTAATATTTTACAGCAGTATTCAAGTAGATTTGACTAAGGAGGATAATCCATTTATACTTCTAATGCTATCAGAACTCTTAAACCTGGATGCAAGAAGTATACTTCTTTTTGTTGGAAAGTTCATGAAAGCTTATCTCCTGAAGCAGACACACAAGGTCAGCATCTGCTTATTATTAGGACTCCTTTCTATTCCATTAGAGACTAAAAGAAAACCCTGAAGACACTTCTTCCTACACTTTCAATTTAATATTAAAGTATTGAATTGAGCTTCCTGCGCAAGCATACATTAAACAAGAGGAGAGCTTTAAAGATGACCTGAAAGTGGATAGGATAGGAAAATTGTAGTGATGTTGCTTAAGAAATAATTTGTATGACACATTGGGAATTACAGATGCTTGGACTTTAATATTTATGTTTAATAGTTACGAAACATTTAAAAGGCTAAAAACACGGAGACTTTAATATTACAAACTATAAAGAAGTTCAGATATTCATGATGTAGATCATGATGTAGCTGTACTCAGATGTTGATGAGTAGATGCTTGATTTTTTCTGTTGTCATTATTCATATCCTTCTTCTCAACGTTATGTGATTACATTATAGCAGACATGTCAAACTCGCACCGTCACGTGATGTCATGTGACGTATTGGAACTTTTTCCCCATTGCCGGCTATGGGGTGGGCGCAATTTTGTCGTGATGCATCCGGCCCGTGGGCTGGCAGTTTGACACCCCTGCATTATAGTAATTAAAAGTTAATTTCATATTTCTCAAGATTCCTATGTGATACAATTATTCTGAAATTATATTTGTGTTTAGTTTGAAGGGGTATATCATAAGCACCAAAAGTTTTTCAGGAAGCAAAACATTTTTTAAAAAATGGTTGTCCAGTGTTATAATACTATTCGGCATACAGGCGAAATAGGCTAGGAAATGCTGTTGCTTTTAACTATCTCTTGTCTCCAACCTGTGGAATTCTCAGGTAACCTGATTATCTAATAAAAAGGAAGTATGATTTTAAAATAGGTGTAATGAGTCAAAATATGATATAGATGTAGAATTCAAGGTTAAAAGTCAAGAATTTGGAGTTAAAGGATTTTAGTTAAAAATGCTAAGAATATTTTTTTCTAAATGTTTTTGAGAGCCTTCATAAGTAGGAGGGGAAAAATATCTACTTTCAGAGGACTGAGAGTTGAATGTCTTTACAATAAGGTAGAATTATACATTTCAATGTCTCCCTTGAGTAGTGGTTCAGGTTTTCCACCCACTGAGTAATAAAATGAAAAATAAACACAAGATAAAAGGAATCTATTTCATCTAAATGTAACTTAATTCAATTGAAAATATCAACAGATGTTTCACTGTCTTGGCTGGTTCATATATATTATCATTTGTATTTCAGAACAATCCTATTATTATGAATAATAGGAAAATTGAGAAATAGTGATATATATCATATATATTCACTAATATTTTATTGAAAACAAAAAAAATCACCAGGGTATTTTTATGTTTCTTAATTTGGTTTCTGCTTTTCATCAAATGCTAAGATAGTAATATAAAAGTTCCTGTAATTTGTATATGCAATTTGCAATTAAATAAGAAGCCATGGTGGCACAGTGATTAGAATGCAGTATTGCAGGCTAATTCTGCTGACTGCCAGGGTTTCGATCCTCACCGGCTCAAGGTTAACTCAGTCTTCCATCCTTCCGAGGTCAGCAAAATGAGGACTCAGATTGTTGGGGGCAATATGCTGCCTCTGTAAACTGCTTAGAGAGGGCTGTAAAGCACTGTAAAGTGGTATATAACTTTTAGTGCTATTGCTATTGCTATCAAGGTTCAAAAAATTAAATATGGTATAACAACCATATTATTCTTAATAAAATCCAGTTCCACCCTAATCCTTAACACTAAATAGCTATGAATAGACTGGGAAAAGGCAAACAAATTATTTGATCATGCTTTTTATATCAAAGGCAGTCAAATGTCTTTTCTAATGCATACATAGATTCTACATGTAATAGACAGTCCAACAAAATCAGAAGTCAACTGTGGATTGTCTACAAATTAATTTTGTAGCAGCTCTAAAGAGTTTTAATGAAAGATCAGTAAAAGAAATAGTGTAATATGGAGCAAGGCTATCAAGAACAAAACCAGAAATAAATTACATTATTGAATTTTGATAGGAAAAACCTAATAACAATGATCATTAACTGTGCTAAAGCTTGCTTTCTTGCTCTAGTATAGATATAAGAAATAATGCTAGTTATTCTATTCTGTTTCTTTTACAATTAATTAACTTCATTCTGCTTTATATCTTCCTTTGATTCTCTCACTTGTTTCAATGCATGCATAAAAAGGAATGAATTGCAACTGTTGCAATGCAATTTCCCAAAATAATACTTCTGAATCTCATCTCTCTCTGTCTGTCTCTCTCTGAGCTCTCTTGAAAGCTACAAGTTGAAAAATTCAACACCCTCATTGCTGGCTTTGATATTTCACTTACAGAAGTAGATAACAAAATGTTAAAGCAAAGGAGTGTTCAAGAGTCTGCAAAGAATTCAAATAGATCTCAAAAGAGACTTAAGAATATATTACTATATATGATGTCATAGAAGCAAATTTCCTCAAACTCAGTGTTAGTGTTTATCTTCAACTGCATCCTAAGAAACAGTTATATTGGCTGTTTTTATACATGATATTTTCTTCATGATATTTTAAGATACACTGTTCAGCAGGAAGCAGCATGTGACCAGTTTCATCCTAACTGGGACTCTTTAGTCATGGATGTTATTCTATGATGTTCCATAATTTATATTAATACCTTAATGTAATGTATTACATTATGTTATGATATTCAAACACACATTTACATTTATAGGGAAGTTATCTAAGAAGAATATACACTGTAATTTCCCTTGTCTTCAAAAGGAGACGGTGAATGGTGAAAGTCATAACAATTCCCATACATGAGGGCATGACATAATATAACATCTATATTTGTCTGTCTGAATGCTTAATGGAAAATGGACTGAATAATAATAAGAATAATCAAACAGCATCTCCCTATCCCAGGTCCTTGTGAAAGACTCAATAGATGAATAAAAATTCCAAATCTAAATTCCAGTATAAATATCTGGCTGACTATACAACAAATCACAATAATACTTCCCTTTGTACAAAGTAGAAAGACCTGCAAATAACAGTGAAATGACTGTGGCAAAAGAAAGCAAAGATAGTACCAATAGTAATAGGTGCCTTGGGTGCGATTCCAAAACATCTGAAGCATCACTTGAACATCATTGGCATTGATAAAATCAACATTGGTCAATTGCAAAAGGCATCTTTACTTGGATACATCTTGCAACAATATCTTTACATCATCAAACAACAACATCTACCTATACTAGATCCTTGGGAAGGATTTGATAGGTGGATAAAAATGCCAAGTTCATCTAAATAGCTGGTTGACTATGCGGCCAATCCTTTTAATAATTCTGATAGGTTCTATGGAAAAGAATACCTTATGTTTGTTTTATGTATGCTTTATTAAGCTATGGCTTATTCAAGGATTTTACTCTTTCACGTTATCTCTAACTGGAAAGATATATTTTCAAAAGTCACTGTAGCCTTTACATGATTTATCAAGGACCACTTTCCAAACATTCATAATCTTTTGGCCATAGGGAATGGTCAAGGGTAAAATGGATAGATTAAACATCTCTAAGGCTTTCATCAAGTATTTTGCTTCTTATGCCTATGTCTCACCTGCCAGACCTCCAAAATATTGAAATATTGTAAGGCCCAATATTTTTAGCCCCATCCACCCAGAAAAGCAATGATAGCAAGTCATATCAGTTCCTGAGCTCCACCTTTTGAACCAAACTGTCCATGTGATGATTTAGCACAATGGATGAAGCAATAGCATCAGAACACTGGCATATGTAGCTAGATACGGGATCCACTTACTTTCAGTAAGATTTTATAAAGGAATAGTGAATTCATGTAATGAATATTGACAAACCTTTTGTCGAAGTACAATATCTAAGAGACAAAACTAATGGTTGGCAAAATTACCAATAATGTTTAAGAGACATAAAAAAGTCAGAGAGTAAAGTGAAAAAAATGAAATATTAAAAATTAAGGGAGTGATGTGAATGAATGCTGACTTTTTATAACCAGATTTGGACATTATTATTATTTTTCTTTGTTTTAAGTAACTTTCTTAAATTTTAAAATGAAAAGATAAAAATTAACAGAAAGTAATAACCAAGAAAAGAGAAAAAAGAGTAAAGGGAAAGAGAGAGGACAAGTACAACAAAATAAAAAAACAGAGAAGCAAAGATATAAAAAAAATCACCTCACGTAACTAACATATGAACACCAACTTTTCAACAACAACCATTTGAACTTAATGAAGGAATGAGTGCTAGAAAATTGTATCATTTGAATAGCTTTGGTGGGATCTAGGAGTTATCTATATGGACTGTTCACTTGTGGACTCCAATAGGGCTTGTGTTTGGCATTTATGTGTTTCTATATTTGTATATAGTCTTATTTTAATATTGTCAATCTCTGTTATAATAAAAGTTTTTCATATTTATGTGTAACCCAGGGGGAGAGAAGAAAAAATTGTGCTGGTTCAGTATTATGGGATTATAAACCAATAAAATTTAGGTGTGCCCAAGCAGAGAAGACAGTTTTAATGTATGGTAAAAATTTCCATCTTTCTCATCCACTCATCTTATTTTCTCACTGAGTATAATGGGAATATAAGCAAATCTACATTTTCATATATAATTCACAATACGTAGTATATAACAATATGCTTTTATATAGTAAAATCAGATTTTTATCCTCAGTGAAGGTTGTTAAATCTCTGAATTTGGAAAGGATTTAAAATATGTTTTTCATTCTAATATTCAGAAGATTACAAATATTTTTTCCTTAAATAAATAATGTTAAAATCAACACTTCTGAGATGCTTTTTGTTTTCCTGATACTTAAAATAATGCTTGCCCATTCATGCAGAAACTTTCCACTTTAATAGAGTAAGAAGAGCTTTCCAAGAGGCACATTGGTGGCACTAGTGGTTCTTTTTTAAAGGATGCTTTTTTCCAGTGAAGGCATGAAACAATGCTGCTTTAACTTTCTCTTGCATTTTTTTGATTTTTACTTGGATTTATGCAATGTGGCAATGATCAACCAATTTTTTTCTCCATCACAAAACCTCTTTAAAAAGTTGCCTGAAATGGTGTAGGGTCTCCTGCTTGAGCTTGGGTTGGACTAGAAGACCTCCAAGGTCCCTTCCAACTACTGTAACAAGTTTAATTAGTTTTGTAGAATTATAGGTCTTTTAGTTATGTGAGCTGCATAACTTTTTCTCTCTTTGTGTATGCCCATGTTCCCTCTTTTCAGATCCAACACAATGCTTGCTTACTATTCCCTAAAGAAAGCCGAAAGAACAGTATCTGTTCTGAGAGCCAGCAATTCAGTCTCAATATGATGCAGATGAAAGATAAATGGTCAGATAATCAAAGATGCTTCTTTTGTGAAAATCCACATGAGCAGTGTTCAAATAATCCCAAGAAAGATAAAGCACCTATTACCAGAACAGAGTGTAAGTCCCTCTAAGCAAGGTTTTGCCACTGTGAATGACTGATACCATCTGGAAACAGAAGATTGACAAGCCAGAAGACAGTTCAAGATAACAATAGGGCACCTGAGATTCACTGTGGGAATTTATCAGTGTCTCAGTGTACAATGAATAGCACATACCACAAGTGTTTTGAAGTGTAAAGGATTCTCCTTCCTCTTCAGTCTCATATATTTTGAGATTACCCAAATGTACTTCACATGCAAATGGAACAAAGTCAACAAGATTCTAAGATTTAATGAATGAAATTATAATTTCACTCAAAAAATTCAGTATGCAAAATTTGATCAAATCTTTTCCAGATTTTTCTGGACCAGAACAATATAGTTGTATGTGTACTGTTTTTTTTGTGAGCTATAAATATGGAAAGCTTTATTTGCCAACTTTGTGTTTCTGGTGGATAAGGTTAGCTAATGACTGAGCAAATGTTAGACTGGTTTTGTTTTGTAGCTTAATGAGTGCTAGATAGCATGTTAAACCAGCCATATATGTTTTAGAATACAGTATATGAAAAGGACTTTGGGCTATGGATAAGAATACCTCCCTACCTTCTTCCTATATTATCTCCTTACCACTGAAACCCTCCTTCCATTATTATAATCACCATTGCTTTGATGCTACAATGATCAAAACAAAGGGAATAGGTTGTTCCTTTACTTCTATATTCTACTGCAGCCCATAGTAATTCTGTAGCAAGAATCAATTATTCATCATTAAAGAAATAAATAAACATCCACTGAAATGCTGTAGTTTTAGTCCAATATGTTTACACTACAAAGAGAAGAAAGCAAAACTTTACAATACTATAGGCAGAGAACATTAAAACAATCTGAGCCAAAATTAAAATATAAGGTTTGGTGTGATGAGCTACAGGAAGCAAGGAAACCCAAGGCATTCATTGACTTAAGTTCATTGGATAGATAGCAAGATAATTATAAAATGGGAGCTGCCAACCAGTGGAGAACATCACAGTCAACCAGCACAAGACAAAATACTGCACAGAGCAGAAACAAACCACGGAGGGAAGGAACTATGCCAGATATTATGCTGAATAGAATCCACTCAGAAGGACCTAGGAAGCATAGGGGGGGAAAACACATTGGAAGCGGAAGTGAAAGAGATGGATTTGTGACTGGCTGAGAGTGCATAGAGGATGATATAAGTTATTTCTACCTTCAAGAACTATGGGTGACCCAGACTGGAAATGGAGAAATGAGAAACTACCTAGCTGATCACTATCTGAAACACTTCTAACAAAGCCTTGGCAATGGTGACTGTCAAAATAATACTGCTTCAGCTTTTTTCAGCCTGCTCTTATAGTGACTAGAACTTCAAAGTAGAGCTTACATGGAACATTATACATCCTCTAATTGCATTTATGATATTGATAATATTAAAGAATTCTGTGGAAAGAAGCCATAATATCATCTAACAGTGCTCAATAATCAGTGTAGTTACAGTTGGAGAAAAATGAGATGTGATGGTTTGCTTTGTTCACTCTTTATTAGGTCAAGTATAAAAGGACAATAAATATTTCCAAGCATTTTGGTGGAGTTTCACAATAAGCTATTGTTTATTGGGAACAGTGCAAGCAGACTTGCTGTGCATAATGAGACTCTAGCACTGTCAGGATATTAATTTATATGAATAATGAATGCCAGGAGTGCAGTAGCAGTAAAGAGGCGACTTCATAGTGAGACCAGGGAAGCTGAAATGCAATCCTTCTCTAATTAAATTGAGAGAGGTTTTTTTAAGATTATAGATAGATAGATGATAGATAGATAGACATATATTTAGTATACACACATACACACACACATACACCAAGCAAAAATTATGAGAATAACAATATTTCTCAAACTTATCACCTTATATCTTTTTCATATGATGAAGTGGATGAAGCAAGATGAAAAATAATATATATATATTCAAATGTATATAAATGTATACCATATCTGCAGTTTGAGTATTTTAGTGTTCATGAAAACTTTCCATAATGAAGGACTACATTTACTGAGCCATCTCAAATGGTGTGTGTGTGTGTGTATGTGAGAGAGAGAGAGAGAGAGAGAGGGAGGGAGGGGGGAAGAGAATCTAAACACTTTTTTTCCTATAACAGTAAGAAGCAAGATGGAATATTTGTTTAATTCCCTGGGTTTTTTTAAATGAATTATTATTACTAGATATTTTTTTAAAAAATAAGGGAATCATAATATTCTATTCTGATAGACAGGGTTTTTTTTGGGGGGGGGGGGTTGCACCAATTGATAAGAGTAGTACTGGAGGACATCAGTAACTTCAAATGTGAAAGCTAACCACATAATATGTAGCTTCATCTGTGCTTATTCTTCCTAGGTTTATAAGCTACTTGTTTATTTCTTTACCATTTAGTTTTGTCTTTCCTTTTATTTATAAAATGCATAAATCCTAGGCAACTAAGCAAGAAAAAGGTGAAAAATAATATATAAAGTAAAAATATATGGAATATAAATTTATGCAGTTGGTGTTTTAAAAATTTGAGACACATTGTTTACAATGTTTTCTAGCTGTGTCTATGCATTAATGCACAAATTATGTAATGATTTTTCCCCAAAAGTAGCTGCAAAATACAACTGTATTTTTATAACTGTAGACATTACAGAATAAAGATAAATTACTTAACAATGAAAGTAGAATTAAAATACGTACTTTCTTTACTACTTAATGTGTTGACTTATAAGATATATTAAGTGTAGAATTAGGAACAAGAGTTTCAGAAAATATTACCATATAAAATTGTTCAGTTCTGAATGTACACATTCTCATGTTATGAAAAATAGTAGACAAAGAATTAGTGAAAATCAAAAGTACCAAGATCTGAAAATCATAATTAAAAGATTATGGCATAAACCAGCCATTGTTGCCACAGCGGTTATTGATATACTGTATGCCATACCAAAAAATCTTGGAAAGCACTTAGAAAATCTGGGCATTGACAAAATTTCCATCCATCAATTACAAAAGGCCACACTGCTTGGATTAACATGTATACCACACCAATGCATTACAACATTCTAGGTTCTTGGGAACTGGATGTAAATGAAGGCCAACACTAGCTAAACAATTGGTAGCTGTAACTTCACAATGGGTGAACAGATGATAATATTCTTTAGAATACAGTTTTGTGATATGTAAGGGTTTACATCATTCCTGGATTTCATTATTATTTAATCATAACCTTTTTTTTCATTTTAGCATTCTTATTGAATAACAAAAACAAAACTCTAGCATACTCCTTCCTCCATAAAAGCTTCATGTTTATGCTTATTTTCTTGCTTTCATAATGAAATTCTATCAGTTGTTAAATTAGTGATGGCATCACTTTGTTCTTAGGAATTACGTTTTATTTCTGGTTTCTTTTCTGTTACCTCTATACTTCTGAGAACTCATTTAGGCTGCAATTCTATACTCATATTTATGTGAGTTAAGTTTAAAGTAATTTCTTCTGTATAGTCATTCATAGGGTTACACCATCAATATAGTTTTTATAGAAACTTGACAAGCTAAAGACAGAGTGAAATGAAAATTATCTGAGTTTGCAATAAGAAAGTTGCACTCATCACATAACATTAAATTCATAAACTGAACAAATTCAGCAAAAGGAATACAAGATTAACATTGATATAGTGCAGTTTTGCATCACTTCTTCAAAGACTTTTTTTCTGCAGAGGAAAACAAAACTGAATACGAGTTTAGCTACTACAAAATACTTTTCCAAGAAATTTCAAGAAACATAATAAAAACAAGGTAAATTTTCTAACTACACTATAACACTGAGGTAAAACAGTAGAAGTACAACCAATCTAGACTTTTCCAATAATAACAGGAGAAAAATAAATTAATCTGGAAAAATATCAATTATGTGAAATATTTTTTCTCAAAATATATTGGTTAATGTTTACAAATGAAAGACATTTCAATATTAGAATCAGGCTCCAGTGAAGGTACCAATTTCAGTAGGAACTAGGTAGCAGTCAGCAACTGTTATAAGTGATGACTCCAGGTTATAGTATACATACTATTTCATGCATTTCAGAACAAAGTGGCCAGGGTTATCTAAAGTTTGGAGTTTTTTTTGTTTTTGTTTTTCATTGGGCGAGCAGAACAGTAAGACTACTCTGATGGCCAAAAATGCAAAAGATTCACAAGCTCTAGTAATAAAATCAAGGATCATCACAATGAAAATAATGGGACTATAGTTAAAAATAAATAATATCAAATGAATTGTAACATGTACAGTAACCAGTTTTAACATAGACAATGAAGGTATGGTAGATAGTTTCTGCCTTTTAGGATCAGCTATCAACAAGAAGGGGGTACAATGGCTCAGTGGTTAAAGATGCTGAGCTTGTCAGGTGGAAAGCTAACAGCCCTAGTGGGACACAAATGGAAAGAGGAAATCTTTACCTTTACCTTTTTATCAACAGGAAAGGAAGAAGCTGTCAATATACCACAAACTACCACTTGATAGAGCAGCAATGAAGGCTTAGTAAGAATACTGAGATGCTGTGGAGTGTTAGTACCTACAAAGATCAGAACAGAGTAAGCAATTGTATTTCCTGTAATAACTCTATGGAAGTGAAAGCTCAAATTTGAAGAAACAGGATATAAAAGATTTTGACACTTTCAAACTTTGTGTTGGAAAAGATGCCTGAGAACACCATGGACAGTCAAGAAAATCAACAAATAAATAATCAAACAAAGCCCACAGTTTTTACTTGAGGCACAAATAACCAGATTGAAATTAATCCTATTTTGGATACATTGTGTGAAGATCTAGCTTTCTAGGGAAGAGTGGAAGGAAGGAGAGGAGAATGTCAGCAGCAGAGTGGATGGAGTCAGTTAAAGAGGCGATCTGAGCTTAAAGTTTTTATTTGTACTTTTCTGGATGTCAAGAGCCATCCTTCTACATAGACAAGTGTGATGCACTTCCTTCTGGGCCTTCTTATCAGCTTTTCCAGGTTTGATGTTTTCCCAAAGGTTTCAGGCACCAATCTGCAGGCATCTCTTTTCCTCTGTGCCTGTCTTCTCTCTTTTTACAACTCAAATTTTACAACTCAAGCAACAGGGAGAAAGCAGAGGACTGGAAAAGAGCTGATGTAGTTCCCATCTTCAAAAAAGGGAAAAAAATGGATCCAGGAAACTACAAACCTATCAGCCTGACCTCAAAACCTGGGAAGATTCTGGAAAAGATAATCAAGCAACGAATCAGCGAACACCTAGAGGCAAACAAAGCCATTACCAAAAGCCAACATGGGTTTGTCAAAAACAGATCATGCCAGACAAATCTTATTGCATTCTTTGACAAGGTGACAAAATTAGTGGACCAGAGGAATGCTGTGGATATAATTTACTTGGACTTCAGTAAGGCATTTGATAAAGTAGATCACAACCTACTACTTGACAAGATAGAAAAATGTGGTTTAGACAGCATCACCACCAGATGGATTCGTAGCTGACTAACCAGCCGTACTCAACCAGTTCCTCAATGGAACGGCATCTACATGGAGGGAAGTGTGTAGTGGGGTGCCCCAGGGCTCTGTTCTGGGCCCAGTGCTCTTCAACATATTCATCAATGATTTGGATGAGGGGATAGGTGCAGAACTCATCAAATTTTCTGAAGATACCAAGCTGGCAGGAATAGCCAATACTCCAGAAGATAGGCTTAAGATATAGGAGGATCTTGACAGACTTGAACATTGGCTGCTATCTAACAAAATGAAATTCAATGGTGAAAAAAGTAAGGTTCTACATTTAGGAAAGAAAAACCAAATGCACAGGTACAGTATAGGTGGTACCTGGCTCAGTACTAGTAACTGTGAGAGGGATCTCAGAATCCTAGTGGACAATCACTTAAATATGAGCCAGCAGTGTGCTGCAACTGCCAAAAAAGCCAACACAGTTCTAGGCTGCATTAACAGAGGGATAGAATCAAGATCATGTGAAGTGTTAATACCACTTTATAATGCCTTGGTAAGACCACACTTGGAATGCTGCATCCAAGGTCCCTTCCAACTCTATTATTATTATTATTATTATTATTATTATTATTATTATTATTATTATTATTATTATTATTATTATTATTATTATTATTATTATTATTATTATTATTATTATTATTATTATGGATCATTGCACAGTCAGCCAGATGTTCAGACTGAATTTGGCATTTTGTCTACCTATCGAGTTCTTACCAAGGACCTGGGATAGGCAGATGTGGATGTTTGATGTTATTACAGATATCGTTGCAGGAGGGAAGCAGTTCCTAGTAAGGCCGCCTTTTGCAATTGGCTAATGGCGAATTTGTCAATGCCAATGGTGTTCAAGTGGTGCTCCAGTTGTTTTGGGATTGCACCCAAGGCACCTATTACTATTGGTACTACCCTTGCTTGCTTTTGCCACAGTCTTTACATTTCTATTTGTAGGTCTTTGTATTTTGTTATCTTCTCCAGTTCTTTCTCGTCTATTCTATTATTATTGTTACTACTACTACTACTACTACTACTACTACTACTACTACTACTACTACTACTACTACTATTATTATTGTTATTGTTATTGTTGTTGTTGTTGTTGTTGTTGTTGTTGTTGTTATTATTATTATTATTATTATTATTATTATTATTATTATTATTATTATTATTATTATTATTATTATTATTATTATTATTATTATTATTATTATTATTATTATTATTATTATTATTATTATTATTTGGCAGCATGTTTCCCAGCAAGAACAGGTGGTTATTTTCTTGGCTTTTGACCCTATATACTAGATTTGACCAATGAGACTTCTCCCTCCATTTTCCCCAAAACAGTTCTGCAATGCATGCCAGCACAAGAGTAGCCAATCTAACCACAAAAACACAGGAAGTGATTGCTTTTAGGCACCTCATCACAATCTAATCTATGAATAATGAGATTTTACCTTTTAACCTCAGGATACTGTTATTATTGCCATAAATAAGCATATCCTTAAACAATTTCAACATTATGTTTTTACTAAAAATCCATCGTTTTAACGTGTGGAACCTATTTAAATGTAGATACGTATCATTGGGCCAGAGTCTGAGATATCCTCATTCAGGCCCTGTTTTAACAAAATATACTTCTCTTTCGTTGCTTTATTAGTTTGGTAAGATCTTCACACAAGAATTGAAGCCTGTTTCACACTGGGTTTTGTTGAAAATACAGTGGATTGTAACAGATTAATATATTTTCAACAGAAGCCAGTGTGAAAATTGGAGTCTCCTTTGGCTCTCCTCATGAATCTCAGAGTCATGAATTCTGGGCAGAATTTTTAAGGAAGCAGATTTTGTGTAAGGTGTTCCTTTTGTAAGAATTACAAAATGCCTTTCTATCTTCTTTGTCAGATTGCATTTTGTTTGATCTTTTTCTAATTTTCTAATTCTGTTCTGCTTCGATTCTTCCAAATGTATTTATTTAGATTTCCTTCTTAGTTACTCTTACTATGGATTCTGTTTACTTTTGTACATTTTCATTGGACCAGCTACTGACATCGTGACTAATACATCGAAAGCCTTCCCCTTTACACCACTCCTTTAGCCACATATTGAATTGTGCTATACGCTGGCCTTTTCCATTTTGCTCCTTATATACTGGTAAAACCTCTGAAAAAGTAAGCCTACAGCCTATTCTGCTAAGTTCCTGCCCCAAGCTCTGGAAATCATTCTGCACAGAAAGTACATCTTTTGGGGACAGATCATTAGTGCCAAGATGTACAATAGCCTCCACATCACAGTTCTTGCTGGCATTCTTGATTATTTTAGAAATAATTATTTTAATTCCATCTTCTTTCTATTTTATCTGTTCAGACTTCTTTGGATTTTGTCTCTGTTTCTCCTCCATCATGTGCCTTCCTCCTTTCTGTCTTCTGCTTTCTTTAGCTCTACCTGTGTCATTTCCTCCCACTCGTTTTCTCTAGTCTGTCCCATCTTTTTTTCTGTGTATTTCCTATCCCAATGATTCAAATCCCAATGAAGATCAACCAGCAGAGATGCCAGTAAGAGTGTTCCTTTCATCCTTTTCATGAATAAGACCACCAACAATAAACCCATTTAGATTCCATTCTCGGTTCAGCAGAAATAGGAATTGTAGAACAAATATGAGATGGCCACTGTCTCTTTGTCCTACCTATGTTTGTCCTGATATTTAGGCATTTAAATGCCTTACAGTTGATAGCAAGCAACAAGTCATGGACAGTGACCAATATTAGGATCTGTAGGAGGTCCTAGAGAATACAGGCTAATCCATGTATCCTTCCATATGGAATTCCTCACAATTTAAGTTATAATCTGCAGCAGGGAATAAGGGACAATCCCTCCTTATTCATTTAACATTAGAAAAATATATACATATTTTATTGCTTCCAAAATGACAAATATAAATATATGTTTCTTGAGTAAAGATTACAAAATAGGGTTACTGAATTAGCAAAATGAAGCTGTTATATTTCATTATAAATTTTAAGTGGAAAATATAAACATACTTATGGCAAATATAAAGTTACATCTTACTTAATGTTATAGAAAAGTTGAAAATGTACTTTTTTTTAAGGGGCAGTGAGGTTAATAGCATTTTCTGTGCAACTGTGATTTCTTTCATGTAATGTGATTGACCGGTGGGTTATATACTAAAAAGTAGGAATAACAATGTTTTGGAAAATGGGAATTATAATGAATTAGGATTAAGGGAAGGATTAAAAATTATAACTACAAATAAAGAAGTAAACCCTTTTTCATTGCATCAATGGTAAGAGCAACATTTTAAAATTATGTCTGTTTGCTTGAGAAACTACTGAAAATAAGAGCATAAACAGCATGTAGCAAAGGAAAGTATGACAATATTTCCATCTTAAAACATTGAAAAATTCCTAATGAACTGTGATGCAAAGGTAAATCTGTCAATCACTCAGCTTTTCTCTCTTCACTCCTTTCTCAATTTAGATTTTTTTTTGTATACCTTAACATTGCTAGCAAAACATGAGTGAGCCCAGCTTGTAAAACGTAACAGTCCCATAAACAAAGAGTCAGTACAGTTTAATAAATTGCAGGGAAGTGGATTTGTGAGTTAAATATCAGGGTAAGTTTAACAGTAAAGTAAGAAGGCCAGGTAATTTGAAAGATGGTGATATAGAAATTACAGTTGACTACTATAATTTTGGGATATATACGTTATAGAAAAGGCAAGGAAAAGTACACAAACTGGCGAATGAAATCTTGGGATTGTCTTAGTACATTTTTATATCTAGATCTCATATAGTATAGTGTCCTGCTACAAATTGAAGAAGTCTAAGGTGATTCTATAATAAGTTGGAATATGGAGAAAGTATTTGATAATGTTAACACATTTGCAGTTAAGAGTCTCCACTTAACGTATCCACTATGACTACTATGTAGGGAATGAAATGAATGATTAGAATGAAAATATATTGCTAGACAATTCACTATTCATAAAAGAAAAACATATTCATTAATAATGTTAGTTTGAATGGAAATTAAAAAAAATCTCACATACTGTATAAACCTTTCTATGTGATTCTTCCATTTACAAGGCATTGAACTAATAAGTACATAAGAATAAGTCCTTTTTGTAACCTGAGCACAAAAGTAGTCTATAGAGCTGGTGTTGATTAGATTTCATACGTTTTCATATGTTATAATTTGAGTGTCATCCAACCCATTCTGCCTATGGGATGAATTCGAATTCTGATTTTCAGCTATCACATTGTTTGGCAATAACATTCTTTATTATCAAGTCTTGCAAAAGATTGCAACCATTTTTAACTAGATGTTCTATCTACTTAAAATCAGTTTATGTCAACTGATTCAATCATATTCAATGTAATTCACTGTCATTTTTATTTGGTTACTTATCCAACTATATAAGTCATTTATATTACAAATAAGATTAACTATTTTTTTTAAAAAAGTGAGATCATAATACTTCAGACTGACATTCTGAATAAAATAATAAAACAATGTTGAAAAAATATACATCAGGACACTCAGCTTAGAGATTTCTGTGCAAACCCTGGTCTTTCAGGCTGAGCAGCTTTTAAGATCATTGTGGATGATCCTGAAGTTCCAACACCTCACCAGTACTGAAAGGAGGAAGCTGAAAGGAGCTTGCTACCTCAGAAGTGATGTGAAGTAAGGATATTATCTAGGAGAATCTAGGTGAATAAAATGTCCACTTTAATTCTTTGAGACGAATCAGGTTGCTTATTCCTTATAAAACTTATCATACAAGTTTTCTTGGTGCTGCTTCTTTCTTATCCCAGCCTTCTCTCTTAACACAAGTACCCAAGTAGTCCTGGGAAAGTCCCATTAATGATCTTGCTTCTGGAGCCAAATCTGGGACTTAGTTCATGCTAACATTGATTAACTTTTATGTGGCTATAGTATGTGGTATGATCTCAAAACATTTGGTTATTTTTTTTAAATTCAGTGTAATGCACAAACCTAGAAATGGGATAATATAATAATCAAGCTGGGCATGTGTGAACTCTGCTGTTCAGAAGAAATGTATGAAAAAATCCAAGTGATTAAAATGACTTGTCACTCTAGGTACTTGTAGAAAGTCAGACTCTAATTCTAAAGTAATAATGGAATTTCAAGCAGTATCACCGTAGCCTTAGTGTTGATGGAATATGTGTGTGAAATAGTTTAAAACTCTGGATTGAAATATCTTTATATGTTCTCATGAAAATGGAAATAAATGAGTTTAACATCATAGGACCTGTATATAGTTTTGGAAAAACATATTACCAGAATGTGCCACAGTCTTCAAAGAATGCATAATGGATCTTGACAGAATGACATTCTTTTCTTCTTTGCACAGGAAGAAATACATACGACCTGACAGCAAACCATAAAGAGAATAAAATTTATATTTTCATGAATATGTATATAACCAAATTCTGAATGATGAAAAGTCTGTGAAATAAATTACTATACCATGCTGAAATAAAATTAACTGAAGAGAACTCAAAATTAAAGAAGATAATTATCACAATGAAACTGAGTGAGCACTGATAGTATTGCAAAGTCAAATGATGAAAAGCAATGTCAAGTAGCTGTTCTACTTGTTAACTGACTGATGTATACTTGTGTAGCTTCTATATTCCAATTCATTCAGATCAGTTTACACTGTAGATTAATAGGGTAAAATAATATTCAATCTGAAAGAGATAATCCAAAACAATGTAAGGAAAAACAAATGGTTAAAAGAAGAAAATAATAAAAATGTTATAATTACATAAACATAACACATAATGACACAAAGGCCAGATAGTATGGTTTCATAAAAACATTGTGTAAAGTGGTCAGTTCTGGAAAAACCAGAGTTTAGTTGATTCTGAATAAACTAAAGACAGGATTATCACTGCCTTGGTTTGAAAATAAAAAATAAAAAATGACGCCTCCAACCAAGCCTAACAAAAACAGAAGTAGCCACATCCCATCTCAGCAATAAATTTGCAAATTATCAGCCTTCAGTGAAGTTTCAGAACTGTATTTTACAATGTAATAGCTCTCGGAATACCTGGAATATCACTGGAGAGATCACTAACCTTCCAGCAACACCTGGGAAAAAACAGCTGCAAAATTGAAAAGCTACAACAATTTACAGAACAAACTGGCTGGAACATCCTGTAGAGCTGATGTTAACACATGAACAACAGCCTTAGCTTTGGTTTATTCCACAGGTGAATATTGTGCCAGTGTGTGGCTTAACAGTGTCCACACCCAAATAGTCAATGTCCAACTCTGCCAGACAATGTGTATAATCTCCGGTACATTGCATCCCATTCCTGTGCATTGGTTACTTACTTAACAATATCATACTGTCCTACATTAGAATACAACAAGCTCTCATTTGGCTATGGTCAAGGATGCTGAACAACAATGTGCTCCCTATTCACCAAGACAGTGCACAGCCCATCACAAGATTGAAATCCCGTAAGCCATCTTGGAAAACAGCTATTTAAGTCTGAGAATGCCTGGAAAGAGGAATGGTCCAAGGTACCATCCTGTGACCTGACCATGAGTGATTCCTCTACCAAATCACCTGGTTTTGACCTCCATGCTTTGTCTGGTTGAAATTGAACAGAATTAGGTGTGATATATATAATTCTGTTCAATTTCAACCAGACAAAACATGGCTGGTCAAAAGGTGGTTTGATAGAGGGATCACTTCTATATATATAGACATCAGAGTAAAAAGCCTATTACTTTTAGGTATTAGGGAAGCTATAAAAGAAAGATGTATAAAAGGCATATGCATACATACATAATTTTTAGCCCTAGCTAGAAAATTTAAATATGAGACAGAGTTGCCTCTTTTTAGATTCTGCCAATGAGGAGGAATTTTACCAGGGATGATCCACCCTAGCAGAGGGATGTGTGAGAATTGAAGAAGGCAGAAAGCTATTACTGCTCATAGTAGAATAGAGAATGGAGTAGAGTAGATGGAATTTGATAGAAAATACATGATACTTAGCAGAAATATGTAGAAACAATGTGGAAACAATCGCTGAAAAGTTGACATGACCTGTCAATTGTTGACAAGATGACAAGTCCCTGGCAATTATTGTCCATTTTCTGTCCAGTGAGACTTGACTAGGCTTCTACTTTAAAGTAAGTTCCCAGACAAACCAAATATTAGTTCCATAGTTGATACAGGTTATCAGTGCATTGACTTTCCAAGGATGTATTGAAGAACTGAAGTGATTCACCACTAAATATTAAAAGGTGCTATTTGTAGGGTCTAGATGACTTTGGTTAAGGCAGAAGTACAAGTATTTGTCTTTGCCTAATTCAAACAAGTAGCCATGATTAATCAATTACTATGTAATAATAATAATAATAATAATAATAATAATAATAATAATAATAATAATAATAATAATAATAATAATAATAATAATAATAATAATAATAATAATAATAATAATGTTGGAAGGGACCTTGGAGGTCATCTAGTCCAACCTCCTGCTTAAACAGGAAACCCTATACCATTTCAGACAAATGACTGTCCAGTAGTCTCCCTTCCATTCCCAATTTAGTTGATGTTTTTAAAAATGCTGTTTTACAAGCAATAATAAAAAAATTGACCTATGATTCAGAAAAGACATTTAGCAGAAGATATTTTTAAAGGTTTTATTAGGGAACGCTTATGATGAATTAGTTATAAAAATATAAAAATATATATATAAAATTAATATTCAAAGATACAATGTATTTATTATTTCTTTAATTTCAAATGGTGGTTAGCCATGAATGATAGCTTTGTGCAGAACTAAGATAGGTTTGTCCTACAATTTGATATCAATGACATAAGAGTTATTAAACAAATTAATATATAATTTGTACTACTGTACTACTGTTATGATATGCTATGAAAATGGTGTGAATGCTTAAACACATCTTTAAAATACCAGAAATAACTAAAATAATTCATTTGTTTTTATTTTATTAATTATATTTTAATTATTCTATTTATTATGTTTGGTTGTTGTTACTTTACTATGACATACTAATCCTTCTAAAATTTATTAAACTTATATTTGCATCAGCAAAGTTATAGTTATAGCAAAGTTATAGCAAAGTTACCTTTATTATGCTTTTCTTTTTATTGTAATTAAAGTATAATTAAACTGCTGATAGGAAAACAAAGAAACAAGCATATCAATTCAGTGCAATCACCAAAAATTATACCATTAATAAAACTGCTCCTTTTCAAATAAGACAATATAATAGAATAGTGGACAGATTTTTCACTGTAAATAATGAGGCATGTCTGTCTCTTTTATAGGTAAGTTACTCCACTGGTTTGTTTCCAGACTTATTTCCCCTTTTATATCAGAACAGTAGGATACTAATTACTTACAAGGTATAAATATATTATTTGATCTCATAAAACAAACTGTGAAGTGCTTTGAACATTTTGTATTCCCAAGGATCAAAAATATTTTCAATGTTCTACCATATTTTAGAGAAAATCAGCATCATAATACTTCTTAAGATACAATCCACATAGACATTTGCCAAAGGGAAATTATTATTATTTAAATAAAATATTTAAGATCTTAGGGAAAAACAACAACAAAGGCAGCAAGTAATCTTGCACTTTGTACCCTGACTTAACTGCACAAGTAACATCAAGCAATAATGGGTTCATTTCTGCATAGTCCATCTATGGTATAAGAGCAGTATATTCTTCTTGAGATGCTCAATAAACAAACAATGCAACCCAAGGTTTTCATTTTCAACTTGAACACTCAAAATTGCAGTAGCCGATCTGATGCAAATGTATTGCACAATGTATCTTTTTTATTCTAGCAACCCACCAGAAAAACAGTACATTACAGACCAGAACTTATTATTACATCACAACCTGTAAATTCTAATTTCCCCTTGAATTGAAAACATCTTGCATAACATAATGCAAATCAGTTTAAATTAGTGTAGGATACTGGTGAAGTTCTGCTATAATCTTATACATAATTATCCATGAACAAGAAAAAAACTTAATGGGATTCCTTTGTGAATATCCATGTTAAACATACACATATAAGGTATTGGCTCTGACATTCATATTTTAGTCAAAGGATCTGAACATTTGCACTTGTTGTTCATGATAACAATGATAGCAATGAATTATTTGGCAATATGCTATATTTAATGTTCCACCATATAGATTACATAGGCAGAATAAATATTCACAATATCAGTGAATATATATATTCACTGATATTGTGAATATTTATTCTGCCTATGTAATCTATATGATTATGCCTTGTCTAAAAGTTATGAGAATTGAGTGATTTCTGATTTATTTATTTATTTACTTACTTACTTACTTACTTACTTACTTACTTATTTACTTACTTACTTACTTACTTATTTACTTACTTACTTACTTATAGATTACTTAGGCAGAATAAATATTCAAAATATCAGTGAATATATATATAGGTCTTTGGTAATTCGGGTTTTCTCCCGCGTAAAATTGGAAGTGTCTTGGCGACGTTTCGACGAAGTCTCATTCGTCATCTTCAAGACTTCGTCGAAACGTCGCCAAGACACTTCCAATTTTACGCGGGAGAAAACCCGAATTACCAAAGACCTACATACAAACACCCGTGAAAACCTCAGAAAACATATATATATATATATATATATATATTCACTGATATTTTGAATATTTATTCTGCCTATGTAATCTATAAGTAAGTAAGTAAGTAAATAAGTAAGTAAGTAAGTAAATAAGTAAGTAAGTAAGTAAGTAAGTAAATAAATAAATCAGAAATCACTCAATTCTCATAACTTTTAGGCAAGGCATAATCTTTTTTCAATTAACAGTTATTTATATATAAATTTATATATATATATATTTATATATATAAATAACTGTGTTAATTGAAAAAAAGATTATGCCTTGCCTAAAAGTTATGAGAATTGAGTGATTTCTGATTAGGTATGACTACTGTAGCATCTGATAGCCCGTGCTACCCTAATCCAAGGTTGTTTTCTGATCAACCAAAGTTGCCATGAAATACAGGAGTATCTACCCCAAATCACTCTCAAGCAATTCAAGATTTTTTTTGTTCACTTGCTTATTTATTTATTTATTTATTTATTTATTTATTTATTTATTTATTTATTTATTTATTTATTTATTTATTTATTTATTTATTTATTTATTTATTTACTTACTTACTTACTTACTTACTTACTTACTTACTTACTTACTTACTATCTATCTATCTATCTATCTATCTATCTATCTATCTATCTATCTATCTATCTATCTATCTATCTATCTATCTATCTATCTATCTATCTATCTATCTATCTATCTATCTATCTATCTATCTATCTATCTATCTATCTATCTATATTTCTATACTATCCTACATGTCTTGGAGAAATGCTTTCATCTTTTCCATTCTTGGCATAGACCTGGTTAACATTATCCACCCAAGGGGAACTAAAACATCATGGGACCAGAGTACTTGCATGACTGCCTCTTTTCAATGGTTTTAGGTCCACTACATCACATGTGGTAAAGTGGGCATGCTCCCTACTATCAATAAAGCAGTGCCATTTGACAGTCTCCAGAAGCATGTCTTCTCTGTTATAGCACCTGCCCAGTGGAAAAGACTGTTTCCTTTCTTGGTTATTGGGATCAGAGTACTACCATTAACATGGGAGCTTTGGTATGAGTAGCAGTATCACATACCAATTTTATTGAGCCTCAATATAGTTTTTTAAATTGATTTTTTTATCTTGTTTGTTATATAAATTCATAATTACTATTAACATAAAACAGACTTTTGTTGCAGGATTAATTGAAAAAATACTATGCCTTGCCTAAAAGTTATGTCTTCATTTCAACTGAAGGAGAATTGAGTGATTTCTGATAAGGCATGACTAATCAGTGTGAGATTTTTGGGGGGATTATAAAGACAGAAAAGTACCAGAATAAATATCCCTCTTTTATGGCAGGATTCCACTGAACATTTGTTTTTGTTTTTTCATTCATACCCACCAGAACCATATTCTGGAAATTCTAAAAAACAATGTGCAAGTTTATTTTGATGTTAATACTTAGAAATCTGGGAAACAGAAACTCTAATTTATTTTTTTTATAAATTACCTTGATCTGGTTCAAAACATTGAGATAAGATTGTAAACATAATGAAGGCAAGTAGAAACGGTTAATAATCTTGTTTTAGTATGCTTCTTTTATTAGGTTACCTTGTAAGGTAAATAAATCTATGAATGATTTAATATTGCATAAAATTGTGTCCTTATATTTAAATATAAATGGGTTTGATAAATCATAAACATATTTTACTGTTTAACTTCAAAAGAACCATTGATCATTATATAAGTTTATTTTTCAAACATAACTTATAATTTTGATGAAAGACAGTGAATGATAGATATTTTAAGAAAAATAAATAATCAGCCATTGGGACTGAAATTTTTAAACTGGTTTATAAAAAGGTTAGTTCCTTTCCATTAGCTATAATTTCATTCTCTAGTGCCCTCTGGTGGCAAATGTATTTTAAAATCGCTGGCTATTATCAGCCATTTCAATAACACAATAAACTGAATAGTGAATCTGTAATGGAAAGTGTGCATGACCTTGGGGAACAAGGGGAAGAGATACTGCATCCGAAACCATCAAACAAGATAGGCAATAATTCACTGGCTTAAAAATCAAACAAAGAAATTAAGGAAATACCCTCTCTAATGGATCAAGCAGTTAAAAATGGCAGCAGGAAGTTTATCCTTTCAAACTTACAAGATTCTGTCAAAGTGGTTTTACAATATGGTAGAATTAGTTCATCTAATCATGTATCCTTGCTGGTTTTCCTGGAAGGACTGATGGAATAACAGCAGTTTGTTAATACACAGTGAGGATAACTAAAGGTTTTTGTATATGTGGGTGTGAAATGGATGGATAGCAATAGCACTTAACAATAGTACTTAACTTATATACCACTTCACAGTACTTTATAGCCCTCTCTAAGTGGTTTACAGAGTCAGCATATTGCCCCCAACAATCTGGATCCTTACTTTACCGACCTCGGAAGGATGGAAGGCTGAGTCAACCTTGATCCGGTGACACTTGAACTGCTGGCAGCCAGCAATCAACAAAGTAGTGTGCAGTACTGCATTCTACTGTGCGACCATGGCTCTTGGGAGGGAGGGAGGGAGGGAGGGAGGGAGGGAGGGAGACAGAGACAGAGAGGATAGATATCAGATCCGAATGCAAATTATTTTACCATTTACTAAAATATTATGTTTAGACATTCTGAAATTCCTTTTCCTTACATTCACTAATTTTCAAAAACCTAAATAAATTATACAGGTATTTTTCCAATCATCTGAGCTCAGTTCAGAATTAGTTTTACTTCTGCACTCTTTCCCCAGTGTTCTACCTACCTAACCCCTCAAAACTGTTCTAGAAGATCCACAGTACTTCAGAACAGATGGTTTTGATACAAGGACTATACAGGAGAGAATTAAACCACATTTTTGTATGCTGCTGGTAAGACAATTGCATATAATCTATTAAAAATTAAAACCAAAATCAGCATATATTTTATTTGTCAAATTTATACAGCTGCTCATCTCACGTGAAGTGATTCATACAATAAAACTGGCAATTAAAACATCCTATAAAACCAATTGAAATGAATAATGAACATAAATAAAGCAAGATCACAAGAGGAAATATATTATATATAATGCAACTAGCGCACGGGTTTCCTATTACCAGGGGATTCATAATATTTATATTTATGCCTGAGCTATTGGCTGAATGCAAGATATTTCTTCATTACTAATGTTATTAGTGTTTTGGTGCTCTTTATTCACGTTTCTCATATGCAAAAGTAAAATATGTAACTTCATAAAATGTTCTGAGAAATATCAATACATGAAAACTTTGCATATTTAATATGATAGTATTTTTCCATTTATTCTCTTTGAATTTCTGTAAATTTGAAACCAAGGTAGCCAAATTTCATATTTGGCCATTTTTTTCTGCAAATTACTAGGGTTTCAAAAAGAACACAGTAAAGCAATGTTAATACATGCTGAAAGTATAAAATAATCAGTACTACAACATACATTGGGTGAATACAAATAAATAAATAAGAATATATTCCTTACCATCTTGCTAAGAAATGAGAACTAGGTTTTTGAGGACTCCCTCTCTCAAGTTCTATTTACTTATCCCATCTAGTTCCATCAGCCAGGGATTATTGTCTAGTTGGGTCCAGGAAAAGAGCCTTTTCTGTCATGGCTGAACATTATCCCTAACCTGGAAGTCAGATTGGCCCTGAACCTACTGGCTTTGTGCAGGAATGTGAACATGCAGTTTTGCCAACAAGAACAGGTCCCTGGAGCAATGGCTGCATTGATTGTTGGTGTTGAATGTTAACAATCTTGGCTATGAATTTGATTGTACAGGGTTTTTAAAAATTGTGTGTGTGTGTGTGTGTGTGTGTGTATAAATAATTGTATTGTTGTAATGTCTTTTAACACTGTTTTAATTGTTGGTGACTGTTCAGAGTTATATATTAAGATTAGAGACTGTATATATCTGAATAATAGGTAAGTAAATAATGAAAACAATACATTCATACAATGTAAAGAAATCATTTCTATAGAATAATTTCATTTTGTAAAACTACAAAAATAATTTAAGCTCAGGATAAACTTATTGGTTAGCCAAAGCAGGTTGTTGGGTTAATTTGATTGTTTAGTACCTAGTTTGTAAGTAAGTTTGTAGTGCAACTTCTTTATTGAACACTGTGATATTTACTGAAATTTAGTAGTAGTAGTAATAGTAATAATAATAATAATAATAATAATAATAATAATATTAACAATAATAAACTACCTATTGAGTCCTTACCAAGGACCTGGGGTAGGCAGATGTGGATGTTTGATGGTATTACAGATATTGTCGCAGGATGGAAGCAGTTCCTAGTAAGGCTGCCTTTTGCAATTGACTAATGGTGAATTTGTCAATGCCAATGGTGTTCAAGTGGTGCTCCAGTTGTTTTGGGATTGCACCCAAGGTGCCTATTACGGTAGTACCAATAGTAATAGGCTCCTTGGGTGCAATCCCAAAACAACAGGAGCACCACTTGAACACCATTGGCATTGACAAATTTGCCATTAGTCAATTGCAAAAGGCGGCCTTACTAGGAACTGCTTCCATCCTGCAACGATATCTGTAATAACATCAAACATCCACATCTGCCTATCCCAGGTCCTTGGTAAGGACTCAATAGGTAAACAAAAATGCCAAATCCAGTCTGAACATCTGGCTGACTGTGCGATGATCAATAATAATAATAATAATAATAATAATAATAATAATAATAATAATAATAATAATAATAATAATAATAATAATAATAATAATAATAATAATAATAAGAACAACAACAACAACAACAATAACAATAATAATAATAATAATAATAATAATAATGATGATGATGATGATGATGATGATGATGATGATGATAATAATAATAATAATAATAATAATAATAATAATAATAATAATAATAATAATAATAATAATAATAATAATAATAATAATAATAATAATAATAATAATGTTGGAAGGGACCTTGGTGGTCATCTAGTCCAACCCCCTGCTCAGGCAGGAACCCTATAGCATTTCAGACAAATGGCTGTCCAGTCTCTTCTTAAAAGCTTCCAGTGTTGGAGCATTCACAGCTTCTGGAGGCAAATTGTTCCACTGATTAATTGTTCTAACTGTCAGGAAATTTCTCCTTAGTTCTAGGTTGCTTCTCTCCTTGATTAGTTTCCATCCGTTGCTTCTTGTCCTGCCTTCAGGTGCTTTGGAGAATAGCTTGACTGCCTCTTCTTTGTGGCAATCCCTGAGATATTGGAACACTGCTATCATGTCACCCCTCATCCTTCTCTTCATTAAACTAGTCATACCCAATTCCAGCAACCGTTTTTTATATGTTTTAGCCTCCAGTCCCCTGATCATCTTTGTTGCTCTTCTCTGTACTCTTTCTAGAGTCTCAACATCTTTTTTACATCATGGTTACAAAACTGGATGCAGTATTCCAAGTGTGGCCTTACCAAGGCATTGTAAAGTGGCATTAACACTTCATGTGATCTTGATTCTATCCCTCTGTTAATGCAGCCTAGCACTGTGTTGGCTTTTTTGGCAGCTGCAGCACACTGCTGGCTCATATCTAAGTGACTGTCCACTAGGACTCCGAGATCCCTCTCACAGTTGCTACTGTTGAACACGGTACCACCTACTGTACACTGTACCTGTGTATTTGGTTTTTCTTGCCTAAATGTAGAACCTTACTTTTTTCACCATTGAATTTCATTTGTTAGTATATACATTCCAGATGTAATATGATACTGAAAAGTCAATATACCAATTCAGCTTCCAACTGATTTTTTCCAGGAAATATCTGATATGTAATGCACTGTGACTGAGCTCGATCACCCAAGTTCAATTCAAAATTGGGTGTGCGTAGGGGAGGTGGGGGATTAAGTTGAAAAACAGATTGTAATGTATTTTGTGCTGTGACACCTATTATGTTTTATAGAGTTTTTTAACATAAAAATAATAGCTTTCTTAGAAATGTGTGAACCCTGTGCATAGTAGAGCATATGTACTGTATATATTATTATAGAAAATATTATTTCAGAAGAAAAGCAGAACCAATCCTTTTTCTTTCTATTTTTTTTAAATCCTTTTTTAACCTAGAAAACCAATCCTGTTCCTATGAAGCAGTTCTTGGTCACTCTCTTTTCATTTGGACCCAAAACCAAACAATCACTGAGCAATTTGCCCAAATACTCTTTTAGCCATCTCTTCTTTTAGACCTTAGACACTGATTTACAAAAGAGCAACAAGAGCACCAACATCAGAGAAAGAAGATCAAGGAACAAAATCAACATGCCAACCAATCCCTTATCATATAGGTTTATGCTGCATTTTGCCTTAAATGGTATTACTGTACCCATTCTCTGTTCAGTTATAGAATGGTTTGAATAATTTACCGTTTTTACGTCTGTGGTTATAGCACTTAAGAAATATATTCTTTACTAGCTAGCACAAAATTCCCATAATCTACAGCAAATCATAATTTTCAATCTCTAATTAAGTAAACTGATCAATCAATGTGGAAATGATGGATTTCCTGTAAATTTAAAAGTTAGAATATGTCTCATGAAAATATTGTGACTTTTTTCCTGGAAATGCATACTGAAAATTTTACATTATTCTGCTGCTTGAGAGAAAACATTTTTTTTTCTGTTTTCATGATGTAACTCCAGTAGTTTGGAAAGAAAAAAAATGCAATTGATCCATGGTGGTCCCTATTCAGATGTGCATTTCTAGGAAATTAACAATAAGCTTAGATGTATTTAAAGGCCTGCTAGCTAGCTGGAATCTGTTGATATGTTATTGCTGTATAAAGCCACTGCTGAGTTGCAATGAGAGACAGGGAAAGTCAGCTAAAATTTGTCTGTGGAGATTCTCAGTCATTGAGGTCATAGTTGTCCGAGAGGTGCTTTTTCAAAAGGCAACTGGACTTTTTTTTCTTGAAGATGTTTCACTTCTCATCCAAGAAGCTTTTTCAGTTCTGACTGAATGGTGGAGGATGGAAGGATTTATATTCCTTGAATCATATTCCTCTGGTCATTAGCACTCTTTCTGATTTGCCTTATTCAGGTGAGCCTGAGGGCACAGATAAACCTCCAAGTGGCCTCAACGCTTCTCAAAAAGAATGCTAACGACCAGATGACTGCAAGGCATATAAATCCTTCCATCTTCCATATTCAGTGAGAATGAAAGAAGCTTTTTGGATGAGAAGCAAAATGTCTTCAAGGAAAAATAAAGTTCAGTTGTCTTTGGGTCAGCTAAAACTTATTTTCTTGAGTCTATCCCTCTGTTAATGCAGCCTAGAACTGTGTTGGCTTTTTTGGCAGTTGCAGCACACTGCTGGCTCATATTTAAGTGATTGTCCACTACGATTGTGAGATCCTCTCACAGTTACTACTACTGAGCAAGATAGCACCTATACTGTACCTGTGTATTTGGTTTTTCTTGCCTAAATGTAGAACCTTACTTTTTTCACCATTGAATTTCATTTTGTTAGATAGCGCCCAGTGTTCAAGTCAGTCAAGATCCTTCTGTATCTTAAGCCTATCTTCTGGAGTGTTGGCTATTCCTGCCAGCTTGGTGTCTTCAGAAAATTTGATGAGTTCAGCATCTATCCCCTCATCCAAATCATTGATGAAGATTTTGAAGAGCACTGGGCCCAGAACAGAGCACTAGGGCACCCCACTATACACTTCCCTCCATATAGATGCAGTTACATTGAGGACCACATGCTATGGCTTGTCAGCTCTGAATCCTTCTGTTTGGAAGCCCTTATAAACAGAAGAACACAGACACTGACATCCCCTAAACTCCACTGAAGATGTTACCTAGCCTGGTAATGAAATGTTTGGAAACCAGGACTTCCATTTTTTGCGCCGTAGCGCATGGTCATGGGATTGTGAAATCTCACATCCCATGGCTGCTTTCATCCTGCCAGGGGACCCTAAATGGGTCTGAAGTCACCTTGGAGAGGTGGCAAAGGAAGAGGGGCACCCCACTGATCACGGAATGGCAGCATTCATTCTGTTTCGATCCGGAAGAAGCCCTCTGACCCGACAGAAGAAAGGCTAGCCGCATGCCAGCGTCTAGCCCAAGCTACCTGCAGCCGAAGTCCAAGAGCACTAACCAGAACAACAGTGAACAGTGTGCTTGGAATTGGTGAGAGTATTTGATCTTCTCTCCCTTATTTTGCAACTAAGTCCCTGGGAAAGATCCCTAAAGCAAAAAAAAACCTCTGAAAGTGAGGGGAGGGGACTACATTCCCATTCCCTCACAGACGGAAGCGGCGAATTAACCTTTAAGGAGGAAAGAAACATATTGAAATTAAATTCAAAATACTACAATCTGATCAAACTTAGAAACTAAAACAAACTGCTAAGATTATATTCTAAAGCAATTTGATGAAATTATTTTAAAAAAAGAAAAATAATAAGAACTTCTTGTCTGAAAAAGCTGGAAAACAAATATTTGCTGATATCTAGTGGACAATTAGAATATAGCACATTAAAGACAACACCCAGAAACAAATAAAAATCTGTTCCCATGAACTTTAATAACCTTTAAGAAGATAGTTGCAAGGGAACAAAGAAGAGATTGTACACTGGGCCAGCTATAAGATTGGAAAGTGTCTGAAGGAAAAGAAATACTTTGATTGTGGTCTAAATTTATGAACTGTTTAAAAATTTCGACTTATGAATAATTTTTGAGAGGGGATTTAAGGGGGCTAAATATATTGAATTGCAATTCTGACTAGTTGACAATTGACTCCTGAAAGAAAGAATTGTTATAAAACATTGATTTTACTGAAACCTTGACAATTGAAAATTACAGTGGATTATAAAAATTATATGTAAAGACAAAAACTATACAAAATTGGACTGTTTGGATTTTGAGTTTTAGTCAGCTTGACAAGGCTAATTACAGAGACTATGGCATTTATGATGGATTACTCGAAAGGGGAGACAACATGGATATGACATATTCATCAAAAAATGATAGAAAACCACACTTAATATCTACTCCTAAAGGATTCAGCCTGAAAGATCAAAGACCTCTAGAAGCCACATTTCAAGACAAGACAAATATTTTCCAAGAAGAAATTTATGCAATGCTATGACAGATACAAATCACAATAGATTTAAACCATGAGGAGATTAAAAATAATTTTGATAACAAAAATGAATACACTTCTAACTTAAATTTACAATCAAAAAACATCCTAAGAATGATGGTAAAGAATGAACAAACAAATCAGATAACAGAATGTGAACTAGAAAAAAATGACTTAATTGACGAAGTCACAAATGAAGGGAATTATAATTTAATACAAACAAGAAAAAATTCACAAGATTTGGATACAACAATAAATATGGAAAAGATACCTTATGCATTAGAGCATCAAAATAAACCTGAGAAGGAAGAAGACTTATAAAATGGACACTGCTAGGAGATCACTGTTTGGGAGACAAAAAGCATACATTTTACGTACTATATATTCTCTACTCCTAACAACAACTACTTAAGAGACTTGACTCACCCTACCAGATGGAATATTATATGAGCAAACACTTGTTTGAATATGGCTAAATAAACAAATAACTTTGGCTATAAAGGGGCTTTAGAATAAGTGGGATAAGAGATATATTATTTTTTGTTAAGATACAAAATGTACAAATATTGGAATGATGTAAGTGAAGGAAAAGTTTGAATTTTAAAGACAAATTAAGTTTGAAAAGATTTAGGATTAAGGAATGATTGAAATATTGAGGGGAGATTAGGTTTAATAAGAACTTTGAAAAAAGGATAGTGATTCAATCATTTTTTACAAATAGAAGTGAAATATAAATTGATTAGAAAGGATGTTATAGGTAGATGTTATGATAGATAAGTAGTATAGTATTTTTATAATATATGAAATATGAAAATATTGGGATGATATATTTAAGTGGAAAATTTGGATATTTAGGTGTTAATTACTAAGAAAATTATGATTTATAAGAATTGTTTGAATATTATGGAGAAATTGAGCATAAACAAGATTTATGAAAATAAGATACATGGTGAATCAATAAGATGACTTTTACAAAAATAATATAAGTTGATAAGAAAAAAAATGCTATATATGGACGCTATTATTGTTGGTATAAATATAGAAGAAAATGTTTTTATTTAATCATTTATATATAAAAATATCAAATATCAAAAATTATATTTGTTTAATGTTGAAGAAGGAGAATACTACTGGGAGAAGATCAAGGAAATATATTATTAATTGATATACTAATTTTGGAAATATAAAAATTAATTATTATTGACTGTTAATTAACCATTATTGATTTATATTTTTTTCAAAAAAATGTATGAACCAAGGCAACATGCTGTACATCAGGCACTAAGGTTGTTATTGTAAAATATCAATAAAACCTTTACAAAAAAAAAAAAGGAAATGTTTGGAAACCAACCCACAAGCTTGGCGAATGTACCTCCATCCTTTGATACATTGTTTAAATGCACTAAGTACATATTTGTACGCCATCATTAATAGCGCTTCCCTGGAGAAGTGAAATATACTAATACTGCATCATGTTGCAATACATTATATTACAATTGTTAATTGATAAGATACTTATAATATTTCTCACATATAACTTACATCTGCATTACCAATTTATCTTCCACTCCTTTTCACCACTTCCTCTCGCTCACCCCAGTTTAAATTCTATATCAGTCTATTAACTTTATACCTTTAGATTTAAGTTTTTGCCTTTAATTTAAATTATTAGATGGAAAAGCTGCTAGTATATTACTGATTTCTTGTCACCAGGGACAAACAGGGCTCTCTTCCTCTGAATGTTTGATGTTCACTGTAAAGTGGGCCTAACTCCTCTTATATATTTTTTTCAAGAATCTGAGAGAATCCTTGAAGTTTCTTCATTCTTTTTATCATATGTATGCATGTATATGTTTATACTCTCTCTCTCTCTCTCTCTCACACACACACACAAACGCACGCACAATCATGTTTTTAAATTGTCTAATTTATGTTACAAAGAAACTTTTTTTATAGCTAGGAAATTATGTTGGTTACCTCTGCAGTTTGTGGTTTATTACTTCAATGCTGACTGTTAGATACACAAGCTATTTTATTTTGTTTATCTTATTGTATTGCAATAATGCACAGGTGACCTTTCATTTGCTCTTCCCTGTTATTAAATGACCATAGGAATGTTCAGCCTCGTGGCCCCACTGTTGTGTGATTGGGTAATTATTTACTAACCAGAAAGAGAAATTGGAGAGTAGAAGAAAAGACATGGAATGTGGAGCTTTTTTAAAGATAAAAGAAGAAAAAATAAGCCTATCCTAAGGGGACTTTTTTTCTCCTTTTATCAAACTCAAAGCAAAACTTTGCTGTCTTTCTTTTTTGTTAATTCTTCTTTGACTTTGCTTTCCATCTTTACATGTTGGTAAACATGTATTTAGCTTTCCAAAGATGGAAAGCAAAGTCAAAGAAGAATTAACAAAAAAGAAAGACAGCAAAGTTTTGCTTTTTACCAACATGTATTTGTCTTTAATAGCTTACAACAACATATTAAAAGAGTGTGGGCTTAAGAAAATAATCAGATGTACATATACCTATGTGCAGAAAAGTACAATTTAGGAGCATCACTTTAATATGCCTGTTAAATATCTTTTCAATTTTTTAGCAATGTTTTCTTCCATTGTTATATCTGTATAGAGGAAATCATCTGTAAAACAAACAAACATAAAATGGAAATGCTTCAATGTTTTTGCTCTGCAAATGATGATCATCAATAAATACATTTGGTAATGACTTGTCCAAATCAGTCATACTTATTACCAGTGTAAATTTGCCTTTTATTCTGATAATAATCACATTTCATCTTAATAGCATTTTTTTCCCTTGAGTGCTTCATTGAAATTCACACGACTGTTCAGGTCAGCTAGCAGAAATATTTCTGGATCAAAAAGAATGTCATTGCCCATAATCCGATTCATTATTCCCCTTTTCATTTTCTCCAAAAGAAACACTATGGTATATTGCCACAACATGGAGAAAAACATTTCAATTTTCTTTTGTACAATCCCAACATCTGTCACTTGCTTTCATGCCAAATATCAATGTTCTTATAATCAATGCCCAATTTTTCTGGAAACAATGCTTCACAACCTGGGAACACATGGTGAGATTTTAAAGTATTGACTGTTTACTCTCTTATTCTCTTACATTTTTACAGAAAAATGCCTTATTATAAACAGAAGATTTATAAAATGGCAACATTTCAAGTATTTAAAATTGGTATGCAGAGATGGGTTTATTCTTCAACAATCTTTGGTATATAAGCTTGGTACAAAATATTTAGACTCAAACCTTTCTGAAAGACTTGCAAACTTTTCTTCAACTGTCCCTATGTTTTTGCTAAATTCAAATTAAACTTAGTCGTTTTAAGGCTGGTTAGGTAGGAAAGAATAGATTGGTGCAGTCAACTTACATTAATTGATATAGTTTAGAATTCTCATTACTTTTTTTGCTTTGATTAATCAACCTCTCTGATTCCCATATATTTCTATTTAATCTCTAAGTATATTATAAAGGCAGTTTGGGTGATGAAGAAGTTATTGTTTTTACTGGTACACTGTAACCACCTACTTTTTCTCTCCTCACATAGCTAAAGGAGAAAGACAAGGACTTTTCTATTAATTGAAAAGAAACAAGGGCATGTTTTCTGAAGTATTTTACTATGTTACTACCCTAATCACAAGCTGACATCAAAAATACATTTTAAAAATGGTACTCTGCGTTTATTGAAGATACAAAACAGCAAACCTGTCAAACCTTTTGTCAGGCATAGCAATAAATATTGATTCCATATTCAGGAACCTGCTTACTGCAGAAGCTCAAACAGACAACCCAGCCAGGTCTGTTACTTTATTGAGACAAAAAAGAAATCAGAGACACACAGAAGGCCTGCTAAATCCACTACACAGAACTCAGAACCTTTATATCTGCCTGCTCCAGGATTTACATTCCAGTCTTTTCTTCCCTCCTTTTTTAGTCAACAGAAATGTGGTGTTTTTTTTATGACCTTGATATTGGGGGCATGTGTTTATGTTTATATGAAATGTCTTGCTTTGGAACCACTGATTCCCTGTCTTTTCAGCTTCATTCCATATAGGTCCTGCATAAAACAGGGAATGAGATCAGGAAAATCAACTTTGTAACAGATTTTGAGCACATAAAAATTAAGTAATATCTAATGCATTCTGATTTTTTTCCCTTTATAAATCATTCCTTGGAAAAATTCAAAGAAGAAAAAATATTGCATAGAATTCTCCCTGTATATTTGTCTGTTGATTTATTAAATTTATTATAGCCACCTAATCCAGTGGATTCTTCTCTATTTGTCTTCAAGGCATGGGGGAGTTATGAGTCACAAGGATTTAACCACATGGACTTTATGGATTGCTGATTTGAGATTGTAGGAGGCACTGTCTATCTCATCTCAAGGGATGTAAAAAATTCTGCTATATTAACAAATATAAGTGTTCCTAAAGATTATGTAAACCAAAGCATTTTTAATCCAAAGAAGAAATAATCAAGTCGCCATTATTATTTATGTAAATGCACAAATACAGAATGACCTACCCAGTTTCCCCAGATATTGGGAAATGTCCAGCCAGACAGGGAGGAAGGATCAAGTGGGGAAGTAGCCTGGAGTTATTGCACAGACCACAAGAGATCCAAGACAAATCTCTCCCCCCCCCCAAAGAAACCTTATCTATATGTTCTCAAGGAAAGGCAAGCAGTCAGGATATTCCTGTATTATAGGCAATTAAAGTAGTTTCCTAGAACTCTATATGTGTGGATCTGCTTGCATACACCTGGCACCATCTTGCTCAAACCTTTAGAAATATCTCATTATTTTTTACCTTGCTTCTTTCCTTTTAATGAGTGATTAAATACATACTTCTATGGGAATTGTTCTGCCAATGGATGATTCTAACAATGTTTACATATCTCTTGTATTTTTGGTTTGGAATAGAACAAGGGCTGGGAACCCATAAAGCTCGTCTCAGAGATAAGAGAAATCCTCCCAGTTTGGGATTTTAACCCAAATCAAGAATTTAACTTAACTTTGTTGTTCTTCTCAGACACAGAATAACGTTCTGGCTAGGAGCTTGGCTGGTGTCCCATGCCTTCCAGACACTCAACTCAAAGTCAACCAGAAAGCCTCAGTTCCTATATGTTACACATGAGAAGTAGTTATCCAAATTAGTGATCTCATGATCTCTCTTTTTTCAGGACAAATTCTGCCAGCCAGAATTTACCAATCAATCTACATTGGAAGTTACAACTTCTTAATGATTGTTATTCTTTCCTTTTTTCCCCTATTGTTTTCTTTTCCTTTTTGTATGTTCAAAACTTTATTTTTTCCCTTTTTTCTTCTAGTTCAGTTTGTATTAGTTTTTACTATTTATTAAAAAAAATTGGTAAGTTTTAAAACTTTCACAAACCTACAAAAGCTTCATATTCTTTGTTTTCCAAATAGTCCTATTGCTTTAAAATTTTGAAAACTAATGCGTGACAATGAATAATGTCTATAAAAACTAGTTCCACAACACTATGAGAGGGAAACTATCTGTGTAAAACTTAAAATAAAATTATTTAATCTATATTTGTAAGAGATGCTAATTATGCTCTGCATATTAAATCAAGTCCATCTAGGGAAATGTTTAGTTAATTAATTTAATTAATTAACACCAAGGCAGAAAAAGGAGCCACAGTTATCAAGAGATAATTGTACCCCTGGGATGTGTTTTTGCACTAACAAGCACTCCTTCAAAATCAAGACCTAAAATGGTTTATAAGAAGATTGTACAACTTTTGTTGAATCTCACACCTTATATAGGCCACCATTTTTTTCCTCATCTTCTTTAAAAAATTGATCTAAACAAAATGCATGGCATACAATTAACAAAGGAATTTTGGACAGAATAAATATATAATTCAACCAATTAGATAGGGAATATTGTATAAAATTTCTTAATAATATAATAATAAAGTATATGAACACTTGTAAATTTGCTTCTCAATAACAGTATATCTATGAAATTGCATTTAAATTAGTTTTATATTCATTCCATTTACTCAGCAATACCTTCTTATAAATTTGGGCTAAAAATATAGGAATAAGTTTTTGGTCAATGGTAGAAGAGAAATAAATCACCAAAGAAGAGTACATATCTGAAATTATAGTCATGAATCAGACTAATGAAACGTCATAATATGCTGAGGGGATGAAGAATGCTAAGAAAATCAAGAAAAAGGGGCTGAGTTTTGTATATTTAAAATAAGAGTTGAAAATATCAATCTACCAGTTGTTTACTTAAAACAGAAAAAAAACCTATAATATTAAAATATTAAAAAGCAGAATTACTATGGTCTGAAGGCTAAATTGTATGATAACTGGTTGAGGGAGCTAGCCTATTGAGGAGAAGGATTACTGTTATCCAGTACTTAAGGGACTGTTGCAGAGAAAGGAGAGGATTGACTTATTCTCCAAAGCACCAGAGGGCAGAACAAAATGTAATGGGTGGAAGCTTGTTAAATAAAGATCTAACCTAGAAGTAAGGAGAGATTTTCTGACAGTGAGAACAATTAATCAAAGGAATAGCTTGCCTCCTGGAGTTGTGGATGCTTTGTCATTGGAGATTTAAAAAAAATAACATGCTTCCAGTAAGAAGAAATGTGATCCACCAAAATAGGAGTAGAAGGAGCAGAACAGAAGATTAAATTTTAGAAAAAAATATAAGTAACACATTTGTTTTTAAATGAATATAAATATATAGGGTCATGAAGGAATAGCTATTGATTTGGTCAAACATTTATGAATTGGTTGAAAAATACCAGAAAATTGTTTAAGTACTGTGTGACTTGAGGAAATTAATTATTAGTTATATCTTGGTAAAGGAAAAAAGGAGGATTCAGGGAATATGTCATCAAAAGTTTAAGAAGATTGGGACTTCCGGATCCGGTGGCAGCGCCCGCGGACGTGCAAAGAACTCGCTCTCTTTGCCGTCCGGTTTCCCCCCGCCGGTAGACCCTGGACAGGGTCGAAAGTCGCCCTGTAGGGGCGACCACCATAGAGGAGGGCACTCGTCGATCGCGGAGGGAGCGGCGGCTCCCTCTGCGGTCCGAGAAAATCACCTTTGGGCCGACCGGGAAAAGATCGGCCAGTAACATGGCCGATCACTCAGCTGCTCCAGCCGAAAGTCACAGCAACATCTAAGCAAAAAGAACCACTGTGGAAGATCTGGGTGAGACCTTTCCTTCCCTCTTGTTACTTTACCTATTTCCCTGTTAACAGCTTTAAGAACTATTTCCCTACTTTGAGAAAGCAGCATTTGATCACTGGGGAAAACGGGCTTTGGAAAAATAATTATAGTTTTTTATTATTTTACTTTGTTTATATAAGCAGTTGGAATTCGGGCATCCTGGAAAAAAAAACAAAAAAAAACCACCCTTACTGTGACTCTCTCTTTTGGCTTGTTTATTTCCAGTTTAGGTGAAAATCCTAAGGGAGGGGGTGGAATGCTTTTTTTTCCTCCCCCCCTCCTGAATAGTATTGCCTAAAAAACTTTCTGCTCTCTGGGCGGACTTATGTAGATTGTTTTGGATACAATGCAACCTGGGACTTGGCGTGAAGCCCAGAAACTATGACTGATACAATGTAACTTTCTCCAGTTGAACTCCCACTTCCTGATTCTAGTGTGATGCCCAGACTGGATTACAACATAACAACTGACTGCTACTTGGGACTCTTGTTGTTTTCTTTATCTCTGTGCTGGACTTGACTATTGGCTTTTTGCTATCTTTGATTGGAAATATATCTCTGTTTGGACTCTATATTTTATAACGCTGCAATCTATTCTTTAAGCTGAACTTCTAAAAAAAAAAAAAGAGGATGGAATCCCACTCACAGATTAATTATGGACTTATATTCGAAAAATTTTTGGAAATGAGAATGGAATATAAAGAACATATCAGAATGCTTAGCAAAAAGGAGGACTTAGAATTAAAAATTGAAGCTCAACCTTTGATTGACTATGATACACAATCAGATTTACAACTTAATGAGATGGATGAAATACATTTACAATCTATTGAATCTATTGAATCTATTGAAGAGGAAGAGGACACATCCCACATGATGGACATCTTTGATGATCAAAGACAGAACTCAACTAAAACATTTACAACTTTAAAAGCAACAGGATTGGACTTCCAAATACGAGGCACCAAAAATGTTGACAACATGACAGTACAGACAACACTGGATAAAAGAGAAAAAGAATATGATTGGACTCAATGGTGGGAAAAGGCCTTTAGCCAGTCACTAAGATGGGAGGATTTAGAGGCCCTGCTGTGGAAACCTACTTGGCACAAAAAGAAAGCTAGAATTAGATTTAAAAATGAGAGTTAAAATTTTATCTGATGGGTAAAAAGGGTTTTTGGACGTTGAATGAGCTAATATTTTTGAGATTTTTAAGGTTACTCTGGTTTGAGTCAACATTAGATCTAAATTATGGATTTGATTATGGTTTGGAATGACAATAGGAAAAATTGGAAAACTTAAAATTAAAGGAGTTAGATTGAGATTGAGACTGGTGAAGTATTATTGATATTTTTACTTACAAGAATTGAATGGTAATTAGTGATGTATTAAATGGACTAAATTGAAACAATTGAGGAATTTTTAGGGACTTGGACTGATGTATAAAAATATTGGATAGAGTATATGAAATAGAATATAGTTGAGAAATATTAAGATATAATAGTTATATTATTAGTTTATGATAGAAATAATTATTGTCCTATTATTATTATTATTATAACATTATTATATTATTTTGTCTTATGTAATGGTTTTAAAATATATAAATTTATGTTTATTTACAAAATATGTATGTGAAATAGAATAGAATAAGAGATATAATTTGATTGAGAAGTATAAATTGAAATTGGAATAATAGATATAAGTGAGAAACAATTCATATTTTAGGAATGCTCGAATTGTATACTATATGTTTATGCAAGACTAAATTGAAATAGATTAATTGAAAGTTGGTTAAGCCTGAAAACGGTGAAAATATCTTTGATAACTTTTGTTTTTTGTTTTTGTATGTGTTTTTTTCTTTTTTTTTCTTTTCTTTTTTTCTCTCTCTTCTTTTTTTATTGATAAAATAGAGAGGGAACCTTTAAAGAAGCAGTTTAAATTGTATATGTATGACTGTATTTTTTGTTGTGTTCTATGGAGTGCCCTATCTCCACGATGTGTTATAAGCACTTGGCTGTAAAACAAACAAAAAAAACTAATAAAACTTGTTATGGGAAAAAAAGTTTAAGAAGATTAAAGGTCATAAAGATTTATTTATTTATTATTTTACAAATTTATATAGCCATCCATCTCATAAAACATGACTCTGGAGAACACAATACATAATAATAATAATAAAAACCACAAAACATTCAAACATGAATAAAACAGAAAAAAATGAAAAGATGTAAAATGCCAAGAAAGCAAGAGAACAATTGTCACTTGGCAGCACACAACCATCTTGCTGACTCCCCTATGGCTCCCAGGGTTGATAGAAAGCTTTCCATGAAATGAGCTGGGATTAGGGGAATTGGGAAATACTTAGTAGATGGGATCCATAGCATACCCTTCCTGTTCTAAGTGATGGGACCAGTACATTTAACCAGGGAGACATAATCTCTAAATAATCTTGTAGGTCTTTAAGGGACAAAACCAACATCTTGTATTGTGCTTGGGGAAAAATTAACATACAATGAGGCTCATGAACAAGGATGTAGCATGCATACAAAAAATTGTCCATACATTTACATTCTGCACTAGTTGAAGCTTCTAGATACTCTTCAAGGGTAGCCCCATATAAAGTACATTAAAGTAATCCATTTTAAAGGCAATCGGAGCATAAATAACTTGAGTAGAGCATCATGATCCAGGAAAGGACACAATAGCACACAACAGTAAGTTGTTCAAGCACCCTCCTAGCCACAGTTGCTACCTGCTCCTCAAGCAGGAATCATGAGGCTGCAAGGATCCCCATGTTTTCTAGGGCAGTGCCACCCCATTCAGCACTAAAGATGGTAAAAATCCATATTCAGAAGGCCCCAAAATCCAGAATCACTCAATCTTGCCAGAGTCTGCTGTTACCCATTCAAACCTCTAAAGTTGCCAGGCATTGGGACAGAACACTAACAACACTGTTTAGTTCATGAAGGGAAGAGATATGTAACTGGATATCATCAGCATAATGATGATACTTTATCCCATGGCAACAGATGAACTTCATGTAGCTATTAAATAGAAATGGAGATAGTACTAAGCCCTGTGAAACCCCAGACCTCCCACACCTAATCAACTCCAAATTCTACTGGCACCAGAAAAAAGAAGCAGATAAACTGCACTGCCCACTCCTAATCTATGAAGCCAATCCAGAAGGATATCACGGCTGATCGTACTGAAAGCTACCAAGACGTTAAGAAGAACAAGGAAAGATGCACCACTCCTATCGTCCAACCAATGCTTCTCTGTCCCATGATCAGGCAGGAATCCTGTCTGAAAATGAGCCAGATAATCTACTTTATCCAGGGCCCACTAAAACTGATGCCCAACCATCTTTTTTACAATCTTCTAAAAAAAATGGAGGTCAGAACCAGATGAAAATTGTTGAACGTGATTAGATCCAGTGAGGGCCTCTTGAGGTGGGAGCAAATTTCTGGGCAATTTCTAAAAGCTAATGAGCACAGTAAAGAAGGAGCTGGCAAATGGCCTTGAAATTTCTTTCTGGATTAAAGAGATGACCTGGGATAGGCCACAAGTGCTCCAGAAGCATAGAAGCTCTGCATAAGGAGACTGTAAAACAGGAATCTCTGGCAGGTTTTGCCAAATCTGCAGTTCAGAGACTTCAAATGGACACTGAGTTCACATACTTCCTTTCTTAATGACTTCTGAAAATTACATATTAAATTGAATAACAAGTTAATTGTTATTGAATTGAATAACAGGTTTCATCACACCAGGCGATTCTCAGTGGAAACAAGTTTCTTGTTTAAGAACATAAAAACAAAAGTGAAAATAGAAAATTGGTTTTCGAAATCCTTTGCCCCACCAGCTACTTTCACCAAACCAACTAAAGGGAGCCTCCAATCAAAAACCACACAGCCATCATCTCTTTTCCTTCCATTCCTAGACCTCATCCCTAAAGGCATTCATTTCATACTATGGGGGAGGGAAACTTTATTTCCATCCAAAACTTTACTACCAAGTTGCCCACCAGGTGGCATCTCTTCATCAGATTTAACTTATTTTTTTATATTTATCAAATTTTAAATTCCACCTATCTTGCTCACAGAAATGGCTACTACACTCTCCTTTTTCAACTTTAGCCACAAAAGAAGAAACAAAATGGCTTCTAAAAAGCTCTTCGGGCACCAGCTTTCTTCTGCTGCTACTTTCTCCTAGCTAAATTAGAGGCTCCTAACTCGGCACTCCACAGGGGCAGTCTGGTAATTCTTCAGGCTCCAGGTCAAATTTTGGGACTGCAAACCACCCCACACTGCACTGCCCTTTAGAGCAGAGGTCCCCAACCATTTGGGCACCAGGGACCGTTTTTCCACAGACCGGAGTGTGCGTGGTTTTGTGTGCTGCCTGCATCTCGTGGATGGGGCTTTGCTTGTTTGTGCGGACCAGTTGCTAGCATGCCACAGCCCGGTACTGGTCCATGCTTTAGAGCATGTCAAAAAGAGCTAATTTAGTATACTTTCTTCCCATAGTTATCATACAGTCATGACTTTTAAAAGTGTGAATGTTAAAAAAAAATCCAAAATGTTGCAAACTATTCAAAAGTGAGGCATAACACTGTCTATTACTCCCCCCCCCTTTTTTTTTTTCAGGCTTCCAGTTGTATCCCAACAAACATTGAAGCCATTTTAAGGAAACAGCTATTTAGGACACCCTCAACATTTTTGTTTTTCAAGCAAATGACCTGCTGGATCAGACTACAGATAATCCTCAACTTACAACTATTTGTTTAATGACTGTTTAAAGTTACAATGGCACTGACAAAAGTGATTTATGGTTGTTTTCCACACTTATGACCATTGTAGCATCCCCATGATCAAGTTATCAAAATTCTGAAGCTTGCCAACTGGCATGTTTATGACGGTTGCAGTGTTCTGGGATCAAGTGATCAGCTTTTGCAACCCTCTGACAAGTAAAATCAATGGGGAAGCCAGATTTACTTAACAACCATGTTGTTTTTTAATAACCATGTTATTAAACAACTGCAGTGATTCATTTAACAACTGTAACAAGAAAAGTTGTAAAAGAGAGCAAAACTCACTTAACAATTGTCTTGCTTACCAACAGAAATTTTGGACTCAATTATGATCATAAGTCAAGGACTATCTGTAATGATCTCTTTAGTCTAATAGTTGTTCTCACAATAGCCAACCAAATGCACAAAAAAGCCCAATAATCTTGCAATGATGCCTTCAGATGTAGTCATATTGAGAAAAGAGTGAGAGAGAGAGAGACAGAGAGAGAGGGGGAGGGAGGGAAAATTATGGGCATTTATAATTAACATGTTAAGCATGTTCTATAAAGCAATGTACAACCAAATTACAAATAGAATACCACAGTTTCCATATTTGCTGAGCTATTGCTCTTTGCTAGGCCTAGTTCCTGCTTATAAAGCCAAACATATGCTTTAAGGGTAGAAACTCCAGATTCAATGCTAGTATCCTGAACCAAAAGTCTAGAAAGACCTTGACTTAATACCTGCAGAAAAGACAGTATGGGAAGGACTAGATAGTATCTGCCCTGTGAAGCTAGAACTGGAGAAAGACAGATTTAAATCCCCAGTTAGGAAGGTCATTGAGATTTCTTTGGGTTAGTCAGCTTTTTCACTATTTCACTGAATTGTCATGAGGATAAAATTGGAAATGTGTGAACCATACATGCTGCTTTGATCTACTTGGAGAAAGGTTGGGATATTCATATGATAAATAATAAGACAGCTTAATATATAGTTTGTAGCATTATTACAAATGTAAATTAAGGAATCAGGAGAATGATTTAAACATTTGAAATATATTATGTTTGAAGTTCCTCCTGGTGCTTCAGTTTATTTTTTTATTAGCTGCTTCAATTTATATCATTTTAAGGGGAACGTTTTACTGCAACAATCAAATATACTCATTCCAATAATTCAGATAGTCTGTCTGACACTAATCCCCTTACCCCTTCTCCATCTAAAGCTTCACTCTCTCCTCTTTAATACTGTCCTTAACATATCCATCTATTTGAATATATACTCATTTTGTAAAATTAATACATTAAAGCTTTACATCAATCATATTGAAAAGCTAGCAAAAATGAAATATAGCCTTCATTTTCCATCATTTTATAAAGACAAAAACCTTACAATTTCATTTTTATGTAACTGAAGTCTGCATTAATGCAATTTAACAAACAATTTATAAAATGTATTATTAGAAAGCTTTTGGTCATGATGAATCCTGAACAGTGTCTGTCTCTCTCTTCCTCCTCATTTCTTTTCCTGATAGCATACCTTTGAATTTTATTTAAAGAAAATCTGCCCTATGCTACTTTTGAAGATATCAATTTTTAACAGGATAGTCTTTTCTGATATGTAATTTAAGGAGAAAAGGATCAAGCTTAGTACTATTCCCTTTGATATATGTGCTATGCTTTCTGGAAGCTGCATATTCAAAATAATAACATGAAACAAGCCTAATATGTATGCAGATGTAGGCATGAATGTTTCTTCCCAATGGAAAATAGATTGAATTGAGTATTCAAATGTATAAGAAAGATAAGAAATTTCACATTTCATAATCTTTCCACTTCCTGGCCAGGAAAGGTCAGCAGAGTGCAATTAGCCTTCAGGGTTTTGGAATCTCATGCAATTAGAGTCCTTGATTATAGAAAAAAAATACCATAACCATACAGCTAACCAGAATTACGCTCTCACTTCCAACTTTTTTCATCAACATAGAAAGTTTGATAGTAAAAAGAAGAAGGACTGGCATGCATGCTGCATTTCATCTTGTATTCATACATTATGGTACTAATAATTGGTCTATGGAAGGAGTCCTGAAAAAAGGGAAGAAAATGGCAACCACCAAGAAGCCTCCTTAGTTGGATGCTTCATCCCGACACCAAAAGCCAGGTGCCCTGTGGGGAAATCCTAGAAATGTTTTTGTTTTTAAATAAATAAATATTCAATGACCCTGAAAAGTGTGACCAATATAGCCATAGTATTGGCCTGAAGCTCAACCGAAAGGAGTCCAGATAATTCATTTCCTCCAAAATCTTTTGAAGCATAGCTTATCTACTTTCTCAGTAGAAGCAGTGCTTTTTTTGTAAAATAAAAAGGTGCCGGAACTCACTCACATCATACAACCCACCATGCCTATCCTACAAGGTTCCATCCAAAAAAGGTGCCGGAACTCCGTTCTGGGCATTCTATGAGAAAAAAAGCCCTGAGTAGAAGGATGTAGAATTGTCCAGTTCCATTGGATTTAATGAGGGCATCTTGAGGAGGAACTAGAGCACTCTTCCTTTCAAAGTACTGTAACTCTCAAAGATTTATTCACCATCATATGGATCCAAACCTATGATATCTTCTAGGAAGCCTTAACCAGCCAGAAATAACATAGATTTAAAACACAGATGGCTATACTTATAGACCCAAGGATCCTATCTATATCCTTAGAATTACCAGTCTAAAACTTTTCCCAGCAACCAAATTAGTTTATGCTTCTGGCAACTCTGTAGGACCTGCACATGTGATTCTAACTAAGTCAGGCTAAATGATTTTGAACATTAAGTTTGTGTGGAAACATTTTTATCTCCAAAGAGGTATGGTGATAATCCTTGAGAAGTTCTAGTTTGCCTAGAATGATCCAATGTTAATATAATCCTGTGTAAATGGAAAATAAAAGCAAAGAAAATAATTGTGTATAATTTTAAACAAATTTACCTCTGCAAACCACCCCCTCCCAAATTACACACATGCATGCCCACATACTTTCCTATAAATTACCAGCTCTACCTTTTTCAGTGATATCATATCTCATCTGCTATAGCCCTGAATTCCTCCCAAAATAGGCAGGAAAGTAGGGAGTTGGGTAGATAAGGAGACCAATAATTAATACACATTATATACATTTCTAGCATATCATAATTGCTAAAGGGTAATATAGAATCCTTTAGTATGTCATTTTGTCTATTTGGCAGCAGCTCTAAAATGCTGTTTTTTCAGCATTGCATTTTTAAAGTAATTTTCCTGAAACATTTTTTTTAAAAAAATATAAAACATTAAGGTTTAATAAGTATTGTGTGCACTATATCTTGCCTTCAGCTATCCAGAGTAACTACTGAATCTGTGTTGTGTCACTTTTCAATTATATGAATTCTGAAGCCTTCTTCTCCAAAGACTTCACAAAAGGCACTGTGTATCATTCAAATATTAATAAGCAACTCATCACATTTTTATTTGATATGATAAGAATAGGAATTACAAACAGCAAAATGTAATAAGAAAGACTAGGCTAATAAATTATTTACTCTGCTATGAAGCCTGCAAACACAAGGCTCATGCATGCCTGTAAATGCCCATACATACACATTCTTTTATTGGACTGTTTTGCCATACCTAGCAGCTATTTGAATCTGAAAATAATTATATCATTAACTATTCATATTTATTTATATATGAAATGGAAATAAGAGGTTATGACAAATAGGCTAGTTTTTTATTTTCTCTCAAATTGCGCAAAAGAATTCCATGGACAAATTAATTATACTTGAAATGACTACAGAAACTTAGAAGTACTCGAATTAACATTTGATTGATGAAAATAACGCCCCCCTCACACCCTACTCTTATTTGTCTTTATACCACAGCTGGACTGAAAGTTTTTCAGGGTATTTCTTTATCAGATATTTATTTATCTGTGTGTTGAGATATGGGAAGCAAGGTTATTTTTACAAGCTAATCTTAATCAAGCAAGCCTATTCTTAAAATAATTAAATATTATTCTTGTAAAAGTATTTGTAAAAGTATTCGAATTCAAATTCAATTTGAAACAACATGCCTTTAAAACATAGTCATGATAATATCTGTTAAAAATTGGCTTCTGGCATACTTTTACACAAGAAAAAAATGTTATTTGCTAAATATTGTGTTTATCTATATACAATACTTACATAGGGTATTAAGAGTTTTTTCTCCAAATTAAATCTCTAACTGATCAGAAGTTAATGAGATGATTCTGAACTACGTGCCTCTGTTTTTCAGCAGTTCTAATTTCAAAGTTATTTGAATTTAAGGCAATCTTTGAAATATATGAGTATTATTGTGAATGTTTGTGTCCCATAACTTTAAAATATAGAGTAGCTGAATATAAAGTCACAAAGAAAGACTACAGCTTAGATATATGAAGTGTAATCCATTTAAACAAAAATGGAACAGTGGATGCAGGAGCACCTGTATCATGTACTGTGTGCTGGGAATGGCTTTCCAGGTATATCATCAGGTTATTCCATTAGAACTGATGGATGGGGAAATCACTGAACAATGTGTGATTACTATGCTGTCATTGAAGTATTGAATTCAATATTGCATAAAATGAGTCTATTGTCCCATGTTGCTCTGAGATTAGGGGCTGATGTATTAATATAACTTCCCAAATGGTATTTCTAATCTTTTAATTGTTGTTACAACAGTAATATAAACAAAGTGTACTATCTCCACTTTCTGCATTAAAAAAAAAAGAATCCCAAAATTGGCATTTTGCAGGAATTAGAATCAGAAAATGCTCTTTTTATCCCATTTCCTTATCTCTCCTATCAATATTTCTCAGCCAGTAGGGAGAATCCAGAAGCTTCCAATATAAGAATACTATTATAGGTAAAATTAAATCCAAATCAGAATGTATAATCACAATTATACTATCCCAGTTTAAGTCAATACGCTTAGCCAATCGTCAAAAAATAAATTTCATCTTTCTCCACTTATTTTTCACCCCTCAACTTCTTTGGAATCTTTGATACCTGCATAAATTTGATCAAGTTTGGAGTTTTAAATTTTCTTAGAAATACCATTTGGCAAGTTATATTGAAACTTGTCACAGGTTACACTCATGAGTAAGAAAGATAATGTTTATAGTGAGGTATATGACTATATTGTAAGAATAGCTGAAGGAAACCAAAAGGTAAAGTGCTTCCTCTAAAGTGGTAATTCACACAGTACTTCTTTTTCATTTTAAAATTGATTGTGCACCCAGCTTCATGACAGCAGTCATTTCTCAATCGAGTAGTCTTCTTAACTTTATAGTTACATGTAGAGGATACTAATAAGTGCCTATTGGACCAAAATTGATTAGTCAGTACTATTTTGCCCATAAAACCATTGTTCAGACTTACATGCAAAACTCATAAAATGAAAAAATTGTACTCACTTCTGACTCTTCAAAGGCTTGCTGAACTTGATTTGGTTGCCATGTGAAATTTTCTATTGCTAATTATGGCAATGTCTTCTCAGAGCAAACAGTTCACATACACAATTATACTGAAAAATTGTCAGCATCCCACAGTAACATTAACAAAATGATCTCTAATGATAAGAAAAATTATACAGCCACATGGTAAGCTACGCTTGCCATGGAATGCAACATTATGCAAGCACAAGCAATAGAACAAAATCAAACTAGAGTCTTGGATTTTAGAGAACTAATTTCAATAAAGTGAGAGAGACTTTGGGAAGGATTCCATCAATGGGAATCCTCAAGGGAAAAACAACCCAAGTAGCTTGGGAAACTTTGAAAAGTGAGATTATAAAAGCACAATACCAATGAAGAAGAAAAATAACAGCTCTCAAAAGAAACCACCATGGCTGCATATAGAACTATCTTATAAATTGAAAGACAATGTAAAAAGTGGAAAGTGTAAAAAGTGGAAAGAGGAGCACATAACTAAAGCAGAATATCAGCAAATAGCCTGAACCTGCAAAGATGAAATGAGGAATGTTAATGCTCAAAATGAACTAAAACTTGTGACAAAAGTCAAAAATAAAGGGGGGGGACTTCTTTCAATATGTAAAAAACAAGAAAAAAGTCAAGGAAATGATTGTTTCATTAGTGGGAGAAAGTGGCAAGAAGGTGACAAACAACAGGGAGAAAGCAGAAACTGTTTACATAAAAGGAAAAAACAGTCCAACCTATCAAAAAAAGTACCATAAAAAACAGATTAGGTATACAAGTGAAAATATGCAAGAAAATGTTAAGTGAGCATCTGTTCATCCTAGACAAGTTCAAATCACCAGGACCAGATAGATTACACCCCCAAGGTTCTGAAGGAACTAGAAGACGTGATCTCAGAACCACTGAACTATATCTTTCAAAGATCCTGGAGCACCAGGAAACTACAGATCTATCAGCCTGACTGTAATACCTGGGAAGATTCTGGAAAAGATAATCAAGCAACGAATCAGTGAACACATAGAGGCAAATAGTCATAACCAAAAGCCAACAGGTTTGTCAAAAACAGATCATGCCAGAGAACATTTATTGCATTCTTTGACAAAGTGACAAAATTAGTGGACCAGAGGAATGCTGTGGATATAATTTACTTGGACTTTAGTAAGGCATTTGATAAAGTAGACCATAACCTACTTCTAGATAAGATAGAAAAAATTTGGTTAGACAGCATCACCACCAAATGGATTCATAACTTGCTGACCAACCACACTCAACGTGTAGTCCTTAATGGAACTGCATCTACATGGAGGAAAGTATGCAGTGGGGTACCTCAAGGCTCTGTTTTAGGCCCAGTAATCTTCAACATCTTCACCAATGATTTCTATGAGGAGATAGATGGGGAAATCATCAAATTTGCAGATGTTACCAAGCTGGCAGGAATAGCCAACACTCCAGAAGATAGGCTTAAGAAACAGAATAATCTGACTTCTGGTCTTGTGTCGTAGCGACATATCCAAGGGATTGAGGGGCTCCGCACACCACAGCTGGTTTTGCCCTGGTAGGGGACCCTAAATGGGTCTAAAGTCACCCCAGAGAGGCGACAAAGAAGGAGGGGCCTACTTCTGATCGCAGAATGATGGCGGTCCATCCACTCAATCTGTGGGAAGCCTTCCAACCTGACAGGAGAAAGGCTAGCCACACCTCGCTGACTATCCCAAGCTATAGGCAGCCGAAGTCCAAAAGCACTAACCAGAACAACGGTGAACAACGTGCTTGGAACTGGGTGAGAATATCGATCTTCTCTCTCCTATTTTGTAATTGATTTTCTGGAAAAGATCCCCAGGAAGCAAAAAATCCTCCAAAAGTGAGAAGGGAGGTGACTACACCTCCATCCTCCCATAGAAAGAAGCGGCGAATTAATGTTTATGGGGGACTGAAATATATTGAAATGAAGTTAATAATACTACAGTCTGGAAAAATCTGAATATTATGAAAACTGTTAAGATTTCACATCTGAAAGAGTATTGATGAAACTAAAAGAAAATAATTCTTTGTCTTAAAAGTTGGAAAATGAATAGATACTGACACCTAGTGGAGGATCAGAAATAGAAAAAACTTGTTCCTTTGAATCCCAGTGATTTTCAGCTAAATAAAGAACAGCTGGGAACAGAAGAAAGAAAATACAAGGGCCATCTACTACAGAGTGGGAACATTGGTTTTAAAAACTTTTGACCTTCTGGGACTATAAATACTCACTGAGCTGTGATTATTTGCAGAGAAAGAATCTTGGCTAATCTTCTAGGGGGAAATTTACTGAAAAGCGTTTAGGTGGCTAAACATTCTGGACTGCAATTTTGGCTTGTTGATAATTCTAAGACCCCTGAACAGAAGAACTGTTATAAAACACTGCTTTCAATAATGCCTTGACAATTGGAAACACATTGGACTACAAAAGCCATATATAAAGATAAGAACCATATAAGATTTGGTTGTTTGGATTTTAAGATTGGCTGGTTTGATAAGGCTAATCACAGAAACTATGGTATAGGTGAAAGACTGTCTGCTGTGACAGATTCAAATGACAATGGTTTTAAACCATGATGAGATTAAAAACAACTTTGATGACATAAATGAGCATATTCTCAACCTAAAAAACTCTCAGAAAATGATGATAAAGAATGTACAAACAAATCAGATAATAGAATGCAAACCAGAAGAAAGTGACTTAAATAAGGAAGCTACAAATGAAGAGAACTACAACTTAACACAAACAGAAGAAAATCTACAAGATTTCACCACAACAATGAAAATGGAAATGATATTTTATCTTTCAGGACTTCGAAACAAATTCGAGGATAAGAAAGAAGATCTAACAAAATGGATTATGCGAGGAGAATCATTAGAGTCTGGGAGACAAAAAACATACATCCTACTCAACTTGTTTCTCTTACTCCCAACACTTACAAAAATATAGGAATCCTCTGGCAAGCAGAACATACTGATTTGGAAAGCTACTTGGCAAAAGAAGAAAGCTAAAGTTAGATTCAAGAGATTTGATTTGACTTACCAGATGGAGTACTATATGATTAAACACTTGTGGTTAATATGGTTAAAAGAATAGATAAATTTTGGATGTAAAGGGGCTCTACAGTAAGAGGGATAAGATATATAAGTAGTATAGTATTTTTTATAATATATGAAATGTGAAAATATTGGGATGGTGTATGTGAATGAAAAGTTTGGATATTTAAAGTTAATCAATTTTGAGAAAATTATGACTGATAAGAATAGTTTGAATACTGAGGGGAAATTAAGCTTAAATAAGAATTTTGAAAACAGGACACATAGTGACTTAATAAGATGACTTTTACAAATATAATTGAAACATAAGCCAACCAGAAAAGATGTTATATATGGATGTTATTGTTATTTGTACAAACACAAAAAAATGTTTATATCCAACCTTATATATATATCGAAAATATTAAGAATTATATTTGTTTAATGTTGACAAAGGAGAATACTATTGAAAGAAGAGAAGATCAAGGAAATATATTATTAATTAATATATTGATTATGGAATTATGGGAATTAATCACCATTGATTGTTTTTAAATATATGAACCCAGACAACACGCTGTTTACTAAGCACTAAAGATTGTTATTGTAAAAACCAATAAAATATATTTTAAAAAATAAGATACAGAATAATCTTGATAGACTTGAACATTGGGCGCTATCTAACAAAATGAAATTCAGTGATGAAAAAAGTAAGGTTCTACATTTAGGCAAGAAAAAACAAATGCATAGGTATAGTATAGGTGGTACCTGGCTCAACAGTAGTACTGTGAGAGGGATTTTGGAGTCCTAGTGGACATTCACTGAAATATGAGCCAGCAGTGTGCTGCAGCTACCAAAAAAGCCAATACAGTGCTAGGCTGCATTAACAGAGGAATAGAATCAAGATCACGTGAAGTGTTAATACCACTTTATAAAGCCTTGGTAAGACCACACTTGGAATACTGCATCCAGTTTTGGTTACCATGATGTAAAAAAAGATGCTGAGACTCTAGAAAGAGTGGACAGAAGAGCAACAAAGATGATTAGGGGACTGGAAGCTAAAACATATAAAGAAGGGCTGCTGGAATTGGGTATGTCTAGTTTAATGAAGAGAAGGACTAGGGGTGACATGATAGCAGTGTTCCAATAGCTCAGGGGCTGCCACAAAGAAGAGGGAGTCAAGCTATTCTCCAAAGCACCTGAGAGCAGGACAAGAAGCAATGGATGGAAACTAATCAAGGAGAGAAGCAACCTAGAACTAAGGAGAAATTTCCTGATAGTTAGAACAATTAATCAGTGGAACAACTTGCCTCCAGAAGTTGTGAATGCTCCAACACTGGAGGTTTTTAAGAAGAGATTGGACAACCATTTATCTGAAATGGTATAGGGTTTCCTGCCTGAGCAGGGGGTTGGACTAGATGACCTCCAATGTCCCTTCTAACTCTGTTATTCTGTTATTCTGTTCTGTTACTTATACTTCTGGTGATAAAGTTGTTAGACAGCTATTCTGTAATTGTTTTGAACATTTGGAAAGAACAAAAGGAAATTATTCCAGGTTTTTAGCCTCCACTACTATATTTCACCTAACCCCAGTTCTTGCCAAAAACCCCAAGCAATTACTTTCCACTGGTAATTGTTTCAGTATTTATTTCTCTCTTTCTCTTTCTCTTTTAAAGAACCCATTTAGCATTAATTATTAAATTGAATTACTTATCAACAAATATTTGTAAAAAGAGATGGATAATTTAATGTAGCTGCTAAGGCATCAGGCTAGAAACTGTAAGATCATGAGTTCTAGCCCTGCAAAGGGGCAAAATCACCTCAGTGGCTTTAGGACAGTCAGTTTTTCTCACCCTAGGAAACAGACAGTAACTACTTCTGAAATCTTGCCAAGAAAACTGCAGAGGCTAATCCGGATAATTGCCAGAAGTCAAAAGCTGACTCAAAGACATAAAAATAAAAATAAAAAGGCTTCATCATTTTTTTCCTGATACTTGATTGGATCATTCTGCTTGCTAGACTACGCAACTGGAACTGAATTTTACTGCACATTTGAGCTCAATTTGGTAAAAGTTTTTGATCAGCAACAAAATTAACTATAACAGAAGTCAGCTTGTTTGGATCATTGCTAAATCTTGTAGACTTGTTAACATCAGGAAACTGATAAACTGGACTCCTAGAGATCATGTTAGATAATTTAGTCCCCTGAAACAAGAGATAATAGGTTTCCATTGTAGTTTCAGTTCTTCTTCTGTAACATAGCTTGTCTATTTAAAAATGAAAGTCCAAATAGATGGCTAAACACACAAAAATGATATTGAATCATATTAATTTAATATGACTCTAGGTGTTTCATATTTAATTTGTTGCTTTAAAATGATTTCTAATATACTGTTAATTCAACACTGTAGAAAGGTACAGTGGAAAAGCAATATTTTCTAGTATTTGTATCCATCAGTAGTAATCATTTCAGTTTTTTAAATTTCTTTTTATTTATTTATTTTTTATTCTTTTTCTTTCTTTTTTAAATTTCATTTTCCATTTTCTATCTCCACTAGGATATTTCACTCCTGATCGAAGGAAGGAAGGAAGGAAGGAAGGAAGGAAGGAAGGAAGGAAGGAAGGAAGGAAGGAAGGAAGGTTTATTACTGTTATTAAAGTCTCCACTATAAAAACAATTGGTTGAGAAAAAAGTGACTGCAGTCTTCATGCGTACTGTTATTCATACTGAAAATAAAAGCATCCAAATGCTTTGGATGAAATACTTTACACTTATGATAAGAAGTCCATCTGAGAAAATGTTATCTTTCTTCATACATGAAGCATGCATCCTTGTACATACAGTTTACATAGATCCATAATAGCATCAACCTGTATCTTTGCACATTGTAAATTGATACAGTAAGATATAGAATAGAATAGAGCTGGAAGAGACCATGGAGGTCTTCTAGTCCACATTTTTCAGACTGAGGCTCAGGGTTATTTCATGAAGTATCAAAAGAAAAGAATATGTTTAAATTTAATCATTATTCAATTCACTTGTTCATGAAGATATAGCTAAGGCAACACTTAGGAGCAAGAAGGTAAAATATATCTAGGGATAGCTGCAACATTTTTGAGAAAACATCTAAAGATTACAGGATTCATTCAACCATCAAATAAGCCTTAGTATCATAAAATATTAGCAAAAGAAAAAAAAGAGCTGATAGAAAGAAGAGGAGTTGAAAAAAAGGTATCCAGATGTTAAAAAGGTGATTCCTACAGGGGGACGAACTCCATTACTTTGTCAGATAAATAATTGTCTGGTTCATATCAAGAATTGATTTGTAAACATATAGTGGAAAAGCTGCCAATGGGGAGACATTATGAAATCTCTTATTTTAATTTAGTGAGTTTTCATCTTGCTATCTCCCCTTATCCTGCAAAAATGGAAAAATGGGAAATGAAGGGGAAAATGGAATGCGGAGAAAGGAATGGCATGGAATAAAGCATCTGGAACCCAACATGGAAACAATATACAGCAGCCTTTTATGAAATGTCCCTCTTGCTTTTGTTTATAAAAGTATATTTCTCTCAGTAGTAACACTGAAGAATTCACCCATAACCCCAAATATATTGAAAACTCAAGAATATGTTCTTAACTTAGTTCACTCAGCTTATTTTCTCTAAAGTTAAAAAGGACTTAAGTTATCATATATCGTACATTATTTTTCATGGCAATATTAAGCCACAAATTATTTTAATTTATATGCAAGAATCTTTTAATTCAAATTATTGTTGCCATGGAAACATCACCAATATCAGCAAACAAATAAAACAATAATTACTTTCATATGTATGAGAAAAATTCAGAAATAGTAATCTCTATATTAACTCACTGAAAAAGGAATCTTAAAATGTCTATATATGAACTGTTTATGAAAAATGCACAGACTTAATAAATTTATTTAAACATAGTTCATTACCTAGTAATTCATTCCAATGCAAACTAAAATTATTTAAACTAAGGTAATGAACTATAAATACATATATTTAACATGTAGAGCAAGAATAGAACAAAAATAAAAGGAGGTTTTTGATGTATTTTTCTTGGAGTTTTTTGATGTATTTTTCTTTTTCTAAGTTTGGTCTTATTTGAAATCTAAAACCAAGATCCCAAACTTAATCTACATAAATAAGGCAGATTTAATAGAATAGTTCATTAAGTTTATCTCTTGATTAAGAAAAAGAAGCATTGCATCTCCTTGTGCTTATTAATGAGACAAAGTTTGCTATATATAACTGTAAATGTCATAATGATAATGATAATGTCTTTTAACTGTTCTGTCAGATATGATCTCACTTGATCCTCAAATGATATCCTACAACTCTTGCCTTACTTGGAAAGATAAGTCAAAAACATGTCATGTTTCACAGTAGGACTAGCAGTAATCACAGTTCTCCAGTATTCACCTTTTAACAAGGTAGCAAATTCCAAGACACAAGTCAGCTAACTTAAAAACATATTGTAGAGAACGATGGAACATAAAACACAATTGACAACCTACTGAAATTCAAAGAAAGAAAAGACATGCAATTAGTCCTCAGTTAATGACTACTCATTTAGTGAACAGTCAAAGTTATGATGGTATGGAATAATTGGTACTTACAACTTCGTCCATCTTCCAGTCATCCTACTGGTTCCCTTGCAGTCAACCGGCTTGCACTTGCACAATTGTTGTAGCATGCCAAGATCACATGATCGCCATCTATGAAATACCCTGTTTACTCCCCACAAACAAAATCAACTGGGAAGATGGCAGGAAGTTCACAAGTGATTCTGTTAAATCATTTTTCCTCCCATGGCTGTTTATCCTGAGGAGCCTGATTTCTCCCTGTGGACCTTCCTCACATAACAGCAGCCACCCCCACCCCAATGCACTCATGTAACACTGTGGGAACTCCCCATAAATCTTCCACTATCCAGTAACAGCCACTCTCTAGCCCTGACGTGTTCGTGCAATACCACAGTAGCCTTTTATACATTTTCTCCTAGCCAGTAACAGCCACTTATACCCTCATATGCTTGCACTACCATTACAGTCATTTGCCCACCTATCAACCTTCTTGCAAGCTGCTTGGGACTTTCCCATTGACTATGCTTGTTGGAAGTCAGCATGAAGTTGCAAGGAGGTCCTTGCTTAACAACCTGTGATTCCCAATTAATGACAGCAAAAGGGACTGCTGGGATTGCTGTCACTAAGTGATGAGGTCATGTTATGTCACACTTTTCAACTCTGAGATTTGTCTGTCTTTAGTTTGGAAGTATTAGATCCTGATTCACAAGCCTTAATCCTCACAACACTGAAAACATCTAAAGAGACATTTCTAAGGACTTTCTCAACCTGCATCCAACCACATCATGAACATTCCTCAACAACTTCATCTTTTCTGCCATGTCATTGCCTTTCTCTAATTTACAGCCCATTCCTGAGACATCTTACATTTATCCATTGCTCTTCCCATATTACAATTTTCCTCTTTCATCGTGCAGCAAGTCATGGCAGTTTTGCTATCATTTTATTAGTACACCACTATCATTTTCTACTAGGTGAATGGACAGTGTTGCTCTGTGGCCATGAGGAATAGCCAGAAAATCTTGGAGCACCTTCTTTATAGCAAATTATATTGGATACTTCCTCCTTCTTTTCTTCTTCTCATGTATTTGCTTTCATTTGACTAATACACTTGGGAGGATCTCTTTTGTACAAATTGTGTAACCCACCCAATGAGGACAATCCAGTATGATGTAGCAGTTATGCCTTCAGTTGGCATTTGTTGCCACCAACTTTGTTTGTTGAAACAGCTATATATAAATGTTATAAAGAAAGAAAGAATAACTGGTATTAAACTGCACAGGCCAAGATTAAAATTTCCTCCTGTTCCATTATCCAAAATTAGGCTAGGCTACAAAAATCCATTCTGCCACTGAAGAGCAGCAAAATAATTAATCTGATGATCACCCACATTTTTGTAGCCTAATTTTGTAACTCTAGAAATTTAGATTCTGCTTCTTCCTGACTGAAAAAGAATAAAAGCTTCCATCAAACTTTTATTTTGTTGTTTAAAGTTCAAGACAACAGAAGCTGCTCAGTGATTTGCCGAAGAGGCCCCATAAATGTTCAGTTCTAGAGGTAGAAATTATTGGTCTAAAATCATTCATCTAACAGAACTCTCTAGCAACTTGCACTGTTAAAAGTTACCCATTTATATACCGTACTTATATTTAAACTTATGGAATGAAGAAAAATGATTGGCAGCCTCCAATTCTGGGGGAAAAAAAGTGATTTGTGAAGCAGTTGCAAGTGTTAATCCCAGCTTTAATATTTCTAATTAATTAACCTTGGCTATAGCAACTGTAAACCACAAAGCAAAGGATTAGTTTAAGTTATCAGAGAATAAAATGAATCCATTATTTAAATGGGAAGAAGTATTTGGAAACAGTTGCTGTAAATCCACCAAAGCTTTAAATAATATTTAAACAAGAAAGCACATGTTAAATATCCTATCTGATTCCTCTAAGAAGCCTACCACAATTGTAATTAGAGAAAAAACAACATTAGGTATTTTAATAGTTACTTTGGGTTGCATGCATCCAAATCTTGTGGATATAGACTTTGTCCTGTGTTGAAACAGCAGGATAACTTAGAGCATATGAGTTTCTGTTACTATAGTGCATACAGAGTGCATACCTATTGCCTATAGATAGAATATACCAGCCATTTATTATTTAACTGTATTTAAATACATTATGTAAAACAGGCTTCCTTGATCAAAACTCTCCATACATGTTTCATTATCACCAACAACATGCCAAAATAGTAAGTTTGTTAATCATAGTGCATAAAGATAACAGAAATTGTGATACAGCACATCTGGAGGGTTCAGACAATAAACTATTACTTGATCAGACCAAAAGTCTATTTAATGCAGCTTCTTATTTCTTCAATAGTCAATTGGATATCTATGAGAAATTTAATATGCGTGCAACAGCATTTTTTAACTTGGGATCCTTTCCAATAACATGATCTCTGAATTTAAAGTTATATATAGTCAACATGATTTGTAGCCAAGAACAGCCTTTTGCTTCATGAATCTGCACATGTATTCACACATTTTGCTTGTCTACTCTTCATCAGTATGCAGGGACTGCTGAACTATGTATGGATCTGCACAGAAACACACTTTGCCGGACACAATATTTATGTTAATGACTTAATGCTAGAAAAGAATAAAAGCTTTCCACAGAATTGTCACAATCACAAATACAAAAACTATAAATCTAATAATCATAAACAGATTCTTTTACATATCAAATAGTGACACAGGGAAATAATAATGAGATCTGGGATTCTATATATCTCAGCTGGTCTGTCAAATCAGATTCTGTGCATCTTCTAGCACTCAGACAATTTTAAAGCAGCTAGTAGTAGATTTTCACTTAAATTACATTAACTACATTTATGGGCAGCTAACCTAACTACTTGATTGAAGAGGCCACATTCAAGTAATTTAATGCACTCTTTTCTAATATGATAGTCACCAACACATGAAATTTTCTATATTAATGTTCTTAATTAACTGCTGCTTTATACACTCTGCTATTTAATTCAACTTTAGACCGCTACATAAATTAGGTGTCCATGCACATACAGTATACTATTCATAATCAAATACATTAGCATTAAGAAATAGCTCCTATATAAATAGATAAATTTTGTTAAGGCAGTACAGTGCATACATGTATATAAGTATGTATGTATGTTTTGTATATTACATATACAAAAATCTATAACTCTTATCTTTTTAATTATTATAATATCATTTTATAAATTGTTAATGGCTTTTTAAAAATTCCAAGTGAAGAGGTTAATCACACTTCTTATATGTTCATGAAAGAATGTATAACTGTTAAATATTGTTACCTCCTATATGAAATGTGTGCCATAGTTTGAGCACACATAAATAAATATTATTTATAAGATATTTGTAGACTACCCAAATTATGAAAGTCTAACTAGGAGTTTAGAAAAGCCAGAAAAACAGAAGATAACAAAAAGTAAAATGATACAAAGAAAGAACACTAATCATCAGTCAATTTAGGTGGGTAGAATAAAGTCAATAGGCATGATAGAATTCCCATTTTGTGGTGAATGTAAAGAAAAAAGAATGTGTATCTTCAAGGGAAGTATACTTTAAAGTGCAGAAGCCACTTGCCCATCTGACCAAACCTCCCCACATTTCCTGTAGTGTGTGATTATTCGGCAAGACACCAACAGGCTTTAATAATAATAATAATAATAAAGTTGGAAGGGACCTTGGAGGTCATCGAGTCCAACCCCCTGCTCAGGCAGGAAACCCTATACCATTTCAGACAAATGGCTGTCCAGTCTCTTCTTAAAAACTTCCAGTGTTGGAGCATTCACCGCTTCTGGAGGCAGGTTGTTCCACTGGTTAATTGTTCTAACTGTCAGGAAGTTTCTCCTCAGTTTCCAGGTTGCTTCTCTCCTTGACTAGTTTCCATCCATTACTTCTTGTCCTGCCCTCAGGCACCTTGGAGAATGCTTGACTCCCTCTTCTTTGTGGCAACCCCTGAGATATTGGAATACTGCTATCATGTCACCCCTAGTCCTTCTTTTCATTAAACTAGACATACCCAATTCCAGCAAACGTTCCTGATATGCTTTAGCCTCCAGTCCCCTAATCATCTTTGTTGCCCTTTATTAAGATATTCAGATCAAATAATAATAATAATAATAATAATAATAACAACAACAACAACAACAACTTTATTGTCACTTTGAATCAGCATACATCAAAATGAAATTTTGTTGCATACAGCTCTCAAAGGGTCACCACCTCCGATATACACTCCTTGTTCGTGGCCAGCTCAGGTTTCAGAACATCCATTTTAGTGTCTAGGAGCGAATGATGTCAAACAGGACAGATGGAAACGGAGCTCCATGTGGATTAGCCCTGAAATTAGCTTGTATTTCTGCATGACAACCTTCCCTCCTTTTCTTTTTCTGATTTTGTCTCTTCCTACTTTTCCTTAAAGGGGCCTTGCTACTTTTCATCCCTGGAGCACGCTGCTGTTGCCAGCATAAGGAAAATTATTTTGGATAAGACGGTGCCCAAAACTCATATTATGCCATATAGGACTTTATAAGGGATAAATAGCATGCTAAATAAAGGCCAGGACAACCCTAAAAACTGGTATTAACTAAAATTGCTAGGTTGTCCCATTAGAAGTTTGGCTGCTGCATTCTGAAGGCATTGAAGCTTTAGAGTCATATACAAAAACTGTCCTATAAAGTTGGCACTGCAGTACTCAACTACTTACAATCAAATAGTCCAGCCAGTCAACTATTTAGCAATCTAATAGTTCAACTGCTTGACTGCTGCTAGGGCATCTTGGTCCCAAAATAGGTATAACTGCTGCATCAGATGGTCTTGTTCCAAGTAGTTAGAACATTCAGAAAAGAAAATCCAAATAGTTATAAGTTCTTCTCAAAACAGAAAAGCCAGAATTGCCAAGGAATGAAAAATTGAGTTTCAGAAGATTCAACTTAGAACAAAAGTTATTACCTAAAAACAACACATATTATGTTTTATTTGTTGTGCCCACTGTGTTGCAAACTGCAAAGAAAAATATTGCAAGCTTTTGATTCAATGTGCTATTTCCTCTAAGTAATGTCCACATAGCATTCTTGAAACTTGAACTTTTTTTTCAGTCAATGCATTTTTAATAAGATGATATGATGCTAATATTATGTTTGTGTTCATTTCTCCACCAGTCTGAAACTGATCACCTGTAAGTTGTGTTCTGTTCTCACTCATTTTGAGACACCTTTTGTTGCAAAAGTTGTTTTTGTACTTCTATGGAATCTGCAGCTGTTGGTGTATTCATTAGATACACTTCTGGCCACTTAGATCAGGCATAAGCTACAACTAGATTGTACTAATAGACCTTCAAAATCTATATGAAAATTTTCCTTGGGGAAGCATTGAAGGGGTACTGTTTATGATATATTTTATGACAACCTGAACAATTCATTGCAAGTTGCCTGAAGTTTAGTTTTAGTTTTGATCATCCAGCTAAACAAAACCACTTACAAACAAATGTTTTTATCTTTATTACTCTGAGATGTCCAACATGTAGCTCCTCCAACATTCACGCTTTCAGCTTGAACAACATGATAAACCTCATTCTGCGCATAATGCAATCATTGCCAACTATAAACTGATTACAGTTCTCTTAAAACAATATAAACATTTATTTTTGCCATGTACTACAACCATTCTGGGCTATTGAATTGATATGAGACAATACTGAATCTATATTAATTTTATTTCAAATAATCTCAGCTGTAGTAAGAAGACAGAAAACAGACATACATTTTTTTAAATCTCTAAAAGTAAACAGGACAATCCATCTATATTTGCATGATTCGTGTCTTCTTGCATTCTATCTGTGTCTTTAAAAGAATGAAGACCAGTTGTGTATTTGAGCAGTATAAACTCCTTATGAGAAGTAGCTGAAAAGTTAGTTCCCCAAACCAAGCTCAGTGCTTTCATGCCCATAATTCCTTGCATGTATCAGTGAGAGTGATGCAAAAACCATCAGATGTTCACTGCTCTCTTTCATGACCTGTAACTTTGAAGTTCAGCTTTAAGTTTTTAAATGACTAATTTAAGTAATTCTGAAATGTTGCTCAAATTCATGCTATGGCATAAATAATGTAGCCAAGCCAGTGTTCAGTTATATTAATATACAGTAGCCTTGCTATTCATTAATGGTGTGAGAGTTATTCTTGATCTCATTTCACTTTTTATGCTATAGATTTCCAGTTAGTGATCCCTATTTGCCTTGAGCAAGGGGTCTCTGAATTATTCCACTCTATTGCATTTTCTGTAGATTTTCTTTTAACTGTGCTGTTAGTAGATCATGTTCAAAAGAACCATTCATCAGTCATTTTGTTGTTGCATTAGCCCTCCTGCATGCTAGCTTTTCAGGAAAAGGAAAGCTAGAAGCAGGACTGGTTTTGGTCATTACTCAAAATTCCTGTGTAGCTTACTGATAACAAACTGTTAATGGGGAAGGCCCTAATGCAGGCATAGAACACAGGCACAGATTTAGGCAGAAGCCTTGAGGCTTTATCCTGACTTAAGGCAAGAGTTCAAAGCTGAAGAACACTTTAGGCACCGGTCCATGGCATGCCAGAAACCGGTCCATGCAAACAAGCGAAGCCCCATCCACAGGATGCAGGCAGCATGCAAAATCACACCCTCTCCGGTCTGTGAAAAAACTTCTCTCCACGGAACCAGTGCCTCATACCCAAAAGGTTGGGGGCCTCTGTTTTATACAGTTAACTCTGCATGCAGATTAACAGGAAGTGCTCTTACAGTAAACTACCTTCAATCCATAAAACCATAGTTTAACAAATCATCATACAGGAAGAGGCTGCCACAGAGAGAATATAGTATCTCCCTCAATGTCTCTTCCCACTACCTTAGCTGGGCTCTAAGGAGGATAAGATTGTGAATGTATTGGTGCAGAATTAGTCTGAAACTTAAGGTTTAGAATTTATAAATCAATATGGGGTAGCAAAGCTTACCAATTGTAAACTTAGCATTAGTTTCCTTCTTTTACTTTCTTGGAGGAGCTATGATTGCGTTAAGTTTCACTGAAAAAGAAGTAATATTTTTTCTGCTGCCTAATGAACTTGGTGTCATGATTTTTGTCTTTATGGGTACTAGCTATTCTATGTATCGAAGCAAGTAGAAACAAACTTCTGCTTTGAAGAATATTGTCTACTACATGATCTATTTACTAAATTGCATTGTCCTCCATAATCATCTCTAGTTGGGACTCTTTTTGTTTTGTTTTTTGTTCAAACTTTTGCTCTTTGATTATTTTGTTGCTTTTCTTTCCAACTCCTAAAGATAAGGTAAAGATTGAAAGGTTTCTTTCTTTTTAATGATCACAGTGTTATACCTGAAGTAATGAAACATAAGATTTTAATGTCCAGAATTGGGTTTTCTATTGATTGTTTCTGAACTTCTAGAAGATATGTAAAAATAACAACATATACAGACAGATAACAGTAACTGAGCAAAACTTCAGCTTCAACAAAACTCCAGCTGCTCGTAGTTTCCCCATTGTCTGCTACTTCATCTGTTTGTTGATGGCACATCCCATGCATATAAAATAATAATGATTAAAAAAATATTAAAAATATTAAAAAGCACACAAGTAATAGAAGATAATGTTAGCCATAGTGAGGGACCCATTGCAAGATTGTATTAAAATATGTACCTATATGTTATGTGCAGATATGATTACATAATAAAAACATATGTATGTCTCTTGAGATATTCTGTTATATCTTTCAGTTGTGTACTATTAATCATATCTATTGTAACTAGAAGATTATCCTGATTCTAAAAATAAAACTACTGGGGAATATATACCAGTTTAGAGAAAAAGACAATTCATTTCCAGTTCAAAACTAATAAAATGAGTATAATTATTATGTAGACCTTGACTCTAAAATATTTTTAAAGCAATAAATAAAAAGCTTTGGCACCCCATGCCAGCTCAGATGCTCAAATAATGACAGTTTCCTCCTGATTCAACCAAATAAAATTGTCTAGAATTAGGCTGCCACTAGCACACATATAGCAAGTGTTATTGCCCAACCTAGTTCACTTATTTTCTTTTGTTAAATGGTGTAAAGTGAATCTATTTCTTTTTACATTCTCCCATTGTTTAAAATATACCAGCAAATGAGCATTGGCATTTTTTTCCTTTTATTTTAAGATCAAAGTGAGTTTTCGAGGGAAAGAGGCCATAAAGAAAAATCAGTACAACAATTCTTGCAATGCTTTGCCCAATCTCAGCCAATGTATGCCTCAAGAATAAGAATAACTGCATAACCATTAAGTATTCATCCAGAATCCATTTGCTGTAATTAATTCAATTGTCAAGCCCCTGTGGGCTTGCCACTAATGGGAGGAGGAGGGGGGACAAGACTGTCGGATGGAGGCATCCGGAGGCATGGATGGGACCAGCAGCAGAGATGGCAGCAACAGCCCTTTCCCTCCTACAATAGAGCTCAGAATGTTACCACACAGCCCATTACCCAGGTACAAAAGAACAATGGGCACACAGCCAGCACCTCAGCCACACAGGATGTTACCAAACAACTGACTAATTTGCTTACATCAATTCCATCTTCCAATCAAGATGTAACAACACAGCCAACCAACCCGCTTACAGCTACATCAGCTAATTTGCTTACATCAATTCCATCTTCCAATCAAGATGCAACAACACAGCCAACCAACCTGCTTACAGCTACATCAGCTAATTTGCTTACATCAATTCCATCTTCCAATCAAGATGTAACAACACAGCCAACCAACCCGCTTACAGCTACAAAACCAACACGCCACACCCCCCTCCAATATTTATAGAAGGACGGCAGCTCCGATCACGCTTTGCTCGCACAAGCACGAAGCCGAAGACACCAGCCTGAAGATGGCGAGTGGGACCTCGTCGAAACGTCACCAAGATACTCTCAATCTTACACGGGAAAAGACCCGAATACGCCAAGACCTGCATACCTGTACCCGTGAAAATCTACGAAAATAATATATAATATATACCCGAATATCATAAAGCAAATAAATATGCTCTGATGATGTCGGCAGTGTGGCCGATGAAAGCTCAGCTTTGTAAACTAAACAATCTTTGTTTTAAGATTTTTATCCCGGTGATCGTTTTTATTTATTTGCTTTATGACATGTGTTTACCTGGGATTCGGATTTTTAGCATAATTAAGAATATATATATATATATATATATATATATATATATATATATATATATATATATATATATATATATATATATATATATATATATATATATATATATATATATATATTTAAAGTCAATTAAATAAAATAATGAACTCTGGGATATTAGAAAAAGGCTTCTTTATTGCTGAGCTTTCGTTAACAACCTGTTAACATCATCAGAGCAAAGGGCTAAATGGCAAGGGAGCATGTGCATAAATTCACATAACAGTTAGAAAACGGTTACATTGTGGCATGTGCACATAGCGTGCTTAGGAAGCTCGTTTAGAAAAATCACATTGACGGTAGTAGGTATACAGTAGAAAGTCTCCCGACAAGATTTAAAAGTCGCGCTTGACAGCTGTCAGGCGCGCAAGCCGGGGCGTGCCTGTCAGTTGTTCGGCGCGAGGTTAACAGGGAGCCGCGTGGAGTCTTGTGCCGGCTGGATTCTTTTAGTGGAGAGCAGCTTGGATGTTCGTCTCGCCCTCTCACGTGCAGGTGTTGTGGGACTGGATCTGTCAGCTGTTTGGCGCGTAAGTCGGATCGCTCTCATCAGCTGTTCAGCGCGAGGTTTTTCGGGGCATTGTGTGAAGTCTTGTGCCGGCTGGATTCCTTCCGTAGAGGGTAGTTTTGATGTTCGTCTTGCCCTCTCACGTGCAGGTGCTGTGGGACCGGATCTGCAGGGAGAGAAAGTAGATGCCCTCGTAGGGCATGTAAGTGGTTTGCTTGTCCTTATTTTCCCCCCCCTTTTTTTGGAACGTTGTGGAATCGTTATTGTTATAGGAGTCACTCTTTTGGATTTCGCAGTTTTTCCAGAGTAAGGTTGCTGCGTGTGTGTGTATTGTTGTGTATAATCAATTAGAATGTTTGTGTGTGGTTGTTTGTTGTGTTTGTCTGTTGTGGGTGGTTTTGCAGAGTTTTGGAATTGGGTTGTAACAGCTTGTTTTATTGCAGGTGTCAAGTCTGGTCTAGGTCTTAATATTCTGCTTCTGTTCAGGTCTTGTGTGTGTATGTTTTGTTGTGTGTGAGTGTCTTGTGAGATTGGATTTATGTTTTGGATGTTTGTGTCATGGATGCAGTGGTCAGTAGTGTTGTTGCTTCTGTGTGTGAAAGTGTCAGGATGTGTTGTGTTGGTTGTGCAAGTTGTCATGGTTGTGTTAGAGTTGTGTTCTTTATTTGGATTAGATGAAAAGAGTTGTGTTGAAGAAAGGGTGTCTGTTATGTTGGTTAGGAGTTTGGCATGTGGCTGAGGTGGTGTTATCGTGTTGTTGTTGGTTGAGTTGAAGTGTTTAGGTGTTTTGTGTTGCTGTAAGTGACTTTTTAGGGTTTGGTAAGGGGGTAGTAGGTCAATGTGTATGTTGATGGAATGGCAGTCTGAAAACCAAGCTTCTTTTAGAAGACGGCCGCCTTTGGTGGAATCTTGAGCTATGACTTTTGCCTCTTTAAAGTTGAAAGTGTGGCCATGTTCGAATATATGAGTCCAGACTTGGGAGCGTTGTTCCTGCCTTTTTATTGCTAAAACATGCTCATGTATTCTTGTTTTAAGTCTTTTTGATGTTTCTCCAATGTAGTTACATTGGCATGTATTGCATTCAATTTTGTATATGATGGAGGATAAATCACTGGTTGGTAATGGTTCTTTGGGCCGCATCAGCTTGGAGCGTAATGTTTGGTTGGGTTTGTGTGCGATGTTGATGTTATATGGGGCAAGAATTCTGGCAGTGGCTTCTGAGACTCCATTGATATACGGGATTGTTGCCCAAGTCGTAGTAGCTGAAGAATTGTGGATTGAGTGTGGTGTCCTATCCTTGCAGCAACGCCTAATGAAACTTAGTGGGTAATCATTCTGTTTACATATGCGGAGTAGGTGGGCTTTCTCTTTAGATTTTGCTGTTTCTGTGCTGCAGTGGGTCTTGATTCTTTTGAATAATGTTCTTATACAGCTGATTTTGTGTGATGTGGGATGATTGCTTAAATAGTGAAGGATTCTATCTGTGTGGGTGGTTTTACGATATATGGAGGTTGATAAATTTCCATCTGGGAGGCGATGGACTAGCACATCCAGGAAAGGTAAGGAGTTGTTGCTCTCTTCTTCTGCGGTAAATTGGATGTCTGGATGGAATGAATTTAGTTTATGTAAGAATCTGGTAGTGTCACACCGCTTAATGACCGCAAAAGTGTCATCGACGTATCTAACCCCAAAGCTGGGTTGATAGTCAGTCATCACAATATGTTCTAGATCCTGTAACACAATTTCAGCTATAATACTTGAGATAGGAGACCCCATGGGTGTGCCTTTTACTTGCTCATATATGGTGTCTTTATGAGTAAAATAGGTTTTAAGGCAGAAACCCAGTAGTTGTATGTAGTCCTCCGTGTTGAGAGAATTGGGTTGTTGAAATTCTCCTTGCTGTAAAAGTTTTCTAAAAACAGAGACGGTTAGGTCTTGGGGGATAGATGTGAAAAGGGATACCACATCGAATGAGATCATGATCTCATCATCCTTAACCTTTAATGGACGTAATCTCATCAAAAAATCTTCTGGGGATTTAACCATGGTTAGAGAGTCGCTGATCAGGTGTTTAAGTTTTAGGCTCAACCACTTTGCTAGGCCATAAGTGGGTGTACCTCTGAAAGACACGATAGGTCTTAAGGGGACTCCTACCTTGTGGATTTTTGGGAGTCCATATATGCGCGCCATGGCCGTATCCCTGGGTCGGATGGATCTGTGGTCTTCCTCCTTTATTTTGTTCTGTCTCCTTAGTCTGTTTAAAGTGTTGTTGAGTCTGTTGGTGAGTGATGTCATAGGATCTTTGTTGGTGACGTGGTATGTAGTTGTGTCACCAAGTAGGTCAAGGATTTTGTGGTCATATTCATGTTTATTTAAAATCACTGTAGATCTACCTTTATCGGCTGGGAGGATGACAATGGATTTATCTTTTCTTAAATCTTCCAAGGCTCTGCTCTCAGATTTTGATAATGTATGGTGTGTTCTGTGACTGATGAGTAGTCCTGATACACGTTGTCTGATGGTGTTTTTGATGTTATCATTACTATCGATGCGGTGTATGATCGGTTCGAATGCTGCTGCAAAATCAAGGTGTTTGGCATCTGTAAGGTTAGTGCCAGCATCACGTCGTAGTAGTGAGGTTTGTTGAGTGGTCAAGGTCCTCGATGAAAGGTTATGTACTAACTTCTCAACAACTTCTTTCTTGCTTGAGGTGGTTAAGCTTTCAGTTTTTCTTTGAAGTATCTCTGTTTTGTGATCTCGTGCTTTTTTGGTTGTGTGGTATATTAAGAGGTTAAGGATGTTGAAATGTTCTTGGGTGAGGATGGATCGGCATTGTTCACGATGATGCTGGATTCTGGTGGTTTGGGCATAAATGCGTCTGTGGTGGTGGTTAATCATGGCACGCATGATGCGGCGTTGAAATTGCCAAACTGCTGCATACCCTTCTGGTGACTTAATTGGTGGCTTCTTGCGTAAAGATTTTGGTGGGATGTTGTTATAGACGCAGTTATGTAAAAAAGCTAGTTGTTCATAGCTGGTGGTCTTGCGTTTGGATAAAGTCTCCCAATATCTGGCTTGTTGTAGTGCTGCCCGTCCATATGTGTCTTTAATAATTTTAAATATTGGAATCCCAGGTATGGACATTTAAAGTCAATTAAATAAAATAATGAACTCTGGGATATTAGAAAAAAGGCTTCTTTATTGCTGAGCTTTCGTTAACAACCTGTTAACATCATCAGAGCAAAGGGCTAAATGGCAAGGGAGCATGTGCATAAATTCACATAACAGTTAGAAAACGGTTACATTGTGGCATGTGCACATAGCGTGCTTAGGAAGCTCGTTTAGAAAAATCACATTGACGGTAGTAGGTATACAGTAGAAAGTCTCACGACAAGATTTAAAAGTCGCGCTTGACAGCTGTCAGGCGCGCAAGCCGGAGCGTGCCTGTCAGTTGTTCGGCGCGAGGTTAACAGGGAGCCGCGCGGAGTCTTGTGCCGGCTGGATTCTTTTAGTGGAGAGTAGCTTGGATGTTCGTCTCGCCCTCTCACGTGCGGGTGTTGTGGGACTGGATCTGTCAGCTGTTTGGCGCGTAAGTCGGATCGCTCTCATCAGCTGTTCGGCGCGAGGTTTTTCGGGGCATTGCGTGAAGTCTTGTGCCGGCTGGATTCCTTCCGTAGAGGGCAGTTTTGATGTTCGTCTTGCCCTCTCACGTGCAGGTGCTGTGGGACCGGATCTGCAGGGAGAGAAAGTAGATGCCCTCGTAGGGCATGTAAGTGGTTTGCTTGTCCTTATTTCCCCCCCCCTTTTTTTGGAACGTTGTGGAATCGTTATTGTTATAGGAGTCACTCTTTTGGATTTCGCAGTTTTTCCAGAGTAAGGTTGCTGCGTGTGTGTGTATTGTTGTGTATAATCAATTAGAATGTTTGTGTGTGGTTGTTTGTTGTGTTTGTCTGTTGTGGGTGGTTTTGCAGAGTTTTGGAATTGGGTTGTAACAGCTTGTTTTATTGCAGGTGTCAATTCTGGTCTAGGTCTTAATATTCTGCTTCTGTCGGGAGACTTTCTACTGTATACCTACTACCGTCAATGTGATTTTTCTAAACGAGCTTCCTAAGCACGCTATGTGCACATGCCACAATGTAACCGTTTTCCAACTGTTATGTGAATTTATGCACATGCTCCCTTGCCATTTAGCCCTTTGCTCTGATGATGTTAATAGGTTGTTAACGAAAGCTCAGCAATAAAGAAGCCTTTTTCTAATATCCCAGAGTTCATTATTTTATTTAATTGACTTTAATATATATATATATATATATATATATATATATATATATATATATATATATATATATATATATATATATATATATATATATATATATATATAAATCATATATATATATAAATCATATATATATATAAATCATATATATATATAAATCATATATATATGTATGCATGCTATAATATGATATATATATATATATATATATATATTATAATATGGTATATATACTATAAGATAATATAATATGATTTTAAAAAATGTTAAGTGTTAAGATACCTTAGAGATGAGAAATTAATAGTTTAGAGACTTCCAGAAGAATGAAATTGATTTACTAGCACCCTTGGGTGCCAATGGAAGAGCTGTTGCTTAGTTTTGGTTGAAGAAGCTATGTATTTTATTATTGGAATTCTACATTTACATATGTTAGACAGCAAGACTATTATGGCTCCCTAACAGCATACTTCATATGTTTGCCCTACAATGCATAATAACATACATGGTATTTTCTTCATTATATATTCTGCTCATGGTACAGCTAAAGCAATCTAAAGATGCAGATCTTTTTAAGATGCAGTCAACACATGTGTTGTATTTTTCAGCTGGTGTGAGATGCACATGAAATTTCTGTATATCTTGTCATCTTATCTATTATTTCTTTTAGAGTCTGTCAGGAAAAAATCAGCTTGCTCTTTTCCATTTACTCAGGTGCAAATAGAAGTCTTGCTTCCCTCATAACTGCCAAGGGAAACAGTCCACACAATGTTAGCTATTTATACTGGAGTAGTATCACTCAGGAAAGGAACATCCAGATGTGTAAACATTCATAACATTCACAATAGAAATGGATAAAGGTTGGTATGGAATTGCTTTTGCCAATTTTCCTGTGATATTTACTACAAATTTGATGAGGCAAATTCCTGTTCCTGGAGATCTAATTTTTTTTTAAAAGGTCCTGTAATCCATTGATAGATAAGATACAGGAACTACTATCAAAATTCAGGTTCTTCCCTGGTGTTCTACAGAATAAAAGAAATGTACTGGTTCAACCACTGTTCTAGTTATTGGGGCTTGTTTGGTAGTAGCATGTATATGATTCTTGCATATGGGTTGATTATATAATAGTACTGTTCAATTTGTTAGGTATTTTTATATGCAAAGGGCAATAAATCCAGTATATAATAATTCTGATGAGATGTTTATCATGGTAATAATGAGAAATAAGAAGAAAAGAAAAGCAGGGAGAGAAACAAAACTTAGAATAGAAATAAGAGAGATGATCAAATGGCAGTGTGAAAAACAGACAACATGTAAATGAGAGTATGGAAGGAAAGGGGGAAGGAAGGAAGGAAGGAAGGAAGGAAGGAAGGCAGGCAGGCAGGAATTTAATTTAATTTAATTTAATTTAATTTAATTTAATTTAATTTAATTTAATTTAATTTAATTTAATTTAATTTAATTTAATTTAATTTAATTTAATTTAATTTAATTTAATTTAATTTAATTTAATTTAATTTAATTTAATTTAATTTAATTTAATTTAATTTAATTTAATTTAATTTAATTATTTAATTTAATTTAATTAATTTTCTGGCCCTCTAATGATCCTACAAAATACCCAAAGAGATTTTGGATTATACAAACTATATGAAGAAATATATTCAAGTAAATTTTAATATTTGAATATTTCATACAGGATTTTTGGGGAGGGGGGATAATGAGGAGAGTAGTTCAAACTCTAGCAAGACACACTCTAAATGAAAGATAAAATGTTCTGCAAAATATTACAAAAGTCAAGTTGACATCTTGATAATTTTGGGGCAATCCTAGCTACCTGTGTAGCATAAAAAATAGAAGAGGAGAGAAAAACAATCTGAAGGTTGTTACAGACAGGAAAAGAGTTGTGATCATACAACTTTTCTACATGCTGATAGGAAGAGCCAAATAAATGAAAGTGATTATTACTTAGACAGGAACAGAATGTGAATACAATGGAATAGAAATCAACGTGTCAGCATGTTTTGAAAGTACTTATTTACTTAAACATCATCATTCTCACCATGTCTATTCTGCCTGTGACAGCCTTTTCAGCAGATGAAGAACATATTTCTGTAGCACAAAGTTGGTTGGTCCTTTATTGCCCAAAAGCAAATTCCATTCAACATTTGAAGACTTCTTTAAATTAGATTTGGCTACCTGTATTAAAAAATCAGGGCTAAATTTGTGACATAAATGGAAAATTGTCCGAAGACTTGGTATTTCTAGCATAGATTTCTAAACTAAATTACAAAGTTAATACTTATGCTATGATTATAAAAAAGTGACATAAATAAAAGCTCACTTTTTATTATCTTTTTTAATCCACTAATTTTCCTCTGCCAGCTGTCCAGTTGTTATTCTTTCAGGTTCTATTCTAGATACACCCACTACTGAAGCCACTAGCTATCTGGAATGGAAAGAGCTTCCACAGATGCTATCTTCACTGTAAAAACATCTTGTCCAGTCATTGTAGAGATCCACAGAGATCAGGAACCATCAATCTAACCAGATTCTACCTGCTTTCCATAATAATCACCAGCCTCTAATCCATTGCTGCCAATATTTCTCCATTAAATTATCTGTAAACCACCATGTACTCTGGAAATACCACTGTCCCTGCAGCCCTAGATTTCCTTAGTGAGTCTTCCTGATTCAGTTTAGCTTCATTCTGGCCCAACTCCATTCAACTTTTCACTTTCTATTAACAATCTTCTAGTCATGTTCATCTTTACATGCATTTTCATATCAGTTGTACATTTTCTTTCCATTCAACCCAGCATAATTCTATCAGTTATAAAAAGATTGTTCCATCACTTGTGCCATTTTAAGAAAAATCAAAACAACAACATTAGACCTAAAAAACACATAGTATGTTTCAACCCAAGTTTTCCTGTGGATTTTTAACAGGTTTTAACCTTACCTTCCTTGTTTCTTTTTTTTAACTCAGTAGCCATATTTCAGCTGCATAGTTCACAGAACACTGCTCTTTTTGCCTATTCAAATGAAGGATACAATTATCCTCTTCACAAATAATAATTTTTTTTTAAAAAATTGGCCAGTGGCACCATGAGGTTGGATTTACAGGGGAGATGATGTCCACATTGCTCTCCCTGCCCTTGTATTTTAATAATATAAACTAGTATAAGAAGAGTAAAATAACATTACTATACTGTTTTAATTTGTGATAGTTTAATTTCAAAATACAGATGTGCATATTGGAATCTTATGAAATTTCAGAGGATTAAATCACCTTTTTAAAAAAGACATGCAATTTTAGTTTTGATTAAATGTCATGGGAAACATAGAGGTTCTAGGAAAAATCTTGCATTCTTAATTCTTCGCCCTGCCCCACATATGATAAAATAATTTCTCCTTTTTCTCTTGATAGCTGCTAATGAAGTGAAATGGAAATAGGGAAAGGATAAAAATGTAATCTGTTGATGTCACAAAAATTTCTGAATTTTCCTAAAGGATTGCTAGCTGGCAAGCTCAACATGAAATTACTATTTTTAACAGGCTTTTTTTGTTTCTTATTTTATATTGTGCTCACATCTGGTAGAAATAAGATCAATGTTAAAGCAAAAAAGAAAGTCTTCTATATCTTATCACTGATGCTCTCTTCTGTTAGAGTCATATCTGAGAAAATTTGTTGTCTATTGGTTTCCTGAATGGAACTTTTTGTCCAAGAAATAATCAAGCTGATGGGAGCCACAGTTAAAGAATCTGTTTGCTTCAGTATATGTCACTGTTCTGATGTGTACATGAAAGAAGCTGTCAAATTCCCAGCACAAAGGATTATTAAATGGAATGCAACTTTCTTCTGAGTCTGTAATATACCACAGAAATAGAGGGAATGACTTTCTAGATGAAACAGAAAACTGACAGCTTTAGGTTTTTGCAGAGTTCATGAAAGGTAGTTTTTTTAAAAAAATCAAGATATATACAAACACCAGTCTCTAAGTTTTTCTGAATAACTCAAAAAGTTTATTCATAAATGAATTTTCATCTGTAGAATGTACTAAAAGAAATATTGCACATTTTTTCAATACCATTTTAAACTATCACCAATTAGTTATATTTCCTTCTACAAACAGAAATGCTTCTCATGACATTCATTCTCTACTATACATATGGGTTTAGCCAGCTAAATATTTATATTTCTACTCAGTCATCTTTTAATGTCTTGGATGTAGATTTGGCTTTATTTCCATGACTTTATGTTTAACAATTAAGAAAACTTAATTGTTTTCTGTCTTTAAGTAATAATGTCTCAGGAAGCATCTGTAATTATATGAGTCCTGATTCTTAAATCATCATTTAATCCAAGGGACAGAAAAAGAGATGTTTGTCTGTGATATAAAATATCAGGTTTTCCTTAAATCAGATTTAATCAGGGATAGATTAATATGGACCATAACT